>WAAF01002440.1:300584-411594 GCA_013400475.1 Tricholaema leucomelas
CGCGGCCCGCTGGCCGCGCGGACACAGCGCCGACCGGGGCCACGCGGGGGGCACGCGGCGGGCACGCGGTGGCCCCGCGAGCGCGGCCTGCGCCGCCGGCGGCCCTGGGCGAACCGCGGCGCGTGCGCTAGGCGCCCGCGGAGGAGGTGTGGCCGCGCGCACTGACCTGCCATGGCGCCAAGTCCGCGGAACGGCTGAGGGCTGAGGCGGCAGCCGCGCTCCCGGCGCTCAGCGGAGGCCGCCCCTTATATAGGGGCGGGGCCAGGCGGCGCACGTCTTTGACTGGGGGCGGAGGCCCCGCCCCGAGGAATCCCCGCGTCGCCGCGGGGCGGGGTCTCCGCCATGGTGTCCCGCGGCGCTGTCACGTCATCCGCCCTGCGGCGGCCGCTCGGCCGCGGACCTGGCACGGCGCCGGCAGGGCCCCTTACCCACCCTGCCCCCGGTGCCTCCCAGGCCGAGCGCAATTTGGGAGCGCTGCCCTGTGCGGACGGCGCTGCCTCTGTGCGCTTCTTGCCAAGTAGTGCGCAGGTTTGCGTACTGTGGATGGCGAGCGAGAGATTGGCTCCGCGTTTGTTCTTGCCAAAAGATGTGGAAAAACACAGTTCTTTGTTTCTGGCCGTAGTAACGAAAATAACCTCTGTGCCATAGAAAGGAGCAAAAACAACCTGATCTAGTTAGGGATGTCCCCGCTGACTAAGAGGGGTTGGACTAGGTGGACCTTAAAAATCCCTTCCACCCTCCCAAACGTGCTCTGATTCTATGATTCTGCGCTATGGAGGGGCAGAGCCTGAGTCGGGATGCTGTGGTTCCTCGCACCTGCGGTCGGCACCGCTGCGGGAGATGGAGTAAAACCAGGCTTGGCCCAAAGCCACCTGCAGCTGTAGGGAGTGTGCTTAGAGGAGTACAGGCACATGCCAGATAGCTGGGACCCGTTGTCAGGCACTGGGATGCAGCTGTTGGTGCATGCAGCGTTAGGGATGGGTTGGCGGTGGTCGCTGTGGGGTGGCAAGAGGAGCCCTAGGAAGGACACGGGACAAGTGCTTACACCGTTGTGCCTCTGATGAGGTAACGTGGACCTGTTGGCAGTGCGTGGCACACCTAGGCAGTGTGCATCAGCAGCTGGGACCAGGAGATGTGCCTGGACTTTGATATTTTCTTTATGGCTCAATTTCAGTCCTTGGAGACTTTTGAGCTGTACTGTTTCAGGAACACGGGAAAGGTGCTGATAAGTGTTTGTGCTCTATCACCCTTGCAAGCGTTATGAGCATTAAGACTGCAGTGCAGGTCCTTCGTTGCTCACATGACTCTCTACCTACTCAGTCGAAGGGATGAAAGATGATGACAAATAGTGAAGGTTACAGTGTGTGAGATACCCTGATTGAACAGATGAGTCAGTCCAAAGGGTCGCTGAATTACTAGCTGGGGTTGGCAGGCACCTCTGGAGGTTATCAGGTCCAGTACTCTTGTTCAACTCAGAGCTGGTTGTGCAGGAGCAGGTCCAAATGGCTTTTGAGCTGGAGGGAGACTCCACTACCTCCTTGGGCAGCCTGTGCCACTGCTTGGTCACCCTCACAGTGACAAAGGATTTCCTGCTGTTCAGAAAGAACCCCACTGTGTGTCAGTGCGTGCCCATTGCCTCTGGCCCTGTCGCTGGGCACTGCTGCAAAGACCCTGGTTCCGTCTTCATTCTACCCTCCCTGCAGGAATTGCTAAGCTCCCCTGAGTCTTGTCCTCCCAGGGCAGAATGGTTGCATTTCTCACAGCCTTTCCTTATAGGAGACGTAATTTCCTGTCCCATCATCATCTCTGTGGCTCTTTGTTGGACACTTTTCACTATATCCAGATCTCTCTTGTACTGGAGAGACCAGCACTGGACACAGCACTCCAGGGGTGCCCTCATCAGTGCTGAGGAGAGGGGACCTGCGTGCTGTACTTTGCCTAATGCAAACCAGGAGACACCTTCACCTTCTTTTCAGCAAGGGCACATTTCTGGCTTGTGTTTAACTTGGTGTTTACCAGGACACTCAGGTCCCTTTCTGCAATCATTCCTCAAGACAATGACCTGTATCTGCTCTTTCACCAGAATAAACCTGGGCAAGTCTGTTAGGAAGGGGATTTCTTTCTAACCTGAAATGGCAAATGAGTTCGAGGACTGGGGAGGGACTATTTACAAGGTCTTGTAATGACAGGAGAAGGAGGAGNGGATCAAACTCTGCAATGCAACTTGATGAACAAAGAAAGTTCTACCCACAAATTTCCCCAAGGTGTCCCTGCCTTCGGCGTGGGGGTTGGAACTGGATGATCTTTGAGGTCTTTTCCAACCTAAACCATTCTATGATTCCATGAAAGGACTGGAAAAAATAATCAAACTCTGCAATGCAAACCTGCAAAGTTCCACCCACAAATTTCCCCAAGGTGTCCCTGCCTTCGGCGTGGGGGTTGGAACTGGATGATCTTTGAGGTCTCTTCCAAGCTAAACCATTCTATGATTTCTATGACTTATGTTTGAGTAGAGGCATGTTTTGTAGGTTGTGGATGCTTCCTCCCTGGAGACGTTTAAAGCCAGGCTGGATGAGGCCTTGAGCAGCCTGCTCTAGTGGGAGGTGTCCCTGCCTATGGCAGGGGGTTGGAGCTGGATGATCCTTGAGGTCCCTTCCAACCTAAACCATTCTATGATTCTATGATTCTTATGAGTGGCTTTAAAATAAAATTGCTTACTTTCAAAACCACCAAAATAAGAAAAAGTGCTTCTCCTTCACCACCACCACCAAAAAAAGGCTTTTAGAGCACAGCAGTGATTTGTAACACACCACATGCATGAAAAATCCATGGGTTATAATTGCAGGCAATGCTGTCCGTGTTGTGTGGGAGCAGAGGTTACAAAATATTTCCTGGTCTTTTGGTATTTTCTTTTCTCTCTCTCTTCCCCCCCCCCACCCCTGCCCCAGGTATCCAAGCCTGCGACAAACCGCCTCTGGGATGGTGTTCGGCAGGGTTTGAGTCTGTCTCAGATGAAAGTTTTGAGAAGTTTTTAGCCAGCACATTTCAGCTGCGTCCAGCTTGTTGCTTTGCCAAGTTTTTGAGAGAAAACAATAGAATGGCCACTGCTGGTGATTGCCCTCCCCGCCCCCGCCACCCCTCCCTCTCCCCAGCTCCTTTGTATTGCGGTGCAGCGGAGTCAAAGAGCATCATTCCTTCTGGTTTCCACGTTAAAGCCAAGCAAACAAACACTCAGTGGGTTTGTCAGTCTGAACAGAGCAAGTCTGGCTATCGTAAGAGGGGACACAAGCATGTTGGAGCCAGTCCAGAGGACAGCCACGAAGGTGATCCAAGGGCTGGAGCACCTCTGCTATGAGGATAGGCTGAGGAAGCTGGGCTTGTTCAGCCTGTAGAGAAGGCTCAGTCCCACACCTTAGAGCTACTTTCCAATACCTGAAGGGATCCTACAGGAAGGCTGGAGAGGGACTTTCATAAGGATGTCTACCCATAGGAAAAGAGGGAATGTTTTTAGGCTGAGACAGGGCTTGAACTGCATATGGGAAGAAGTTCTTCAGTAGGAGGGTAGTGAGACACTAGAACAGAGACACTAGAACAGGTTGCCCAGGATAAGCTGTGGATGCCTCCTCCCTGGGGGTGTTTAAGACCAGGCTGGGTGAGGCCTTGAGCAGCTAAATCTAGTTGAGTGGTGTCCGTGCCCAAGGTGGGGAGACTGGAGTAGATCTCTGAGGTCCCTTCCAACCTAAGCCATTCTATGATTCTACAATTGAAATGATCCCCCAGCTCTGTGCACACCCCTGTCTACACAGGCTGGTTGGAGGTTTTTCAGGAGTCTGTGGTTGAACAGGCTGCAAATTCTGTGGGTCCTTTGTGTGACTGGATTGCACATGCAAGGGTTCTCCTTACCTCATAGCCTGGAGGGGGAAAGTCACAGGAAGAACCTGACAGATAATCAGGCATCGCATCGGCTCCCAGCTCAAATGGAAGAAAAGAGACATAGGACAAGCTACACCAGGGGAAATTTAGGCTTGAGGTGAGGAGAAAGTTCTTCACTGAGCGAGTCATTGGCTACTGGAATGGGCTGCCCAGGGAGGTGGTGGAGTCGCCGTCCCTGGAGCTGTTCAAGGCAGGATTGGACGTGGCACTTGGTGCCATGGTCTAGCCTTGAGCTCTGTGGTAACGGCTTGGACTTGATGATCTGTGAGGTCTTTTCCACCCTTGGTGATACTGTGAGACTGTGATACTGTGACATGAGGATAGAAGGGGGGGAAAGCCAGAAAAAAACAAGAGAGAAATGCCTGGGGCAAGCTGTCATGAAATGAGGGCTAAGATGGGAAAGCAGCTAAGGACAGAACAAACTGAGCCAAAAAAAAAAAATCCCAGCTTGGCCTCTGTTTTGGTGGGAAAGGATAAGTTTAAGACTAGGTGAAAGATATGAGCATGGGAACTAGCCAGGAAAACTCTGTTACTTGTCAGAACACAGTAGACCTTGGTAGAAGTGTGGTGAGGAGGGAGAAGGAATGGATTCTGTTGGGTAAAGAAGTAGCATTCAGAAAGAATGGACCAAGTGCTTCAGAGCAGCTTGTGAGGTGAGTACTGCTGTAGTGAACAGGTGCAGGTCCTGTGGGAAATGAGCCTGTTACAGGCTTCCTTTAGGAGGAAGTTCTTTATAGTGAGGGTGGTAAGACACTGGCACAGGTTGCCCAGGGAGGTTGTGGATGCTTCCTCCCTGGAGGTGTTTAAGGCCAGGCTGGATGAGGCCTTGAGCAGCCTGCTCTAGTGGGAGGTGTCCCTGCCTATGGCAGGGGGTTGGAGCTGGATGATCCTTGAGGTCCCTTCCAACCTAAACCATTCTATGATTCTGTCATTCTATGATTCAATCAAAAAATACATCACAGTGCATGTCACAGAGTCCAAGTACCATTGCATACTGTAGAGCTTGTTACTTGTAATGACTAAGAGTGTTCCTTCCATAGATAAGCAAAAAGATGTTTCAAACCACCAGGAACTGGCTTCGAAATGTAGTTGGGATTTACACAGCAGTAACAGAAACTGTGACTCTTGTAGATGGACTGTGCTGAGGGTATAAACTCCTAAAGCATTTTATTAGCCATTCATTAATTAGCCATAATGTTGTAAATGTGCATGGTGAGTCCAACCATTACACTAACAAAACATTATAGGGAAGGTTTGGGGATGAATACTTGAATACTGCGTTCAGTTTTGGGCTCCCCAGTTTAAGGGGGACAGGGATCTGCTGGAGAGGGTCCAGTGGAGGGCCATGAGGATGATTAGAGGACTGGAGGGCATGGCTTGTGAGGAGAGGCTGAGGGACCTGGGGCTGCTTAGTCTGGAGAAGAGAAGACTGAGAGGGGATCTAATAAATGTTTCTAAATATCTGAGGGCTGGGGGTCAGGAGGAGGGGGAGAGGCTCTGCTCACTGCTCCCTGGGGTAGGACAAAGAGCAATGGATGGAAGCTGCAGCACAGGAGGTTCCAGCTCAACACAAGGGGGAACTTCTTGACTGGAAGGGTCACAGAGCACTGGAACAGGCTCCCCAGAGGGGTTGCAGAGTCTCCTCTAGAGAACTTCAAGGGCTATCTGGATGCATTCCTCTGTGATCTGTGCTAGATTGTGGTCCTGCTCTGGCAGGGGGGGTTGGATTGGGTGATCTCCTTGGGTGCCTTCCAGCCCCTAATATCCTGTGATCCTGTGATGAAACATAAGTTCTGCCTCTGCAATATGTGGAGAGACAAAAACTGTAACAGGTGGCTCCATTCAGTCCCAAGTTTAAGGTACTGGGATTCAGTTTTTACAACAGTGCAACTGCAGCAATTGTCTGGATAGGAAAGTGCATACCTGGAGAGAATATAGCCCAGATTAAGACTGTACTGTGAGGTTTGACTCCAGTTTTTGTCCTGGCATCCCTGTCTTGCCCTGTCATAAACTTCTCTGATGAGAAAAAAACTTGTTCTGGTTCACCCCCTCTGCCTTTGAATCCTTTCTCACCTTGACCTGTGATGCTGAACTAGTCATTTATTATTTGAGAACTTAGAATAGCCTGCATAGAAATCAAATCTTGGCACATTTTTCCCCCTAGTGCTAGGATTTCAGTGAAATGAAACATTCCAGTAGGACTTATGTTTCTATTTGAAGAATCAAAACACTACTCTATCACTCCAGCTTGTTTCAGCCTTTCATGTTTTCCTTTCCTGATGGGCACTCTCTATGTCTGACCCAGAGCAATTTAAGTTTTGACCTTCAAAAAAGATCTTTCTGCTACACTGGCCAAGAAGGCCAATGGCATCCTGGGGCCAGCAGATCAAGAGAGGTTCTCCTCTGGCTCTGTTCTGCCTTGCTGAGAACTTCTGGGGAATTGTGTCCAGCTCTGGGCTCCCAAGTTCAAGAAGGACAGGGAAGTACCAGAGAGAGTGCAGCAGAGAGCCACTGAGATGATTAGAGGACTGGAACATCTACCTCACAAGGAAATGCTGAGAGAGTTGGGGCTGTTTAGCCAGGAGAGAAGAAGACTGAGTGAGGGAATCTCATTAATGCTTATAAGTATCTAGCCAGCAGTGTGCCCAGGTGGCCAAGAGAGCCAATGGCATCCTGGCCTGTATCAGGAGCAGTGTGGCCAGTAGGATGAGGGAGGTTATTCTGCCCCTGTACTCAACACTGGTCAGGCCACACCTTGAGTGCTGTGTCCAGTTCTGGGCCCCTCAATTCAAGAGAGATGTTGAGGTGCTGGAAGGTGTCCAGAGAAGGGCAACAAGGCTGGGGAGGGGCCTGGAGCACANTTGCCATGGTCTGGTTGATTGGCTAGGGCTGGGTGCTAGGTTGGACTGGATGATCTTGGAGGTCTCTTCCAACCTGGTTGATTCGATTCTATTCTATTCTATTCTAAAGGGCAACTCTCAGGAGGATGGAACCAGCCTCTTCTCAGTGGTGTCCAGTGACAGAACAAGGGGCAGGGGACACAAACATGTAAACATAAGAACAAATTTTTTCACTGTGAGGGTGACAGAGTCTTGGAGCAGGCTGCCCAGAGAGGTTGTGGACTCTCCACCTCTGGAGAGGTTCCACACCTGCCTGGATGTGTTTCTGTGTGGTTCACTCTGGGTAATCCTGCTGTAGCAGGGGGGTTGGACTATGTAATTTTCAGAGGCCACTCTGGGGTACATGTGCTGGGCTCTGTGATGCAAAAAGCTGGCCTCTGACTTGTAAATCTTGTATGTGCTTGGTGTGTGTTGCTTAACACATGGCAGTCTGCACATTTAGCAAATCAAGGGATTCTTATGGTTTCTTCCAGCTACCATGGTAAATGTATTCTTATAAGCAGTGAAGTGAGCAGGTCTCTGTTTTGATTTAGATCATCTTTTGGTGTGATTCACAGTGCAAGCTGTAAGGGAAGCTCATTGCATGAGTGACCTGGCATCTGTTCAGAAGTAAATTGATGCTGAGCCCTTTTTCTCATTGAAGTAGTTACCTCTCTCCTATCAGTCTTTACAACACTCTTCAAAAGTAGTTGCACTGAGACCTCTCTCTGCTTCCTTAAACTTAATGAAAATGTTGAAATGAAATTGGAGAGCACAGAACCATGTACAAATAAGCCTCTTCTTTGGAAAATGGCCTAAACAAGGCACACATACTTGTGTTTTTCTCCTAACCTGCCCTCTACTCTATTTCTGTCCCCTTTTGCTAGTGATTCTTTTGGGAGGGGAGGCCACAAGAGTTCCTGATTAGGGCATGTGGCTGGGAGTAGAGAGCAAGGGTTTGTCACCAGTTCTACTCCTGATTTGCCATGAAGCTAAGGACAGGCAGCATGGCTACATACTTGATTCTTTTTTGGCCCTCTCTTTACCACTTGGCTGAACCCAGTAAGTGTATCTCTTGATGTGTATTTGTACAGGGAAGTTCCAGTCAGGTATCCAAGCCATGGATGCTTCTCCATCAATAGGTAATGAATCTTATATGCTGACCAGAATTTAAACTCTCCCCAAAGAGAAGCCTTCTAATACCTCATCTTAACATGCATTTAACTCCTTACTACAAAAAGTGCCACAATTATTTATACTTGAACCATCTAGCAGAAGATAAAATTGATGGAGATGCAAAGTTCCTAAGATGCAGAGTTTCTAGTAGAGATTTGGGAAGAAGCAGTAGTAGTACTTCCACCAAGCTGACCAGGTTGGATGAGGCTTTGAGCAACCTATTTAGTGGAAAGTGTCCCTGCCCATAACAGGGGGGTTGGAACTAGGTGATCCTCAAGGTCCTTTCCAACTCAAACCATTCTATGACTTAGAACAATGCTCTAGTTCCATGCTAGAGTCGTGCTGAACAGCATTTGGCCAGGATCAGGAATAGTGTGGTCAGTAGAACCAGAGAAGTGATTGCTCCCCTGTACTCAGCTCTGGTGATCTTGCATCTTGAGTACTGGGTTCAGTGTTGGGCCCCTCACTACAAGAAGGACATTGAGGTTCTGGATCCTGTTCAAAGAAGGGCAGCAAAGCTGGTGAAGGGTGTAGAGAACAAGTCTGATGAAGAGCAGCTGAAAGAACAAGGATTGTTTAGTTTGGAGAAAGGAAAGCACAGAGGAGACCTTCTTCTCCACAGCTACGTGGAGGGAGGTTGTAAAGAGGTGGGTGTTGGTCCATTCAACCAAATAACAAGTGATAGAACAGGAATAAATGGCTCCAAGTTGTGCCAAAGGAAATTTAGGTGAGGTATTAGGAAGAATTTCTTTACTGAAAGGGTTATCAGGCATTGGAACACTTGTCCAGGGAAGTAGTGTCCCTATCCCTGGAGGTATTTAGGAGTCATGTAGACATAGCATTTAGGTATATGGTTCAGTTGAGGACATGTTAGGGTTAGGTTAATGATTGAACTTAATGATCTTAAAGGTCTTTTCTAATCTAGGCAATCCTGTGGAGTGTAATTGCACATAGAATAGAATAGCATAGAATAGAATCAGAATCACAAAAGGGTTTAGGTTGGAAGGGACCTCAAAGCTCATCCAGCTCCAACCCCTGCCATAGGCAAGGACACCTCCCACTAGAGCAGGTTCCTCAAGACCTCATCCAGCCTGGCCTTAACACCTCCAGGGAGGGAGCATCCACAACCTCCCTGGGCAACCTCTGCCAGTGTCTCACTGCAAAGAACCCTTTAGAATAGACTAGAATAAATTCAGTTGGAAGAGATCAGCAATGCTCACCAGTCCAACTGCCTGACCACTTCAGGGCTGCCCCAGTGTTAAAGCATTTTATTTAAGAGCATTGCCCAGATGCCTCTTAAACACTGATGAGCTTGGGGCGTAGACCCACTCTCCAAGAAGCCTTTCCAGTGTTTGACCACCCTCTCATTTCCTAATGTCCAGACTGAACCTCCCATGACTGACACTGCTTTGAACCATTCCCAGGTATCCTTGTCCCTTGTTCACAAGGAGAAGAGCTCAGCACTTCCCTCTCCACATCCCCTCCTCAGGAAGCTGCAGAAAGCAGTAAGATCACTCTTCAGCCTCCTTCTCCCCAAACTAGACATAACCCACGATGCTTGTTTAGGAGAGAAGTGACACATTAACCATAATGCTGAGCAATTCTAGTTGTCAACCCCCTCCATAAGCCCTAATCCCACATCTCTGAGCAGTTAGCTGTTGCCACACAGAGTTTTACTGGAGATTACAAAGCTCATAGAAGTGAAATGAGAAGAGAGTTTTGCAGCCTATGCTAGCATAAAGCAACAGCAGTGTTGCTTGGGAGAGTGTTTTATTTACCTTAAGGAATTGTTTCAGCATGGATGAGCAGAGGGCTGGAGCACCTCTGCTGTGAGGAGAGGCTGAGGGAGTTGGGGCTGTTCAGTCTGGAGAGGAGAAGGCTCTCAGGTGACCTTATTGTGGCCTTTCAGTATCTTAAGGGGACCTACAAGAATGCTGGGGAGGGACTTTTTAGGCTGTCAGGTAGTGATAGGACTGTGGGGAATGAAACAAAGCTGGAAATGGGGAGATTCAGGCTGGATGTTAGGAAGAAGTTCTTCAGCATGAGGGTGGTGAGACCCTGGAAGGGGTTGCCCAGGGAGGTGATGGAAGCCTCATCCCTGGAGGTGTTTAAAGCCAGGCTGGATGAGGCTCTAGACAGCCTGATCTAGTGTGAGGTGTCCCTTCCCATGGCAGAGGGGTTGGACAACCCTGACTAATCTATGATTAGTTCTATGATCCTGTGACACCTTCAGATCACTCAACACTGGGCTTTCTTACCTGACTTCCTCAGGACTGCACAAAACATCAGCAGTACAGATCTGTGGTGGAACAGCTTCCACACCTGACCTCACTGACAAGGTTTTCGACTCAGTGTTCAAGAAAAGCCTGGATGAGGCACTTAGTGCCATGGTCTAGTTCATTGGATAGGGCTGGGTGCTAGGTTGGACTTGATGAGCTTGGAGGTCTCTTCCAACCTGACTGATTCTATGATTCTATGATCAGAGCAGGGTGGTGCAAACCTACCTGAGTTCTCAACCTAAGTGTGCCAGTGTGCTGGAGGGCTAAGTAGCAGGGCCCTATTTAAGGGGAGTTTGATCTTAGGATGCTCAGGTTTACACAAGAAAGAGCTCAGTAGTCCAGACTGCAAGGTGTTGAGCCAAAGTCCTTGGTATCAAAAGTCTTGCAGTGCAAAGTGGTCTGTGTGTGTTCAACTCCATCTCTCTGCTAAAATCAGTGTCATACATCCTGAAGGTCTTGTCTCAGTGCCACAAAATACCTGAGCTGGACAGAAGCAGAAGTGCATTTAGTGAACAGTAACTGAATGAGGCTGATCAGTAACTGAATGAGGCTGATTCCTTGTTCACACTGAGTGTTTCAGTGCTGTAAATCCCACTTAAGAGATGGAGGATTGTTTGTCTGTTCAGAGTCTGGAGAAAGCAACTTTCTTGCTGTGTGATGTTTACAGCACTGCTGTGGCCGTGCTAGGTAAGTTTGCTGTCTCAGGTGCATCGTTCCAAGTAAATGTCCTCGTGGTAAACTGTCACTCCTTAACTTTACTCTTCATCATAGTTACAACAGCTGTCAGACATAGCTGCCTTGCAGGATGAAGTGCATGTCTCAAAAACCTTTTGGGGGCTCTATTTGGAAGCTGGGCTTAATTCCTTTTGACAATGCCTCCTCTTCTGAGTTGGTCCCTGCGTATCAGGCGTGGCTCAGCGATGATTTTCTCTCTCTGCAGAGTTCACACAGACCATTGCATTATTTATCCTGTGCAGACATTGAAACAACATCTCACCCTTTTCTCACTGTACAGTCTGGTTATTTTTTCATTGTCTTTTATCAGGATTTTCATCAATGTTTCCCCACAGCTTCCAGATTGTTCACAATGCAGATGCAGCAGTTCTGTTCACTGGGCTGGGCAACAGCAATCACGTTACCCATGCCCTGCATTCTTTACATTAGTTGCTCATAGGAAGACAAATTGAATTATAGCTACTACAAAGCTGGGATGAGAGGACACTTGGTTGTTTGTTTTAAAAGCCATGATTGACATAATAAGAAGCCTTAAGCTGCATTTGCTTCTTCCTGATGCTTTTGCTAGTGGCTGTTTATATTTCGATGCAGCCTATTGCTTATGAAGGTCGGTTTGGTGTAGCAGTTTAACACTGATATAGCTCCTGTGGCTGGCACTTTAAATCTAAAGCAAGTGGGGCTGAGTGAGTTTGGAAGCTTAGAGTTTTTCAGTACTGCTTTAGTGGCCTTCTTTTTATTTTCCATAAGTATGTAAAAAAAAAATTAGGAGCTCTGCAATGCTTCTGACAACAGCACCCAGGAAGTGAGCTCCACCAGGTAACGTTTGTCAGTGCTAAGAGCAGGCATCCTTCCCGTCCAGTGTGCTTCACTCTCTTCTGCAGGAATCATAGGATCACAGAATCTCAGGGGCTGGGAAGGACCTTGAAAGATCAGAAGACAGTTTTAGTGGTTCAGGAAAAGTTTAAGGCATGTTTTGTTTTGTTGTTGTTCTTTGAGAGGTCTTCTGTTCTTTTGATAACCATGGTCAGAAGGTGTCCAGAGAAGGGCAATAGAATAGAATAGAATAGAATAGAATAGAATAGAACCAATCAGGTGGGAATAGACCTCCAAGATCATCCAGTCCAACCTAGCACCCAACTCTATCCAGTCAACTTACCCATGGCACCAAGTGCCTCATCCAGTCTTTTCCTGAACACCCCCAGGGACAGTGACTCCACCACCTCCCTGGGCAGCCCATTCTGTTGCTGGTGAGGGGCCTGGAGCACAGCCCTGTGAGGAGAGGCTGAGGGAGCTGGGGGTGTGCAGCCTGCAGAAGAGGAGGCTCAGGGCAGAGCTCATTGCTGTCTGCAACTACCTGAAGGGAGGTTGTAGCCAGGTGGGGTTGGGCTCTGCTGCCAGGCAACCAGCAACAGAACAAGGGGACACAGTCTCAAGTTGTGCCAGGGGAGGTCTAAGCTGGAGGTTAGGAGGAATTTGTTGGCAGAGAGTGATTGGCATTGGAATGGGCTGCCCAGGGAGGTGGTGGAGTCACTGTCTCCGGAGGAGTTCAAGAAAAGCCTGGATGAGGCACACTTAGTGCCATGGTCTGGTTGATTGGACTGGGCTGGGTGCTAGGTTGGACTGGATGAGCTTGGAGGTCTCTTCCAACCTGGTTGGTTCTATGCTTATTTGCAAGGGAAGTTCTGAATATTTTAGATCAGACAGAGATCACAGAATCATAGATTTTATTGTTGTGCTCTCTGCTACAAGAGGCACAACACTTTTGTAGCTAGGAATTCCCAGCTTACATTTTTCATCCAAGTATATAATGCAGGGCTTTTATAAAAGCTATAGTCCAGAATTGGTTGTGACATTGCTCTTGCTTAAAAAAAAAGAGAATCACTCCACTTTTACACAAGTTGAAAGTGGTTTTGTTGAAATATTTAATGGGTATAACAGTCCAGCCCAGAGACCAGAGTCTTTAGCCCATGGTTACTAAGCACTTAACACTGATAATGGCTTATGTTCAAATGGCCCATTTGGATAAAGCTTTGCATCACTGATGTGAATATATGTTGAGGAAATGAGTTTCCTTTAGGAAATGGTATGGCAAAGAGTAAACCTCTCTTTTTGGAGCCACTGACAATTATGACAAGCACAGTAGAAAGTACATTTGGTGCATCTCCCTCAGCCCTGGCACCTCTAATGTCTGCAGCTTCACTTAAAGTAATGTGCTTTTATCTTCTAGCCTGTGAGGTATGTTGAGAGCCACTGCTAGGCTTAAAATATTAGATGGAAAACTGTAATGTGACCCTTTTGTGATTAGTTGTATTAGAGAGGACAGAGTTCTACAGTAATAGAAATGAAGGGAGAGTGCTGCCTTTCCCTAATGATTCCTATTTATACACTGCCATGCACTGGGCCAGGTAAGAAGAGGGAAAAGATCAGGAAGTGAGAGATCAGCAGGAGTAGTGATTTAGAATTATAGAACCATAGAATCAGCCATGTTGGAAGAGACTTCCAAGATCATCCAATCCAACCTATCACCCAGCCCTGTCCAATCAATAGTTTGAGGTAGGAGAAAGGATTGGGAAATGTCATATCGTTGGCAGGAGTGACGCTGGGGAATGTGGTCACAGAATCACGGAATGTTAAGGGTTGGAAGGGACCTCCAGAGATCATCCAGTCCAACCTCCCTGCCAGAGCAGGATCACCTAGAGCAGGTCACAGGGGAATGCATCCAGATGGGTTTTGGATGATCTGCAAATCTAATGACTAGTTTTGAGAGAGAAAAAAATGAAGGAAGAAAAGCTTGAACATATGGGAGGTGGTGGAGTCACCGTCCCTGGAGGTGTTCAAGAAGAGCCTGGCTGAGGCACTTAGTGCCATGGTCTCATTGATTGGCTAGGGTTGAGTGCTAGGTTGGACTGGATGGATGTTGGAGGTCTCTTCCAACCTGGTTGATTCTATTCTATTCTGTTCTGTTCTGTTCTACATCCTGGACCCACCAGACTGGAGACAGCAGTGACAGAAGTCTAAGTAATTTAGAAAGGAGACTCCACAGCCTCTCTGGGCAGCCTGCTCCAGGGTTCTGTCACACTCACAGTGAAGTGGTTTTATCTTATGTTGACACAGAACCTCCTCTGCTCCAGCTTGCATCCATTGTCCTTTGTCCTGCCACTGGACATCACTGAGCCCAGCCTGGCTCTGTCCTCCCAGCGCTGCCCTGCACCTCTTTACAAACACGAATGAGGGCAGCCCTCGGTTTCCTCTGCTCCAAGTTGAAGAGCCCCAGCTCCCTCAGCCTTTCTTCATAAGGAAGGAGTTCCACTGCCTTCAGCAGCTTTGTGGCTCTGTGCTGGACGCTCTCAAGCAGTTCCCTGTCCTTCTTGGACTGACATTAAACTATATATAGTCATTGAACTATAAAGATGATAAACTGAGCTGAACATGACCAAAAGGTATAGATTATGATAAGCTTCTTTAACTTATGTTTTAATTAATATAGTGTTTTAAAAGCTGCTCATATCACCCAACTCTGCTAGGGAAGTCTGTATAAGGCTTGTGACTGAGGCCTTGAGTGACCTGTT
The DNA here is from genome assembly GCA_013400475.1 of Tricholaema leucomelas. Lineage (NCBI taxonomy): Eukaryota > Metazoa > Chordata > Aves > Piciformes > Lybiidae > Tricholaema lacrymosa > Tricholaema leucomelas. The sequence continues at coordinate 315,156 of WAAF01002440.1, forward strand.
CTAGTGGGAGGTGTCCCTGCCTGTGGTGGGGAGCTGGAACTGGATGATCTCTGAGTCCTTTCCAACCTAAACCATTCTATAATCTACTGCTCATCACATCTTTCAGAGACCTCAGTGTTCAAATGCACCTTCACAGCTTATCATGGTTGGTACAAAGAGAGTTTTAGTGCTGGTTGCAGAGTAACAAGTAGTCAGCAGTAAAGTTTCACATACTTAAATATCTGTGATAGTGAAACATGACCATGGATATTAGAGCAGGATGTAAGAAACAGGATTTGCAGGCAGAGGTCTTTTACTTGATCAGCTGATTTAGTAGGAGGAAGTAGACAAACTTCTGGACACATGAGCCCTTCTTTGGTCTCAAATAACACCACAGACTTGATAGCCTTATTGGTTTTATGGTGTATCATAATATACCTCCTCGTTTACCTCTCTGTTCCATAGGCAATAAACTGCCTGTTTTGCTTCCTTAACACTGTCTTCTCCCTTGTGCCCTCAGTAACTTCTTTCTTACTTCAGAGCTGACAGCCAGCTTGGCTTTGAGAGGTGATCTAGCTGGTGTGTGCCTGGCTGAACTGTGAGCAATTGCTTTCTAGTAGTATTTCACAGAATCACAGAATCAGTCAGGTTTGGAAGGGACCACAAGGATCAGCCAGTTCCAACTCCACTGCCATGGGCAGGGACTCCTCACACTAGATCAGGCTGTCCAGAGCCTCATCCAGCCTAGTCTTAAACACCTTCAGGGATGAGGCTTCCACCACCTCCCTGGGCAACCTGTTCCAGGGTCTCACCACCCTCATGCTGAAGAACTTCTTCCTGACATCCAGGCTGAATCTACCCATTTAGAATCATAGAATGGTTTAGGTTGGAAGGGACCTCAAAGCTTATCCAGTTCCCACCCCCTGTCTCTTCCAACCTGGCTGATTCTATGATCATCTAAACCTCCTGTACAACAACAGTTATCCCATGCAACCAAGCAGGCTCTCACTATTTGTGTAGCTCATCTGGTATCGCCTCCTGGCACTGCTGGGTGACTCTAGATCACTCCTCCAGTAGACTGTGAATAAACCTGGACAAGCAAATGTGCACACCCACCTGAGGGCCACCACTGAGGTTGTTCCCAGCCCTTCTTTGTTGCCAAACCTTCAGTATCAGATAAAAACAGTAGTATGACTTCCCCCTGCTCCCTTGGGGTGAATCTCTGACGGGTGTAAGTCATGCACACTTCTGGTGCTGCTTTTCCATGTCATTTGTAGCATCAAAACAAGTATCTGCCTATTTTGTGCTTTCTCAGCATGCTATGTTGCTAGGTCACAGTCTTGGAATGACCCAGAATGTTAGGACATTCCAACAGGAATATTTTTATTCTTGGTCTCAGAGCTACCCAAGTTGCAATTATAGAGAGGCATAAATCTTGCTCTAGCTTTTGCCCTCACAATGTCAGCTTAAATTGTCTGTTTAGGTTTCTCAGAGCTTGTTTTCAGCCAAACAAGATCACATACAGCAGATAATGGTTGCTGTAGCCTGTGGCCTAGCTCCTTGACTTCTTTTATTGTGGAATGGAAGAGAGTGGCCAAGCCAAACAATGATGGAGCTCAGCTGAACTGAACAGGCCTGAGATGCACTTGGTGGCTGGGCTTGCTGTGGCCTAAAAGCAATTTCTCTGCATCTGTACAGTGAGTGGGAATGCAGGAACAGCTGGAAAGGGAAGGGAAATGTTTGAAAGAAAGAAAAACATGAGGTAGGCCAAGGAAGATGAGAGGATTTATGGAAACTAATGAGAGGCTGGAGAAGGCGAAGCATAAATGAGAAGAAGTGAACTGAAAGAGAAGAAAGGCAAAAAAAGAATTCCATCTCTAAGGAGTTTTCAGAGTGAAAAAGGAAGAGACCTTGTAAGAATAATGTTTCTTCTGGGGTCCTTGGTGATGAGGTGACAGTGATGTAGTGAAAAGGGGGGAGGGAAAAGCAGAGGCTCTGGCTAGAACACTCACATAGGGAGAATTTTAAATAGGCTTCAGCACCGATGCTAAGAGCATAGGCAGGCCAAAGAATTGTATGGGAGAGAAATCCAAAGCCAGGCTGGAGAGCTTTGTTAGGTAGAGACATTTGGCAGTGTCTCTTGAAACCATTGCCCAGAAAGACTTGTGGAAAATAAGAGGGGCACCAGCCAAGCTTCTTTATAGCAAGATTTCCCTAGTAAGCCACTGGATTGTGATATGTAAGAGTGAGATGCAGTCAGCAGTTTCACTGGGGCTGGCATACAGCTACTAATGCTGCAGGGTATTCTGCATCCCACTTGGTTGCATTAGATATTTCCTGCTCTGTCTTTCCTTAAGAGAGCTACTACTCTGCTCACTTCCCAATAAAGGCATGGAATTAGCTGCAAGGACTCTGAGTGGGTCTAAGTGCAGCATTTGTTTCATTGTGACCTTGTACTTGCATTTAGTCTCAAGTGATAAAAAATTCAACACATTGTACCATCACACTTCTTGTTACCTAAGGGCTGAAACAGCAAGAAACAAGTGTGCCTCTTACCTGGCTTGTCAGCTTCACAGGTGTTCATTCCTCCAGCCAAGCTATGGATCTGAAAACTGACATACACAGTCACACTTGAAGATGTATTTCTGCTGAGTGTGCTAGTTTGAAGCTAGCTAGAATGTTTTGGTGGGAAGAACCAGATTACAGGCTGTGAAAGGAAAACAATGGTGATGTCTACTTCACTCATAGGCTTGCTGAGAGATACAAGAAGAAGAATCAAAACATAGATAAAAGCACAACTTCTTGCTCCCACTTCTGCTGCTGGGAAGCTCTGAGCTGCATCTCTGACCTCACCCTCTGTTTCTTTGTCTAATCCACTTTGCTTCCTAACCCCCTGGCTGAACCTCCATTCTTCCTTGGGACTGGGGTAAGGTTGAGAGGGGTAGGGGGAAGGTGAAGGGGTAGTTGGGAGCCCCTCCTGGGGACTCAGGTTTCTGGGAGGGCTGTTGTGTGTCTGTATTCCCTTTTACCTTGTCTATTTCTGTCTATACTGTCAATATCTGCTTGTACATTGTGCCAGCTGTAAATATAAGCTACATTCAATTTCCAGAGCCAGCTGAGTCTAGTCTGGGTGATTTCCAAAGTGTGGGTGGGCAGGGAACACCCAAACCATCACCCTGAGGACTGCATCTATTCCTTTTTTATTTTGAAAGCCCAGCCTCCACCAGAGCCAGTGCTGCCTGCAGACTAGAAAGACTTCAGGAAAGAAGTGGTTTTGAGCCACCCTGCATTTACCCACGAGATATAAAATGTACCTCATAGGGAAAGGGAATTCTTGTTCATCAGTTTGGAGGAGGAGAAGATCCAAGTCTGAGCAGCTCCTTTAACCACACCAGAACTTCTTTAGCCGCTGCTCCTTGTAGGAAATGTTTGCTTTGAGACATTTAGAACTTGACTCTTCCACTTTAATCCATGTGTCCTGGATTTGGTGTATCAAGTTGACAGATGTCATTAGCTGGATCCAGATGATGTGTGTTGCCAAAACTCCACTCCTACTGAAGCCCATATCTAATGCTGCTGCTGGTCCTGCAGAGTCAGTCTCTCCTCATAAACACTTCTCATTTCATGAACAAAGACCTCAGTGGGGATGGGGAAAACGCTGCTGAAGATGAATTATCTTTGGAGTCCTTCTTTCTGTGTGGCTGTGTGAAGTTTTGGTGAAATAACAAAGATGCTCATTTTGCCTTGAAGAGCATTCAGTTATTCTTGCTTTTCTTTTAAGTACTGATCACTGTGACTGGTTTATTATACAAGGTTTGGTTAAAGTATCTGATGTAACTTAAGGATATTATATTTGCACAGTGTTGTAGGAAAGAGGAGCTGTGCTGAAACCACATGTTGTAGTGTTTTTGCAGTCTTGGCTTTATTTGCCTCCTACATAGATTTGGAGAGGGGAATTCCTAAATCAAAGTACTGTATTCCTCAGCCTTCTCTTCATGGTTAATGCAGTTAAGTTGCATGTACTGCATTCAGCAAGTAGAAGATGTAGGAGGCTGCCTTAATCCTCGAGGAATCTCATAGGAGACAGAAAACAAAAGACCGAGGCCTCAGTTTACCTCAGGGGGCCTGGGAACATGCTCTCCTCCTTGACTTGTGGCCAGCAGTGTCTAGGAGTGGCACGGCAGAGGGAAGGACTCCTTTTCCCCTGCCAGGGGCAGGTGAGGGTCACAGACACCTTCGGCACTTCAGGCTCAGCCTTCTGCTCACTGTGGCTGCCTTGAAGTGGAGATGAGGGCTGGGTGTGGGGGGGTGGAGGTGTCTAAGCCCAGGCCCATTCACTGTGGAGGTGTAGGGGGCAGGGTCTGCAGGGAGCACAGACCTGATTTTCTCATCCCTTGTCCTGGCTTTGAGGTCCTGCTTCCTCCTGGGCACCAGCCAGGTGTGCAGTCAGCCCTGTGGACACGGAGAGGAGGCAGGCTCTGGAGCAGGGTGGCTTGTGGTGCTCTGGGGGATGCAGGCTCTGCTTTCTCTTCTCCTGGCAGTACTGTTAAGTGACAAACCAGGCTAAAGCCAGCAGTCAGTCTGCAGTGGCACTGCCTCTGGGTTTAGACACTGGAGCTAAAAGGACCAAAAATACTGTGTTAATTGTCTGTAATGAAGATCATAGAATCATAGCATGGTTTAGGTTAGAAGGGACCTCAAGGATCATCTAGTTCCACCACGCCACCATAGGCAGGGACACCTGCCACTGGAACAGGACGAGTTAGTGCTGATGGTGATGCTGCTGGGTTCAAAGTGTGCTTAAAGCAGTCCTATGGATTGATTCTCGCATAAAACCAGACCTTTCTACAGCACCTGTGAGAGTCCTGCTGCCTGCTCTCTTGTTCTGTTACACAGGAAGTGGAAACTTTATACAGGTTAAAGGCAAAAATTCCTCAGCTTCTTTTTTACCGTTTTCCTGCTTCGATGTGCAGCGACACGCACGGCTCAAAACTGCGGCTCCAGCCTCTCGCCTTCCGTCAGTTGTTTAGAGTCTCTCACGTAGGGGTCAGTGTACAAACTCATTCCGCAGGCCCGGCTCCGCTTGGCCCCGCTTGCTCGCAGCAGCGATGCAGAGGCCTCGCCGCCCGCCGCAGACCACACTTGACCCCAGCGCTGTACCCATGCAGAGCGCTGCTGCGCGCTCACTGCTGCCCCCTGCTGCACTCCGCAGGCACCGCATCCCGCTCGCCGCTGCCCGCAACTCGCCGCGCCCCGGGGCCGCTGTATGCGCGCAGAAGCAGCGGATCACCGACTTTCAGCTGTACCTTAGACTTCTGGCTAGGGTCGTTACAGGAGCCTTTCTCTATGCCATTCAGCATTACTCTCCACGGTCTCAGATCTGCTGGTTTTGGCTGGAGTTGATCTTACAGTAGCTACGAACTCATTCTAAAATTTAAGTATAAAAGGTTTATTACAAAATGAAGGCAAACGGCGCTGGGTGCATAGCAAACGACACAACTGCTAGAGGCACACACAACAGGTAATGATGCTTATATAGGATAAGGACTAGCTAATATTATATTAGCTTGATACACATTCATTAATATTCTTCTACATTTTCTAAGCACTACCCCTAACCCCCCTTAACCCCCTACCCCTTAGTCCTTTCGATCAAAACCACATCTGCTCTTCTTTACAAGGTGAGCTTGCCCTCTTGTCTTGTCTTTGAACATCAATCAGAGGGCTCTCCTGGATCGTCCCGGCACTCACTGCAGCAGCGTTATCCTCGGTCATGGAGACCCTGACAACTGCTACCACCACCCTTGGTTATTTTACTGATTAAGTCTTACGCATACCTTATTGTGCGAAAGCCAAATCTCCATGTATCACATATGGATCTGTGGGTTTGGTTTGTGCTGAAAACTGTTCATAGCGTAGTGTTTGCACCTGCCTACCGGGGTGGGGGTAGGGAATGAGTTCGCAGTGTCTTGCTTTCCTTGCACCTGTGGCTTCTGCTCTTCTTCCTGAGCAGTTTTTATCTCAACGCATGAGTTTTCGCTCTTCTACTCTCACACTTCTCTTCGCCATCCCGTCAAGGGAGGGGAGAAAGCGAGCGGCTCGGTGTGGGGCTTTGTTTCCGGCAGGGGCTGGACTTCGTCATACGGGGGCGCGGGGGGCGCCGCTCCGTAGATGCCCGGAGCCGCCCTGGGGAGCGCTCGCTGCTGCCGCCTGGCGAGCAAAAGGCGGTACTGCAGCTCTGAGCCGCGCGGCAATTCTCCGGTAACGGCGGTGCGCTATCTCCGTGCCTGCAGGATGGTGCTGCCTCCCGGCAAGGAAAGGCCACTGCTGTCCGCGGCGCGGAAACCGGCAGCGGAAGGGCCGCCCTGGGCACACAGCACCCGGCGAGTGTTCACTGCTGCTGTTCCAAATCGGTACCGCGTGGTCGTCCATTCCTTCCCTGAGGATGCTGTTGACTGCAGCTGCTTGCGTGGATTGTATCTGCCTGGCCTCGCTCACCTCGTGAGATGAGGCTGAAAAGGGACAAGTAGAGCACTTGCACGCCGTGCACAGGACTTGCTGAAGCTGGAGAGGCCAGACAGAGATAAGAAATCAAAGGATGTCTGGCCGAAGGAGCTGAGCTGCTCGCTCCGCACTGTGGCAAGAGATGCCGTCCGTGCTCAGTGCTGCCACCAGGTGTTTAATTGTTTGCACTGCAGTTCTGTGGCAGCGTCTGCTGCCTCCGACAGTGCGCAGTTCTGCTGACTCGCATCGGAATGCCTGAAAATTCTTGACTGGGGAGGGAGTGTGGAATTAAAATGTGTTTAAACCTTTATGTGCTAGTGAGGAGTTAAATAGACACCAGTCTCTCACTTTTATGTAGCTATTGACAGTTGTATTCCCCTAAATAAAGATCTAAAAATAACGCCTCTCTACCGTATCATAAAAAGGAATTTAGAAGATAGAAATCTGTGCTGCTATGGGGCCGGCGCAAGCGCTATAGAGCCGCTCGGCCCCAGGGACTCAGTGCGCGGAGGGGTCCCGTTATTAAGGCTTAAGCACATGCGCTATTAGACCCCCGCATTGCGATGGCAACAGATGTGCGTTGCTATGGACTCGGCGCATGAGCCCTAGAGCCGGATGGAGCCTGCCGAGCTGCCGCGCCGGGAGGAAGGGCTCCGCTCTCTAGCGGTGGGGGCACACCCTGCAGGGACCCGCAGAATGGCTCTGGAGAGCCTGAGACTCCATCTGAGGGTTAGGCGCTAAGGGTAAGATTTAGAGCTAGGAAGCGAGGGTTACCAAAGGACACCACTTGGCTCATTGCGAAACTGTAACTTCCTGCCAAGTCCACACAGAACCACTCGGCTGCTGGCTACAATTCAGCATCAGTTCCGACAGCGGAAAGCCACCAACCATTCTTTACATTAAAGCACCACGTCAGCATGTAACAGCCAAGGTGCATGCTGACCTTACATTAACTGGGAAGAGGAGAAAAGAAGGAAGAATAAACGTTTTCTTTTTAAACAACACAGATACAGAAAGTTCCAAAGTACAGCTGAGGCCTTACCAGGATCACATTGAGCCTGGAGAAGAGAAGGCTTCGAGGAGACCTTATAATGGCCTTCCAGTATCTGAAGGCAGCCTACAGGAAGACTGGGGAGGGACTATTGACAAAGGCTGGTAATGACAGGACAAGGGGTAATGGGTTTAAACTGGCAGAGGGGAGATTCCAACTAGATGTTAGGAAAGGGTTCTTACCAGTGAGGGTGGTGAGACACTGCCACAGATTGCCCAGGGAGGTTGTGGAACACAGAATCACCCAATGTGATCAAAGATCACATTGGGTGATTCTGTGCTCCACAGCCTCCCTGGAGGTGTTCAAGGCCAGGTTGGATGAGGCCTGGAGCAACCTGTTCTAGTGGGAGGTGTCCCTGCCTATGACAGGTGGAGTGGAACTGGATGATCCTTGAGGTCCCTTCCAACCTAAACCATTCTATGACTCCGTGATCTGAACATGAACTCTTTTCAGCCCCTCTTGTCTTAGAAGGCATAAAAACTCCTGCTGGGGAAAGAGAGAAAAAGACAGAAGTGTGGTTTGGGTTGTTTGTTTTTTTTTTTAAACTTTATTTCTAGCCCTGAAAGAACAGTTATTAAACAAAGTCAACAAATACAGTAGTTAATATTGCAGTAACAATTAAATAACATAATGGGATTAAATTACACAAAAGGCAACATTAAAAAAATCTTAAAGACAGTTAAAAAAATAAAAAGAAAGCTTGCATCTACTTCCATTTCCATTGACAGCATGAAAAACAGAGGGAAAAATGGACCAGAGACATTTATTCAGCTCCAGCTAGAGAGGCCCTTGTTCCCAACCCAGCCCACCCAACCATCCCCTCTGCCCCAAGGACCGAGCCTCTCTCCCACCTGCTCCAGCAAAAGGTGTGGACCTTTGCATCTCCTTGCACCAGTGGGAAGGTTACAACTAATCTGGTGAAAACCTAAGGCTGGTCAAAGTGCACGTTCCCAGGGCCACAGCTCCTTTTAATGAGAAGTCTGGTTTATCCTGTGGCACCAAGAAAATCCCAGGCATCACACATTCCCTGCATACCTGCACCTCAAACTGCCCAGCTCCATGTAGCCAACGAACCACACCGCTGCATGCTGCACTTCATGCATTCCACCACCTCTATCTGATTCTGACTCAGGACCTCTTGCTGGCATCCAAGAGCAAGACATGGGAATCCCAGCACTTCCAAACGCAGTCCTTCCCATACCACCGTCTGCTCCAACTCTGGCTGCCCTAAAACGATTCATAGAGTTGAACAATCCTGCGGCAATCTTAAGGACACCTACCTGCTCCCACCAGGGGAAATGCCCCATGGCTTGCACACTGCAATCTTGCAGACATCCAGCTGGTAGTTAATGATGCCTGACTCAGAAATGAAAGCACAGCAGCCTTCTTGTGCCACTCCTCTTCTGCCAGCTCGATCTCTGGCCCTGATTCTGGCAGCAGAACATGAGAAACCTCACTACATAATAATCAAGCTGCTGTGCGGGCCAGGGTAGATGTGATTCCTTCTCAGTCTCAGATCTAAACACCTTTCCATGTCACACAGCAAGCATGAGATGCCTCCTGGACTAGGCCAAGTTTTGTGTGTGTTAAGATGTCTGAAAGGTTGGAAATTGCCCCACAGGAAGATTACACTGGATGAATTTCATAAAGCATTCCCATTAACCAATACAAGTGAACTAATAAGTTAAAACTACTTAGGATTTCTTGGTTTTCTATTTAAAAAGGAGAAACAACCCTAAATTTATCACAAGTCATCTTACTGGCTAGATTGTGCCATCAGGAAAAAAAAGAAAAGCTAAGCTCCCAGTTCCACTCTGGCACAAGGAGTTTCACAACGTCCATTGCCAGCAATGGACAAAGAAAAAATCACTGGTACAACACAGGGTTTTTTCCTCAGCCAAGCCTCCTCACTACTTCATCTGCCCAGGGAGCCAGATGGGCCCACAGCAGGGGCATCACCATTACAGTGTTAGAGCATCCATGGCTCAGAACACATCTAGAAATGAATCTGAAGTTTCTTGCCTGGAATGAGACACTTCCTTGAATTTAGAACTACAATCCTCCTTATGCTTACAGCTAGAGGGATTTATTCCTGTGATGGAGCACAGTTCACTTATCCACTGTGAATTTTCACTCTCACACAGAGCAGAGCACAAAGCTGAACTGCACTGCTGCTGTGCCCTGCACAAGAAGGCATCTCGCTGCTACCACACCAGTGCTTAGAAGCTAGTGAGTGGCAGCAGCAGAGGTTTTAGGACCCCAGCTCTGCTTCCTCTCCATCCTCAGTACAAATTGCCTCTGCTCTTCTGGTTGGCCATTCTCAGCTGGACACTGGTTTTGTCACACCTTGGCTACCACTCTCCAAACTATAGCTATCTCCATCACTACACACAGACTGAAATGATGGGAAAATGACTTCTAGCTTTTGCCAGCAGTGTTTGTAAAAGTGTGCAAAACCAACTTATTCAGGGTCCTCCATCCATACCCAGACACAGCCCTATCTGTCCCAGGTCCTGCCCCAATGGGGATGCAATGAAATCCCTCTCAAGTAATGCTGGTTCTTTCCCAGAATCATTTGGCACATTGTAACTACAGTTGGCTCTTGGTTAAACTGTCGAAGTTGATGCATAGATCGTAGCACTAGAGGCAGCTAGGGGCACAGGCTCTTCCACACTTGACCCTGCTAACACCCCAAGAACTCAACCACATAAGCTGCTTACTGTCCTTCAGAGGAAAACACTTTTTCTTGCATTTCATGTTTGACTTCAGCCATCCTAGCTGGTATGTCCTTAGTGAGAAAGGATCAGGGTGACACGGCACACCTCCTCTGCCTCGAACCAGCCAGTCAGATAAGCCTATGAACATCTGATGGCACCATTCTCCCCTGGCAGCTTTTGTCTTCTCAAAACAGTGAGAATTACTTTGGCATTTCCAGCTGCTCATCATCTTCTGTGTGAATCTTATTTGTAACATTTTGTATCTCCAGTGTCCTCAGATCCAATTATTTGTTCTTCTGAATTGGCTAGTACGAATGGAGCGCATTTAAAAAACCAACTAGCTCTAACAGTTAAACTCTGGCAACTCCATAGGGCTGATGCATTATTTGCTTGGGGAGAAAAAGAACAACAATTACAACATATACAAAAATGTATTTGATACAAAGAAAGGAAATGTAAAATAAAGTCAAAAGGCACCAGCATAACTTCCAAAGCCCAAGTCAGAGTACAGACACAAGACGTGTTTTTGAACCACCCACTGCACCAAGCACATTACTCCTTAAGCTTCTGGCCAGCAAGTCTAATGGGGGGGTGGGGGGGGAAGAGCAGACAGGAAGACAGCTGGAGTCTTTTTCTTGCCCTGGCTATAGCTGATCATTTGATCATAAATAAAGTTATCTGACCCCTAACTACATAAACTGACATCCAAAGACCTGACCAGTCGTTACGTTTCTACAAAGTGGCTACATCTTTGATTAGAAGTTCACAGAACACAGGCAAACAAGAAACAGCTGAATACTTCTCTTCCTCTCCATATTAACCTTACAATGTGGAAAACATATCAATGCATTACCACTTAAGTAGCCAAGTTGTCAACTCTACAGTACAGTGACATCTAATCTGTCTAAGAAACGAAAGGCAAGAGGTACCTTCACATCTGTCACACTTGCCAGGAATCTAGTCGTAGAGGAGCTTGCTAGAGCAATTTAAAGTAAACAGGTAGAGGAAAGGAAGAGGAGAGTGAAAGAGATCAGCAGGTAAAATTAGTACTGCTCTTTGAAAGCTTGAATCTGTCATTCAAGTATTGAAAGTACCCAGAAGGGTTCCATGAATGGGAGCTGTTACAGCGAAGTCATTAAAAACTCTTCAAACCCTGGGCACAGTAAGTGGCATTTCTGGCCTGTCTGGGGCAGGGCTGAGGCAAGGCCAGCACTTCCATCCTCCGTTCTTCTGCACCCCAGACAGAGATCCCTAGAGAGTCACCATCACTTATTTGGGTGTCTTCTGGATGAGAGTTTCTTCCCTTTTGAAAACATTTCCCCTCCCTCCCCTCCCCACTCCCTTCCCTCCCCCCAGAACTGTAATAATTTCATATATTATAAAGATTTGTAAAATACAAACAAACAAAAAGTATGAAGGCTGTGGCAGTAATGTTAGCGGTTACTCTTCATTGCTTCTTTGGCTGCCAAGATCAGCGGTGTCAAGCTAGACAGAGGTTTGGCCAGTTTCAGGAAGGGATGCTGCCAGGTAGAGAGAAATACAATTAATTAGTGAAAGGCATAGTTTTGAAAGCCAGGTATCTATATAGCCCTCTTGGCTCCTTGGCTCCCCACTGGCAGTGCCTCTGCCTGCCCCCCTCATTCCAAGAAGGACACTGAGGGGCAGGTCCAGAGAAAGGTAACAAAGCTGGTGAAGGGTCTGGAGAACAGGTCTGGTGAAGAGCAGCTGATGGTACTGGGATTGTTGTCTGGAGAAGAGAAGGCTGAGGGGAGATCTCATTGCTCTCTACAACTACCTGGAAAGAGGCTGGAGTCAGGTGAGTATCAGTCTCTTCTTCCTAGTAACAAGTGATGGGACAAGAGGAAGCAGCCTTAAGTTGCCCCAGGGAAAGTTTAGATTGGACATTAGAAGAAACTTCTTGACTGAAAGGGTTATCAAACACTGGAATAGGCTACCCAGGGAGGTAGCTGAATCCCCTTCCCTGGAGGTGTTTAAAGGACACAAAGATGTGGTGCTGAGGGCCATGGTTTAACAGCAGGTCTAGTGGAGTTAGAGAATGGTTGGACTCAATGATCTTGAAGGTATTTTCCAACCAAAACAATTCCATGATTCTAAGATTCCCAGACATAAAAAGCAGTGCACTGCTATCGATGCCCAGCTCCTGAAGGGATGATCCAGAGCAACTCAAGCCTGATAATCATTCTTCCTCCTCATTCCAAAAGAGCCTAGGGCTTTCATTTTCCTATAACTCACTATGAAGGTTTTCTGCTCAACTATCCTCTTTGGCTCTTTTGCAGCAGCATGTTCAGGAACTGCTGTATGCTTCAGCAGCAAAATGAAAGCACATACGATTGATGGAAAGACTTCAGACAACAATCTTTGATGACTGTAGTTCCTATCAGCTGCTCTCCACTTGAGACCTCAGGAGAAGACACAATGAGAGGGTACCAGTCTACAGTGTGGTTATGCCATAGGCTGACCTTAACTGCAGCATCTATGCCTCTGAGAAGCAGCAGACTCTCACCTGCAGCAATTCTTTGGCTGATCCTCTTTTCTCTACATCCATCTCCAAACATCGGTTCAAGAAATCCCGGAATATTGGTGACAGTTTCTCAGGGTTCTGCAGCTCTGGTGTGCCATTAGTTGCTATCAAATATAAAGCCTGTGAAGTAAGAAATACTGCATCACCAAGATGAAGCTCTTAAAGGTGCCAAGCTGACCTGCCTAGCAGCAATCCCTTAGTCTAGACAAGAAGGGGATTTGTAGCCTACTTCTCCTCTCCCTGATGAGATGCACAGCTGCAAAAATGCCACAATCATAGGCAGTCACCACCTATCCTCACTAGCAGTCAAATAGCATTCAAAATATTTTGGCAACAGATACCCTGGCAAAGAAAACAGCAGATTCTGACACAAGCAGCACTTTTCATAAGCTAATTGATTCACTCTACCTTAAGCTATGATAGAAGACTGAGTTGAATGTTCAGTGTTTTAGTTACAAGCAGGTACTCATTGTCTAAACAAATTCAGGGTAGGGTTGACTGCAAAGTCAAGACAGCTGTCCTTTTTGGGGGGGATTTTCTTGCACTGCTGAAGCTTGTTGGTTTTTTTCTTATTTAATTTCATTCATAAGGACATGGAATTGCTGGAATGGGTCCAGAGGAGGCCATGAAGATGATCAGAGGGCTGGTGCACCTCCCCTGCGGATACAGACTGGGACAGTTGAGGCTGTTGAGCCTGGAGAAGGGAAGACTCCAAGCAGACCTTGTAGAGGCCTTCCAGTACCTGAAGTGGACTACAGGAAAGCTGAGGAGGGATTTTTGACAAGGGCTCATAGTGACATGATGAGGGTCATGGATTGAAGCTTGAGGAATACAAATTTAGGCTGAGTATTAGGAAGAAATTCTTTACCGTGAGAGTGGTGAGGCACTGGAACAGGTTGCCCAGAGAGGTTGTGGATGTCCCCTCCCTGGACATGTTCAAGGCCAGACTGCATGGAGCCTTGAGCAACCTGGTCTAGTGGACCACAGCAGGGGTTTGGAACGGGATGGTTTTGAAGGTCTCTTCCAACCCAAACCATTCTGACTCTATGATCTTCTCTTTAATGCGAACACTACTAAAGAACCATTACCAAAAACATCCCCATGGTAAACAGCTGCACACAGTCCTAGCCACATCTGGGATTCTTACCCTCAGGGGGTTTTCGTTGAGGTACGGGGGTTCTCCTTCCACCATCTCAATAGCCATGATGCCCAGAGACCAGATATCCACTTTAGGGCCATATGCTTTCCTTGTGACCACTTCAGGAGCCATCCAGTAAGGAGTTCCAACCATAGTGCTGCGCTTGCTCTGCTCTGGGGTGATCTGAGCACAGAAACCAAAGTCGGCTGTAGGATAACAGAATTTTGAACAGTTAAGTGGATGCATCCCAAGTAAGTGGGCTTGCTAGAAGACATCTCTATTACTACACATAAATTCTACTCCTCTGCACTTGAGAGGGACTAGAGGGTGATGTAGCCTCTGTTTTTTTGCCTCCCAGATTAAACTCCAAGGTGCACCATAGATTCAAAACCTGAAGGTGTTTAAGCAGGGCAGAATTATGTGGAACAAAGATAAAACTTTTTGTCCTCTAGAAAAGGGACACAAAAATATTACTTTGGAGAAGAATGGTATTCTGCCCAATCCTTCCTCCACATATCAGAGCCTGGTAATAGCCAAAACCAGCAATCAAGCAGAACACAGCAGGCAAATGTTCTGAGGTACGTTACGTGGACTGAAGCAGCAAAAAATGAATCCACAAAGCATGGACTCTGCCCTGCTAAACAGATTTTATTTGTGCAGCTATTGAGTTCAACATTCCACAGCAATTTGGCCATCAAAATACAAGTACTACAGCTGTCAGCTACTACAGAGACACGGAAACAAAGCTTCAGATAAGTGAAGTGCTACCCCACTCAGCAGAAGAAACCTGGACAAACAAACCTTTCCACAAGGTAACTACCAAAGAGAACAACCACACTCAAGAAAACAAGAAAAGTCACCTATTCCTATAGCCTTCAGGTGCAGCAGCAAAGCATGTCCCATCATGTTACTTTATCCAGCTGCAGCACTCCCACTTCCCAGGCATGTAAAGCATCAATAAGAACACAGTTAAGGCAGGAGACAGATATTACCTTATCATTGACACTATGTTTGAGAGAGAAAGAAAGAGAGAAAGAGAGAGTTTAAAATTTTGGGTTGATTTTGAAAGTGTTATGCCAAGCAGTGCTAACAAGAGTCATGAATGTGCCAAGTTGTACCAAGAGGACAATTTAACAGAGAACTACCCAACCTTGACTGTCAAAACACTGCTTCAAAAAGTAAAACCAAACAATCAGAAAAAATAAAGTCAAACCTAGAGGCATCACTGAGCTCCTCACCAGCCTTTATCAAGTGCCACACTCAAAAGCACAGCTTATTTTAATGAACACAGCAGAGAAGCAGCAGCAACATACATCTCCTGACCTACCAACAAAGCCTTCGGCACCATGCCACCAGCAAGGAGACAAAAGACAGGCAAGGTGTAGAACTCAGTTTCACCAACCAGTAAGTAGTGTGTGTATGGTATGTAGTGGTGACAGGCAGAGTGGTATGTCTTACTTCTGTCACCAGACTCCCTCAGAGAAGGGAAAGAGCTTGGAAAGAAGCTGGCACTTCACTCTCCAGACTAAGCAACTGCTAGAAGGTCTGCAGTCATCCAGTCTAGTCTCAAAGCTGATTACAACACCTCCTCTTCACACACAGCATTCTACAGCTGCCTCCTGTTTTTCTCTTGTCTCTCCTTCCTCTTCATCTTCCCCTCCCATCTCCTGAGGCAGATGTTTCTTCACACAGACTGCTAACCCTATCCTTTTGCCACTTTGCTGGCTCTTAGATTTTTGAGTTTTCTCAACTAACTCTTCTCATCCACAGGCAGTACTCTTAACTGTTTGTTCATCTTCAAGCTCTGAATCTACAGTCTGTGCACAAACAAATCACAGCTTTAAAAATACAACCTCCTGTGCAAGCAAGCAGTGCATCCAACAACACTGGTAAGCAAATCAAGTTGCTCATCATCTTTCCTCACACTCCATTTCATAAGACTGCAAACCATCACGATTAAGGACTATGGCTGAGAAGTTCTCTCAGAGCATTTCAAATGCTAACCAGCTGTAAAACCGTTAACTCTTTGGTTGCTTTATGCTTTGCACAACCCTACAGAGCAAGATAATGCTCCTCTCAACAGCCCTGACAGCTTCTTCAAGTGGTTTCACATTTTATTGCCACACACATTTACACACACACCAGAAACTGACTTACTCTACCCAAGTCCCTGCATGCATTACAATTACCTGAAAAGCAAGGAGTTAATTTTGTCATTTCATTATTACATTAATTTTCAGCCCAAGAAAAAGAGACCCAGTACAGGTGCAATGCAAGACTAGACTGCAATATAAATGGTTAATAATGCACCATTTTCTTGCTAGTGACCTCCTCATGGAAAGGGCAAAACATGAAAAGCAAGTCATGGCAACCTGAAGAGACTAACAAAGCAACTGCAGTTAGCTGCAACTTTTCTCTTATGATCATTCTCATCTTTCCTTCACTGTATGGTCCCAGTCACTTTGTATTTACCAACACATCCATGTGGCAACAGGTTTGCTTTGACATCCTTAAGGCTCTGAAGATGTTAGCCTGGAATCTTAGGGCCCTCAATTTCAATACCCTGCTAACTGCAAGTTACACCTCTTACGGCAGAGTCAATCTCTAGCAGTCATTGCCAACAGAAGTTTACCTCAAATTGCCCTTCCAACTTTCCTCCAGATTTACACTTTCCCAGTCAGGGAAAGCAGAACCTTGAAACAATTCTCTGGTACTCACTTAGTTTAACCGATCCATCCATGCCTAACAGCACATTGTCACTCTTGATGTCCCTGTGGATGACCTGGTTGGCGTGTAGGAACTCAAGCGCTTGCAAGCACTAGACGGGAGAAAAAGAATTAAAACATTCAGTGTGCAGAAACACAATTTGTGTAAGTGAACGTGTACACGAATTCCAAAGCAATCCTTACACCCTCTGGCAGTGCCAAGTGCAAAAATATAACCGGTACTATTTACAGCAACCAGCAGAGGGAGCTCTTCTGCTAAAAAATACTCGCCGGAGCTCAAAACTAATTAACCATGGAGCTTCTCTGCTGCCTTAATGAAACCACAAATGAGTCCTCTTCACCCAGCCATCGCTCAAGAAAATCTCACTAACACCTGGATTTTTTTTTTTTTGGTACATCCCAGGCATTCTACAGAGGAACCATAAAGGATTAAGTGAGGGCTTTTTAGACTGAAGTCTCACCGAGTGAGAATTCATCCTCAACGCGCACGCAGCTTCTCTGTAAAACATCTTCATTCTGTAAGTCACCAATATTGTTTATCAATGAAAACCTCTTTGGCCTAAAAACATAATGACATTTACTTGTGCTATTTGAGAATAAAAGACTCTTGTCTTTTGCAACCTGGCATAGATAAGGAGCCCTAGGGTTTTTTTACATCTTCACTGTCTTCAGCATAGTAGCCCTGCTGCAAAATGAAGTGTATCTAATGTGCTGGGCAGCAGAGTTCTGATGACTACAGTAGCTCAAAGTTAGATATTCTCCTCAGAAAAGCTAATTTCTGTTAAAGTGGAGAGTTACTTTCAGATCCTTGCTTCCAGCTTCAAATTTTCTGGAAACAATTACCTGTCCATACACATTAATGCAGAAAGTTTGCTTCCTCTCCCCTCCCTTTGAGGGAGACATCAAAAGCAGATGTCATGCTGATGTAGTCCAATGGGGTTATGAAAAGCCTAAGTTTCTCCTCAGTAGCAGATAATACAGTTGTCTCTCCCTCTGCCATAATAAATCAAGCCTGAACTAGATGAACACAGGAGGTTCCACCTCAACATGAGGATACACTTCCTTATGGTGAGTGTGATGGAGCACTGAACAGGTGACCCAGAGAGGTTGTGGAGTCTCCTTCTCTGGCAACATGAAAAACCCATCTGGATGTGTTCCTGTGTGACCTGACCTAGGTGATCCTGTTTTGGCAGGAGGGTTGAGCTCAAATCTCTGGAGATCGCTTCCAATCCCTAATGTCCTGTGATGCTGGTGCTCTAAAGGCAGATGCCACTGAAAAGATGTGACATCAGCTATTTCCAATTCTTCCATTTGAAATCTTACTGCAATTTTAGGATGATTCCAACCACAATCTTATGGATAATTATCTTTCTGAGATATCCATAAAGAAAGCCTAACTGCCACAGAACTACACATCTCGCACACAGTGAAAACTACCAAAGTGAGCAAAGGATAATTTGCAGCAAGCTCATCTTTGTGTTAGTTGACCTTTCCCAGAAGTATTCCTGTCTCATCAGATTCACTTTCAAAGCAAACACAGCTCCCTTTCTTCCTTCTGGTAAACACTCAGAAGCTTTCAGGCTCTTTTCTTTTAAAACATGTTCACATCTCTACCTTCTACAGTACCTCTATATGAATACTCCATTTTCCTTTTGGTGCCTTTAGTCTTCATTAGCCAAAGTTAAAAAGACATTCTTTAAGCTTCTAAATGTCTTTGTTGCTCTTCCTTGAGCTGTGGCCCACATTATTACCATCTTTCTGTTAACACTGCCAGTAGCCCAGGTTAAAAAAAAAAAGACATCCAAATCTGTATTTGCTCCATCACCTAACATTCTGAAAGTGGGACATGGAACTGCTGGAGCGAGTCCAGAGGAGAGCCATGAAGATGATCAGAGGGCTGNCCTTGAGCAACCTGCTCTAGTGGGAGGTGTCCCTGCCTATGGCAGGGGGTTGGAGCTGGATGATCCTTGAGGTCCCTTCCAACCTAAACCATTCTACGATTCTTATGAGTTACAACCTGCAACCCCCCAATTTTCTAGTTAAACTTATTTTCTGTAATTGTAATAGTAATTTCTGCTCTCAGTACCATTCATTCTTCCTATCTCAATGGCTCCAACAGCCACTGTTGTAGTTAGTCCTAATCTAAGTGTACCACAAAACCCAGAGGAATAGAATCATAGAATTATTTTGGTTGGAAATGACCTCTAAGATCATCAAGTCCAACCATCAATACACTTTCATTCCTGTACCCATCAACTACGATACTCACCTCCCTGCAAACAGCAGCAATCTGTGCTTCATCCATACATGTTTCTGTGACCACATCTGTTAGTGAGCCTCCAGCCAGATACTCCATCACCACAAACAGTTCATCTCCTACGAGGTAACTAAAACAGAAAACAAAAAGCATGCCTGTTTGCCATCAAGAGATTGAGAACTAAAGAACAACTGATAAGAGATGGTCAGAGAAATGATGCATAAGCACCTCAAAACACACACTAAAAAAAAAAAAGTTAATCTTCAGAAGGTAGCCTGAAGTGTAGATGCTGACAATAAAAACTGTGTGCCTCTTCCTACTTTAAGTAGGCAGGGTCACATGTATCAGTGTCAATGTACCACATGAAAGGCACAAGCATCGCTCCAGCTGTGCTCTTGCCCACCTGACCCTCAACTACTGCATTCACAGCATTAGAAGCCTTCTACTGAATCATCACAACCATTCCCTCTCATGGATGGTTGGTTTGAGTTATTTTCAGATGTTACTTTAAATACAGTCTTACTTGCTTACAAGATTCTTAGGTACAGGTTTGTGCCACAATCTCTTGGAACCCTTGAGGATGAAGGCATCAGACAGCTGTCTACATTTACCTGTCCAGGAAGTTGACTATGTTGGGGTTCTTTAACTCCTTCATTACCAAGATCTCATTAATAATCAACTCTTTCTTGGGCTGTTTCTGCAGGTTTATCTGTTTAATAGCAACCTGAATAGAAGAAAACAGAACAGCAATCACTCAGACCTGAGTAACAAACCCTTTCTTTCTTAATAAAGTGAAAAGTCAGGAGAAATTCTGTAACAGGATTAAACAAGTTCAGCACAGCTTGCATCTGGCAGGTGATTTATTTATTAGCATATAACTTAAGAATGCAACTTGATGAGCACACAGTTTGCATCCATAGCCAACACCATCCTCGTGCAGCTTAGAAGATCCACGAACGCTAACCAAGGCCAGAAGAGACAGTAAAAGAGATGCTCAAGAGATAAGACTTGCCCTATAAAGTGGCCTACAGCAGAAGAGAACCATGGTGAAACTGAGCCTTCCAGTGCCAGGCAAGGCTATTCCTTTTCCTACATTCAGACCAAATTAGTGCTTGGGTATACAGAGCAGCAGGAGACAAAAGGAACTCCTCTCAAAGAGACTGAGCCAATGAATTACCCCAGAGAGAGAAGGGAAGATAAAGACCCCTGTCTTGCCAAGGAAATAAGCTAACCAGGACAAGCACTCCAGACTAAGATGGAGCATTATCCCAGTTTTGTTAGCTACAATACTTTGAGGAGGCAGTGCAGAGTTTCACAAGAGAATCGACTCCAGAATCAGAATAATCTTGCAGAAAAAGGCTGTTACCATATTGCTAAGGACATCAGAAGAAAAGAGCTTGTGGCACAGAATCACAAGAGAAATCAGACTTGAGGGGACCTCTGCAAGTCTAATCCCTTGCTTTAAGTACAGCCAATACAGCACAGGTTGCTAAGGGTCTTGTTCAACTGAGTTCTAAGTGGGGATCTCAATAAGCAGATATTCCACAACTTCTGTGGGCTCCTGTCAAATGTTTGATCATCCTGATTATGGGGGGGGGGAAAGTCATCTAACCAGAATTTGCCTTATGGCAATTTTTGTCCTTTACCTCTTATCACAGAATTGTCAGGGTTGGAAGAACCTCAAAGATCATCCAGTTCCAACTTCCCTACCATGGGCAGGGACCAGGTTGCTCAAGAGCCCCATCTAGCCCAGCTCTAAAAGCTTTCAGGCATGTGGCTTGTCCTTATCATTGTATAATTTTAAGAGGAGTCTAGCTCCATATTCTCTACACCTTAGGGCATTGAAAACAGGAACACAATCCTCCTTCAACCTTCTCTTTTACCACTGAACAAACCCAATTCTATCCACATACCTTAAGTACTGAGGAAGCCAGAGAACTGCATCCATTTAACACAAGAAGACTGCAAGTAATGAACTGCTAGCCCACTTGCCTGACAAGATGCAGAGGAGGTCTAAGAAAAGGAACTAGACTATGAATTCTACTCTGCAGTCATTAAGAGGACATGAAGTAGTGTGGTATGTAGGTAGCAAAGTAAGAGACAACACTGAGGTGATTGAAAAGCTTGCATTTCAAGTCTACCCTATCAGCAGACATGGTTATTCTTGAAACAGCAGTTACTTATCAGTCACCTAAGGAATGGCTACTTGCAGATATTTCAGTTATGGAACTGTGAATCTGAAGAGAAGCAAACACAAATAATTCCTGAAGTCCCAAGAACCAGAGATGACCACTGGATGACAGGCATGCAGACTACTGCTGATAGCATCGAATTCACCAAGTGGGTTTGGAGACTCCAAGGAGTAAAAGCAAAGAGCAGAATGTGAAGCAAACCTTCTAGTTTCAACAAAGGATCACACGGAGCAAGCTGTTTCCATACAGATATCCACTGCCTCTGCTGAGCCAGGACTAGATAACAAGTGTGCAAAACCCAAACATTTTGTTTCTGAAAAGGTAGGACATCTCTGCCTGCATTTCTTCAACCATAATCTGCTTTCCAAAGCCCTTTCTGGAACACCTCATTCCCTCTGCTTTTCACTGAGAAGACAAGGCTATTTTTAGCTTCCATCATCTGATTACCATAGAACAAGGCACACACTGTTACAACTAAATGACTAGGATAAACATTCTTCTGAGACATGATAGCAGAGATGGGAGCCACAGAAATTTAGTCAAATCATTTCAGCCATCTACAGAAGGACAATTCTACAGAAAAAAAAATTTTCAGTGAACAGAGAAATCCTACCTCCTGCCCCGTTGCCACATCAATAGCTGTGAACACTGTACCTGAAGCCCTGCAAAGAGAAATAAAAACATTGCAGCCAGTTGCATCTCCAGGTGTAGCAAACATGACATGAACAGACAGATCACACACAGAATCGCGTTAGCTTTTGATGTTGCAAGAGCCATATCCAAAACAAAGGCTGTTAAAAACCAGTGGTATCACAGAAATGCCAGTCACTTCACTCAAACTGACTGCAAATGCACTCTCTGCTGACACCAGCTGTGCCCCTGGCATTTAAGATGTCTAAGACCCCAGGAACTTGTGCTGCTCTCCAGGATCAGATCAGCTGGGCAGCCCTTGCTGTGGCAGGTATTACTCTTCATTTGCCTCCAGGGGAAGCCTGCTCACGAACACACCCAGAATTTTTGAGAAGTCCACAGGAGGAGTTAGGTACACAGAAAGCTCTCCTGTTATTCAGCAGTCAGAGCACCAAGCAGATGAACACCCAGAGAAGTCACAGACTTATCTTTTCATAGTAAAAGGCAATTCCACCACTGTCTAAAGTCTCCACCATCTGTTTTTCCACCATCTGTTTGTCTATCACCGTCACCATTCCTGACTGCTTCAGTGAGTGGTGGCTGCATGACATTATCAGAGAGATTGGCTTTTAACACTGACTCACAGGAAATAAAGAGTTGGAGTGAACACTTACCCCTGCCCAATTTTCTCATATCTAGTGTATTTCTTCTTGGGATCTCCTATGCTCACAATAGTGCCTAAAAAAGAAACAAACACAAACCAAAAAGTACACAGTTCCCTTTTAGTAGGGCTGACCAAGACAAGATACCTCCAAAAGTGGGTCAGCTCAGCTAGCAATGGTTGATGTACAAACAGCCAAAGCTTTCTGACTCAATGCCAGTGACAAACAGCCTCACTTTAGACAATTACTATGCTAAGTTATACACTCATGCTATTTCCCTGGTATCTCAATTTAACCATAGACTTCTGTGTGGCAAAACCCAGCCTGAGATTATGACCCATCCATTAGCTTAGCCTAGACCAGAAACTAGATAATCCTTGACTGATAATGGCAAAAAATTATTTTCAAGATGATTATGGAACAAGTAACAGCAGAAACTATTTTGTGTTATAACTGTTGCATTACACACATTAGCACAACTGAACTTCAACCCAAAACAACTGCCCCACAATTTTTTTCACCCAAAAGCATAAAAGTGGGCAGAGCTTCTGAATGCAGCTCTCTTGGCTACTGTGTAAGACAATTAAGCACAGTATTGACATGACCCTTGCATAAAAAAGAAGGATGAGGGTGAAAACCTTAATATCTCTCCCCCAGTTCAAAAGTTTTGGTTTATCTGAAATGAAAAAAAAAACCAAACACCTACGTAGTTTTTCCATGATCTCTTCATCTGACATTTTGGTCTTCTTTTTCTGCTTATCACCTGATTTTGTCACACTGTCAACAGAAGCATCACCAGATGGTGCAGGGATGGGGTCAATTACGGACCGTGTGTAGATCTGTCGAGAGAGATCATTTACCTGAGCACCTTCTTTGCAGTCCTGGACATTCAGTTGAAAACAATCACAGTTCAAAGAATCCTAAGCAAGGTTTTACCTAATGAGCTGGAGGTAGAGAATAGACCTGAGAAACATCAAGGTCCACTAAGTCAAGACACTGACCTCCAAAAGAAAAGATCCAGGCACCTCCTAAGAAGTGGATGCTGGATTAACTCTACCTTCTACTGACAGACCTTCTGTGGGTTTTCTATCTGCTTAGTCTTTATAACCCACACTAGTCAGCAGAACAGGAATCACTATTTAGAAGTAGCAAGATCAGTTACTACTGAAATCTAAAGGAAGGACTCATGCTTCTCCATGAAAAGTGGGGTGCATCAAGAAAAGTGTGTCCATAAGGTTCAGGGAGGTTCTCTGCCTTTATGAAACTACATTTGGAATACTGTCCCCAGTTCTGGGCTCCCCAGTTCAAGAGAGACAGGAATCAATCTAGTGGAGAGAGTCCAACAGAGGCTATGAGGATGATTGTGAGATTTGAATATCTCTACTATAAAGAAAGGCTGAGAGACCTGAGGCCATTTACATTGTGGCCTTCCAGTATCTGAAAGGGGCCTATAAAAAAGCTAGGGAGGGACTTTTCAGGATATCAGAGAGTGACAGGAACAGGGGGAATGGAATAAAGCTGGAGGTGGTGAGATTCAGACTGGACGTGAGGAGGACGTTCTTCAGCATGAGTGTGGTGAGAGGCTGGAAGGGGTTGCCCAGGGATGATGCCCCATCCCTGGAGGTGCTGGATGGGGCTGTGGGCAGCCTGCTCTAGGGTAGGGCGTCCCTGCCCATGGCAGGGGGGTTGGAACTAGATGATCCTTGTGGTGCCTTCCAACCCTGACTGATTCTATGATTCTGTGTTTAGTTGGAGAAGGCTGAGAGGCAGTCTTATCAATGCCTCTAAAGTGTTTGAGGGGTGGGTGTCGAAAAGTAGGGGCCAGTCTCTGGACTTAAAAAACCCCTCCTTCCTTGAATGTTGGGTTGGGTAACTGGATACCTTCAACACAAGCCAGCAAACTAATTAGGACTTCTAATCCAATATCCAGAAATTAAGCATTTTATTTTTCAAGTAAAATCCAGAACTTTCCCCTAAAAATTTATACCAGCTCATATCACAAATATAAAGTATTGCTAAAAAACAGAAGCAGAAGTTCTGCAATGCTGTGAAATGCAGATCCTGCACTGCAAAGGTAAAGCTGCTCACTGATTTTGTGTGATCTGGCCGTGGAGCAATAACAGGAGGAGGAGCTTCTTCATCATCGTCATCATCATCTACCACGGCTGTTGATGGCTCTGAACCTTTGGCATTGGTCTACATTTTCACCAAAGTTTAAAGAAAAAAAAAAGGTAAATCAGCAAAATTGTCTCCCCCAGAGTGTTACAGATATGCTGCCTTTCTCCTCCCACCATGAAGACAGAAGAATTCTTGCTGATGTCAAAAGGAGAGGTTGAATGGTTTAAGTGCCCTGTTCCACTCTATTACAAGACCAAATTAGTATTGTTTCAGTGAAATATTTTCTGTTGACTCTCAAATTTACATTTTTATCCCACAAAAAATATCTCATTTTGTTTTTCTACTGCAAGATTCAGTATATAACCAAAGCAGAAGACCTGAATTTGTACCTACCTAAGAATAAGCAAAGCAAAGAGACTCACCGTTGGTGTTCCTGAAGGGAAACCATCTTTTTCTAAAGAGGACAAACAGCAGAACATATAAAATCATCAGGAAAAAAAAATAATTAAAACCTGAACTTTAGAGAGTAAAGAACACAGCTTCAGAATTTAATTCATTTCTCACAAAACAAACAACTTTGATGATCACAAGTGAGAGAAATCAGCACCACCTTTTAAGACCACGCAGAAGGAAACTGCAGGTTTCTGAACTCCTCTGCTAAGGGCAGGCAAAGCCATTTCCCAATTTGTCCTTCACCTCACTTGAGCACCCACACACAGCTTCCCAAACTGAGCAGTGCTCAACACATTTCCATGTTCTGCCTTACCAAGCTGTGATATCAGGATCAAAGAGGTATTTCTGTTCCCTTAGTGGTACCTTGAATCGAGGCTGAGAATACTACAAAGCCTTATCATGAAGCTATTTTCAGAAATAATTTGGGAAGAAAAATAGGTAAAAGTGCATCTATTTGTAAGGCAGTCATTCTCTCAGCCCCCTCTCATAGCTCCCAATGCAGAAGCCACAGCTTATTTTGCCCCCCCTTTTTTTTCCTGATGTCACCAAGTGGTGACATCAAGTTCACAGGCAGCTGCTTTAGCCACAGACACGAGAAGCAGGGTCCCAAAAATACAAAACCAATTAATCAGAGTCTCAGAGCTCCAGCTTTATAAACACAGCTTATTAAAATGAATGTTGGCTGCTATTTTGAATTACCCAGTTCCATTTCTTTCCCTCTCCACTCAGAACAGGAAATTAACTGGACAATGTCAGTTTCCAGTAAGTTGAAAATTCATCTTCAAATATTTGTTCCTCACTGAGAACAGGAGCTTGCTCTTTCAGCATGTAAATCTGATTTATTACTCTGAAAGAGGGGAAGACTGTTCTAAATACCAAACTCCTCTTCAATGTCTTGCACACACTTGGATCTTACCTGGTGCAGAAAAACTCAGATACTTCTGTTTTGCTGTGTCTTTGGAGTCATAGAATTTCAGCACATCTAGTACTGCCTGGGGATTTTTCTTCTGTTCTAGCTTTGTGATGTTTGATGTCTGAAGCAATCGAGCCCATTGCTCTGGCATTCCCTGAATAAAATAGGCTATTTTATGCATCCTTTTAGTATTTTCAAGGTTTTTTTCAAAGCAGAAGGAATTCTTTCCCTCTCTACAAATCACAACATGCATAGCCTTTAACACATGAGCAAGCACGATGGGGTTTTCATGGGGAGCTGTATGTCTGTGGGTGACAGCACAAATCATTAAGCCCACATGACACCGACTCTTTTGGGTGCATTAAGCCACAAATGAGGATTTGGAACACAAAAGCACTTAGAACCAGTGCTGCCCATTAACAAAGGCAGACTGAAGAGGGTTTCACAGGGAAGGCCTGCCCAGGTGACACAAAGGA
The DNA here is from genome assembly GCA_013400475.1 of Tricholaema leucomelas. NCBI lineage: Eukaryota > Metazoa > Chordata > Aves > Piciformes > Lybiidae > Tricholaema lacrymosa > Tricholaema leucomelas. The sequence continues at coordinate 341,514 of WAAF01002440.1, forward strand.
GTAGATCTGACATTTACGCTGAAGAGTATGGACAGATCACACTCATTACTCACTGCTGTAAAAATACACAGCAAAAAATATCTCTTTGATAAAGACAAAGCCTAACTTGCTATTTATGATAAAACATTGCAATGGCTTGGCTGCAGCACTGCCCCACAGCTCTCCACTTACAGTGAACTCTCCGGTAATAGCATCAAAGCCGACATGGATGGTATGCTCAAAGTCTGATGGAGGAGAGATTTCTGGCCTTTCCTTTTCCTTCTTCTTGCTTCCTGAAAGAGGCATTCAAAGATCTACTGAGCAAAGGTTCAAAGTCCTATTGTCTCCATTTAACACAACCAATCCCAGCATTACAGTGCTTCAGAAGGCTGTAACCATTACTGCATGGAGATGCTCACCTATGCAGTAATTTGGTATTTCCAAATATCACTTAAGAACTCTTCCAATTATTTACACTGTGGTAGCAAGAGTAAGAGATTAAAAGCACCAGAGTGAAAGGAGCTCTGCTGATCAGATAAAATTTAAACATATGAAATGTTTACAATGCAAAAAATTACATTCTAATATGGATTAAGAACACCACCAAAGACAACTTCAGTTCAACCTCAAGTCCACTCTTACAAACAGTTAAAACTCAGCTCCCTCACAGCTTCAAGGTAATTCATGCTAGCTAGGATTGCCTCTGATTAAGATTAAAAATGTAGAGCCTCAGAGCAATTATCTAATTTGAACTAAAATAGGGGCAAAAAACAGCAAGCATAACAAGTAGCAGAAGCAGGAACAGTTAATGAGCAGAACCATGTGCACAATCCAAACTAGATTCAATTAAATTTATAAGACATTTTCTAATGCCTAAGGCTTGAAAGGTTTTGTTGTTTCAGGGTTTTTGGTTTGTTGTTTTTTTTTCCTTGTTGGTTGGATGTTGGTGTGTTTGTTGGTTTGGGTTTTTTTCTTAGTTTGAGGGTTTTGTCTCTGACAAAGAAAAGATGAATAAGAGTGGGAGACTATTTGTAGTTAACTCTACATACAAAATAAAGCATTCTCTTCCTTTTACTCAGGAAATGTCTGAAGTGAAGTTGAATCCTGTTCAGAGGTACCTTGGGGAGAGGATGGCACTAGTGCTGTGACCTCAGTGTTCCTGTACCAGTTCACTGCCTTCAGTTTAACAATGGAACAGGTTGCCCAGGGAGGCTGTGGATACTCCCTCCCTGGAAGTGTTCAAGGCCAAGCTGGATGAGGGCCTTGAGCAACCTGGTGCAGTGAAAGGTGCCCATGGCAGCTGGTGGGGGGGTGGAACTAGATGATCTTTAAGGTTCCTTCCAATCCAAACCATTCTATGAAGCTACAAAATGTTTCAGGAATCTGTTTCCTTGTCCTTGCAAAAAAGCTCAGGCCCTGCTCTCTTTCCCTGCCAGAGCAGTGGAGCATAGCTGCTGCTTGATGCTCAAGGCCTGGCAGTGAGCTGCAGAGCATGTCCGACCTGATACCAAGAAAAGTGCATGTGTAATCCTGGGAATGCTGGCGGGCTTGCAGAGCATACAGCTGAATCAGCTGCTTTGCCTGCTGTGTATGAAGCCAGAAAGAATGCCAAAGTGCTCACAGCCACAAAGGAAAGCAGCACAAGCACACCATTTTGCAGTATATCTTGGTCACCATTTTATGTTTGCATGTAAGTGGAGGGAAGAAGGTTTTTTTAATTCACCTTAAAAAAATAAATGATGTAGTTTCAGTGCAGTGGAAGTGCAGCTAAGCCAGCACTCTAATCATTGCTACACGGTAAAAAGTTACTCAACACAGGGGCAAGCATAGAATGAGCTGTTCAAAGCCAGAGAATCCATCTGAAATCCCCTCAGGCTAGCAGAAGAGGAAGGACAGGGAGCTGAGGACAATACTTACAAGCGAAAAGCCATGTGGGCTGCCTCCAGCTGAACAATGCAGTGGAAAGACATGGCTATTATAAACAGGATATCTTTAATATGGCTGCACAGGTCAGAGCCAAAAAGCAAAAGGCCTGTCAAGTGTTCCCATTAACGTCGTTCAGTCACAGGACAGGAGAAACTTGGCTCATGTGAAAACCTTTAAGGAAAGTACCGTTTCTTCCCACTCTCTTGCAGTTGTTTATGTGAAGGTAAATGGGGGGAAAAAAAATTTATTCCTGAGGAAGGTTTGTGTTCAGGAGCACTTGATGTGTAGGGAACAGAAGCTGGTGCTCAAACCTGTCAGCTTGTGCTGCACAAATAAACCAACCCCTTTGAAAAATACAGAGATCTTAGCCGACTAGGCAAGGAGGCTAAAATAATCCCTCCTCTGTCCACAGCCACAGCACAGCAGCACTTCAAACAAGCTCAAGCAGTGAGCTCCAGTCAGAGGCAAGTCCCATGAGTCATGTGTTGGCAGGACACAGTAGAGGCATTGCAAACAAGGCCACTGTGAGGCCACACTGCTTTCCAAGCTCTGAGTAGGCTGGCAACACGCTTCTGCATTTCACTGGGAATCCCTCTGATAAAAGGCACCACTCATTTCAAACAGCAGGTAACTCAATGATGTGGTCCCTTGGTGCAGAGTAGCAGCATATAGTCCTCCTGCTCCCAGGAAAAAGACAGAGCTTCCTTCAGAAAGAAGGATTTGGTGAAGAATTGCTCCCATTAAGATACCAGGTCACTATCAACCCAATGCAACCTGTAAATCTGTGAAACAACGCGTCTCAAACACAGTTGAGCTCTTCTCTTTCCAAATGAAGGAACAGACACTCAGTAAGGCATCACAGATTCACAGATTGCATTAGGTCGGAAGGGACCCTCAAAGATCATCTCAAAGCCAGCAGGGACACCTCCAACTAGATTAGGCTGCCTAGAGCCATATCAAGTCTGATTTTGGATGTCTCCAGGGATGGGGCCTCCACCACATCCCTGGGCAGCCTGTTCCAATATTTTATCACTCTCGTAACAATGAACTTCCTCCTGATGTCCAACCCACATCTATCCTGCCTCAGTTCCAAACCACCACCCTTCATTCTATCAACACAGGCCTTTCTAAATAGACCCTCCCCAACCTTCTTCTAGGTCCCCTTCAGATACTGATATGTTTAAGGTCTCCCCAGAGCTTTCTCTTCTCCAGACTGAACAGCCCCAATTCTTTCACCATCTTCATAGGAGAGGTGCTACATCCCTCTCATCATCTTGGTGGCCCTCCTCTGGACCTGCTCCAGCAGGCCCATGACTCCAAAATACTTCACACACCCTCCTGCATTGCAACCCAACCTCAGCACACAAAGCAAAAAACAGCTATTTCTAAGCAGTCTGCCCAGAGCAGGTAGGCAACTACAGATGGTACACTTGGAGTTTGAAATGCAGCTGAAACCACACTGAAATCTGTCCTGAGTCAGCAGTCTTGAGCACATCACATGAATGATCCAAGGTCCTGGGCAATGACCCACAGCACCTCCTTTAATAAATTCTGCTCAAAGACCATTTTTTGGTTTAGGGGACTATTTTAAAGCTTTCCAAAAACACATGCAGGTTCATTTCACTTCCAAAGTCCAGCCAAGGAAATTCATAGCAATTAAGTAGTAAAAAGATGGTTATCACTTCATTTATTCTAACAATGAACTGGGAGAAAAGGAAAAACCTCCATGATTAGGCTATTTAACAAGTCCTTCAGACTCTCATGTTTATTTCAGCATAGAACTAGCTCAGACTTGTGGCAGAAACTCTGCATCTGCTTAACCTCACCATCTGCAGTGAGTCCCCCAAAAAGCACACCACTTCCCCAGCAACATCTCCTAAACTACAGAAACCTCCAAAAAGAGACCCAGGGTGGGGAAAGAGTTGTGGCAATAATGTGACATGATTAAGCTGGTCAGGAAGGACCTTGCAAAATTGTATGTACAGAGATCTGCAGAACAAAGCCAAACAACATTACACAGTGCCAGGACTGTTTGCACTAGTCTTGTACATCTCCTGGCTGTAGACAGGTGGGGGTTGGTCTCCTCTCCCAGGCAACCAGCAACAGAACGAGGGGACACAGTCTCAAGTTGTGCCAGGGGAGGTCTAGGCTGGATGTTAGGAGGAAGTTCTTGCCAGAGAGAGTGATTGGCATTGGAATGGGCTGCCCAGGGAGGTGGTGGAGTCACCGTCCTTGGAGGTGTTGAAGAAAAGCCTGGATGAGGCACTTAGTGCCATGGTCCAGTTCATTGGACAGGGCTGGGGGGATAGATTGGAGTGGATGCTCTTGGAGGTCTGTTCCAACCTGGTTGATTCTATGATTCCTTTGAAAGAAGAATTTACTATTTTTTCACTCATTCGTTAAATTTTACACTGGCTGTAGAAATTGTTTCCATGAAAAATTTCCTTTTCCAAGAAATTTCTTTTTGATGGAAAAATTTTTTTTTCCATGACAAAAAATTCTACCCTAAGTTGACAGAGTATTTTGCACATAGCCCAAATAGATTTTTTTTTTAATCTCATCATAGAATCAATCAGGTTGGAAGAGACTTTCAAGAGCATCCACTCCAATCTATCACCCAGCCCTGTCCAATCAACTAGATCATGGCAGTAAGTGGTGGAATGGGCTGCCCAGGGAGGTGGTGGAGTCATTGTCCCTAGAGGTGTTTAAAAAAAGCCTGGATGAGGCACATAGTGCCATGGTCTAGTTGACTGGCTAGGGCTGGGTGATAGGTTGGACTGGATGATCTCAGAGGTCTCTTCCAACTTGGCTGATTCTATGATAAACACACGCATTTTCTCCAAATGTACTCTTCTCAGAAGAAATGATTTCTTCCAATTTCAGTTTGCATCACTAAATACACAATAGGTATGCAGACACAATGCTAATCAGATTAATTGCCATAAAGTTGGTATATGTCAGTGTGGGACTCCATAGCCATTACAGCTGAGTCAATGCAACTTCAAACAAATCTTCAAGCACCTCCCCAGCCATTTCAGCAATGAACAAACTCTGTCAAGACGGAAAGAGGAAATATGTAATGAGAAGTAGAGGGACTATAAAATGCCACAAAGCACTACAGTTGCATTGCACCCACTTGCATTTATAATTTGTTTCAGAACACAAGCAAGTCTTCCAAAGCACTACTAATTTAGAGCAAGGAACTTCCCTTCACGTGGGGTTTATGTTCAACTTCACTACAATTGTCTGCAAAAAGGGCTACAAATGCTCTATTGCATGAGTAATGCAACAGCATAATGGCAAGTGCCATTATGCTCCATAGATGTGGCACTACATCTCGATGACACCAGATTCATCACCCTCAATCTCAGAGGCCTGGAGTCTTTCTCTTGGAGTACTGCCACCATCCTCTAGCAGCTTCTCACATTCTGCCTGTAGACTAACCTCTTTAAGGCTTACACCTCAGTTAAAAAACAGACCACCACTTCTACCTCTGTAATCCAGCCACAGACAGTTACTTCACAATGAGTGACCTGCTGAGGGACTGCTCACATAGCTGAGCAAGAGTAAAACCAGCCCCAGGGAAAATACTTAGCCAAGGAAATAAACAACCAGAGGAACAAAGTCTCTTGAAACAACTGAAGCGGTGTTGGCATGACTGAACCAGTCCTGTCCAGCACAGCCGCAACAAGGCACAAGAAGCCAGTAGCAGAACTAGAAGACATTAACAGGGTCCTCCCTTTATGCATCTTAACAATAATCACAAAATTGTGCAGTTAGACAGAAGGACTTAATTCTCCCCAGATCTCCTTCATGTACACTGCACCCTTCTCACTTCATTATGTTTTTTCCCCTCCTCAAAGTTACCTCAAATACTGCATCCAGTTCTGGTATCCCCATCATAATAAGGGCACAGAGTTGTTGGAGTAAGTACAGAGGAGGGCCCACAAGGGTAATCCAAGGGCTGCAACACCTCTGCTGTGAGGATAGGCAGAAGGAGCTGGGGTTGTTCAGCCTAGAGAAGACTCTGGCAGGACCACAGAACTGCCTTCCAATACCTGAAGGGATCCTACAGGAAGGCTGGAGAGGGACCTTCCTTAAGGGTGTCTAGAGACAGGACAAGGGGAATGGTTTTAAGCTAAGGGAGAGGAGACTTAGACTGGATCTTAAGAAGAAGTTCTTCAGTATGAGTGGGGAGACTCTGGAATAAGTTGCCCAGGGAGGCTGTGAATGCCTCCTCCCTGGGTGTGTTCAAGGCCAAGTTCGATGAGACCTCGAGCAACCTGGTCTAGTGAAATGTGTCTGCCCATGGTGAGAAGGTTGAAGTAGATGATGTCTGAGGTCCCTTTCAACCTAAGCTATTCTGTGGTGATAAAGGTACACATAACATCAACATGAAGTAACCTCCAAAACAGCTGGGTATTCAGTTCAAACCGGTAATCCACATTTAGCTTGGTAAGTGATGTAGCAGCCAGGAGTCACAAATATTTAGTATGTTAAATGGGGCAACAAACACAAGAAGCAATAGGTGGTAGGTTTTCCTCAGTGAGCTCTTTAATTTTCCTTACTTGGCATTTCATCTTCAAGCATCCCAGTGTAAACAGCTCACTGAACATACCCAATTTTCATCACTTCATCCAATGCCATACTTGGATAGGCTGAACACAAGTGTCTACTGCACTACCAAAACTTACAAGAAAAGGAGTAGGAGTGGTGACCTCAGGAAACAGAAGCCCATTACCTTTTTCAGTGCTAGAGAATATGCAGATGATTTTATTCCGAGATCTTCTCTCTTCTGGTACAGAAGGCAGAGGTTTCAAGCTGTGGTTGGCAGACAACTGGTCTTTGCCCCCTGAGCCGATGATAACGCTGTTCATCCGGACAGGAGGAGCTGGTGGCTTGTCTTCCAGTTCTCCGTTGTCAAACATGGTTCTCAACTGCTAGTGAAAGCACTGAAACAGAAATACTTGTTTTAACACAGGAAGAGAGCACAGAATATTTCTCTGTTGGCCAGAGAAAGCAGGTGTGAATTCAACTCCAGGGAACTTGGCCAGCACCGACACTGGCAGACACTGATGCCTCTGCCAAAGGAAGAAAGCCCCTTCCTGACTCCCACTTACAGGCCACCCATTGATTTGTGCCAGCAAATGGGATGGAATGACAAACTTCTCCAGTGAGAAAAATAACCCAGTCAAATGAACAGTCAGTTACAATGTGGAGCAATTCCCAGACATAGCCTGTTCACACAAAGGTTGTGTAGGTGAAAAGGGCAGCACACTTCAGTGCACAACTACATCTTTGAGCTGGAACAGCTCCATGCTCTAGAGTCAAACACCTTTAAAAGCTTTACATGCTTCTCTTCTTGTCATTTACCAGACAAAAGTTTTGGGAGAAAAGAATAGCTTGAGTTTGTAAGACAGAAATCAGCACACCATCCACAAGCCATACTAAGAGCATCTCTACTCAAATTTTGCAGCCCATATAAAAGATCCTAGGACTAAGATCCATTGGATACATTCCACTTCCGAACAAGGACTTGCACTGTTTCACCACTTTGTGACACACTCTCTCTACCTGTAACATGAATATATGCCAGCACCACAATCTTAGAAACACAGAATACTTTCACTTGAAAAAGACCTATAAGAATCAAGTCCAACCAGCATCTAATTCTACCAAGTGTGGTGATAAACTTACATGTCCCTCAGTGACACACTGCTGCCTCTTTGAAACACCTGCAGGGATGGGGATTCCCTCCCTGGGGACCCTGTTTCAGGGCTCAAGAACCCTTTCAAGGGAAAAAGATTCTTCTAATGTCCAACTTAGCCTCCAAGGATGTTTACTTCCTCTCATCCTATCTCTTGTTGCTAAGAAGAGACAAGTATCCACCTCACTTCAACCTCCCTCCAAGGAGTTGTGTAGCAAGTAAGAAGGTCTCCCCTTAGCCTCCTCTCTCCAGGCTGAACAACCCCAGTTCCCTCAGCTGCTCCTCACCACACCTGTTCTCCAGACCCTTCGACAGCTTTGTTGCCCTTCTCTGGACATGCTTCAGCACCTCAATGTCATTCTTGGAGCAAAGGTCCAAAAACTGAACCCAGTACTCAAGGTGTGACCTCACCAGTGCTTAGTACAGGAGGACTGAACAGCATGAGCAAGATCACAAAATGCTCCTAAAGGTAAAACCACACCACAGTAAAACATCTACATTACTCATTCCACATTCAAGAAAACCTGCAACAGCCCTGCCTCCCTCATAATATTCTGGAGATTCTTCTCTGATCCCCAAGCAACAGGGAACCTCTTTGCACAGAGCAAAGAAAGACTTAGAGAAATTACCTCTTGATGATTAACAAATGTGCCACTCATTCCTCCATAGCTCAAACGATCAAATACCTCTTTGAAACAGGAGACAACACTTCTCCTCTGTGCTCACCTCCTCTTCTCACAGCACTTTAGGAAATGAATGGCCTACTGATGTCTACCAGTAACCCTCTATAGTCCCACAGAGTAACTCAGTCCCAGCCACACTACTCAGCAATCATTATCATTGCCATTCAAAGGAGTCAGTGTAAGGTAGCACAGCACAGTCCCAGCACAGCACAGTCGAGCTTATCAGAGCCTTTGTCCAAAGTACAAATATTATGCTATGTAGTGACAGGGCACAACGCAAGGGTCCTGCAAAATATGGGCTAAGCAGCAGAACTGGAAACATGTCACTTACCACTCCATCAGTTCAATGGGTGGGTGAATGTTGTCAACTCTCAGAGGAGGAAAACAGATCAGGCAAGCAGCCTGAACTCAGACAGCACAAGAGCACACTGTTTTATCATAGAATCACAGAACGTTAGGGGTTGGAAGGGACCTCAAAAGTCCAATTCCTCTGCCACAGCAGGATCACTAGGGCAGGTCACACAGGAACATATCCAGGTGGGTTTTGAATATCTCCAGGGAAGGACACACTCCACTACCTCTCTAAGCAATCTGGTCCAGAGTTCTGTCTCCCCCATGGCGAAACAGTTTTTCCTCATGTCCCATGGAACCTCCTATGCTCCAGCTTGCACCCACTGCCCCTTGTCATATCACTGAGAAGAGCCTGGCTCCATTCTCCCAACACTCACTCTTCACATTTTTACAAACATCTCACCTCTTAGTCTCCTCTAAGCTAAGAGAAGCTCCTTCAGCCTTTCCTCAGAAGGGAGACTTGACACTGCCTTCAGCATCTTTGTGGCTCTGCACTGGACTCTTTCACACAGTTCCCTGAAGCCCTTCTTGAACTGAAGAGCCCAGAACTGGACATGATATTCCAGATATGCCTCACCACATGTTGTGAAGCCCAAAACAGGTCAAAATTATTACCATAAATGTCCATGAAAGAAATAATTTTTGTACAAATACCTTCAGAGCCACAAGCAACACAAAGCAAAGTTCTGGCAGTGCAAGCAAAAACCAGATGTGGGCTAGTTGCCCCATGGATAGGGACTAGTTGTCAAATCTATACAACAACCATGGGCATAAGCCTGCCTTCAAGCTCTTTGCCTGATGATAGAGCAATAAATACACTTGCAACACTTCAACGTGTCTGCAGGGATGCAGTTCTTAATCAGACTGCAATTCCCACCCCTCGGCAGCCTTCCATAATCACTTACTGATTGCTCTTTCAGACACTACAGTTTATCTACAGGATCATCTGTACTTTCCAGTACCTATACTGCAATAAGGGGGGTAGGGAAATTAACATCCCTGCAATCTAACAGCAGGTCTGAGCAGCCTTCCCCCAGGGATCTCAATTCCAAGTGCTTCCCTAGCAATACATATTGTTTGCACCAAGGACATGCCACTAATTTGAGACACACAGATTTCTGCTCTGAAACACCAGACCAGATAATTTGTCCTCAAGAGTCCACTTCAACTTGAGCCTGGAGTGCTGGCAGCAGAGGGGACCCTTATGCTAATCAAATCTCAAAAGTGTAGGATGTAGGGTCCTTAGTTATCTAAATGAGATCAGACATTTAAAAGAAAGAACTCCTCCTCCTGAACAAAGAAATACAATCAGATGGCTAAATGAATTGTTTTGGTTGATCATCGAGTCTCACTGTCAACCCAACACACCAAGGCCATTAAACCACGTCCCGAAGTGCCACATCCACACATCTCTTGAACTCCTCTAGAGATGGTGACTCCACCATCTCCCTGGGCAGCCTGTTCCAATGCCTGACCACTCTTCCTAAGATCCAGTCTAAACCTCATCTGGCACAATTTCAGGCCATTTCCTCTAATTCAGTCTGCCAATACTAGAGAGAAGAGGCTGACCCCCACCTTACTCCAATCTCCTTCGAGAGAGTTGTAGAGACACAAGGTTTCTCCTCAGCCTCCTTTTCTCCAGACTAAACAACCCCAGTTCCCTCAGCTGCTCCTTACCATGCCTGTTCTCCAGACCCTTCACCAGCTTCATAGCCCTTCTCTCAGCATGCTCCACCAGCACCTCAACGTCCTTGGAGTAAGAGGCCCAAAACTGAACCCAGTATTTGAGGTGAGGCCACACCAGTGCCAAGCACAGGTTTACCATCACTGTCCTTCTCCTGGTGGACACATTATTGCTAAGCCAGGCCAGGATGCTGGTGACCTTCTTGGCCACCTGGGTACACATTAGACCATAATCATAGTAGATCATGATCACAGAATCACAGTAAACCAGCAAGTATATCACATAACATTAAGAGCAAGATGTTATGCTTCATGAAGGAAACGACATCACCAGTAGCCTTTTGTATTTTTCTAAAATAAACCCTTCTATTTCCTCCACCTTTACAGTTTTTTGAGCTGCCTGATTTTAGCAAGAGCAGGATGTAAGGATAAACAATTAAGCTGCATCTGAAACTGAACAAGAACAGACTTGACCCTCCAAGCCCACACTAATTCCTGGCATGCTCCCTTGGAGAGCCAAGTCACCAGTTTAACATATCTGTTACCTGGTGTTCAGGCTGCAAGTTTACAAAAGCTTGCTGGAGTGTGTCCAGAGAAGGGCAACCAAGCTAGTGAAGAGTCTGGAGAACAGGTCTGGTGAGAAGTGACTGATGGACCTGGGGTTGTTCAGCCTGAATGGAGAACAGAAGGCTGAGGGGAGACCTCATTGCTCTGTACAACTCCCCAGTAGGAGACTGGAGGTTAGTCTCTTCTACCTAGTATCAGGTGACAGAAGGAAACAGACTGAAATTGTACCAGGGGAGGTTCAGGTTGAATATCAAGAAACATTTCTTTGCTGCAAGAGTGCTCAGGCGTTGGAACAGGCTGCTCAGGGAGGTGGCAGAGTCACCATCCCTGGAGGTGTTCAAGACACATGTGAACATAGCAATCTGGGACATGGTTTAATAGCCATGGTGGTGTTAGGTTGACAGTTGGACTCTGATATTAGAGGTCTTTTCCAACCACAACAGTTCTAAGATTCTATGATTCACTGCACTTTTGTTTACACATTTGCAGACTAAAATCCTCACTCCTGTAAAAACTCTTTAATTTTCAGTGACACAAGCTGTTCATTGCACACTAAGTATTACAGCTTCTTGATCTGAAATGAGTTACTCCTTACAGAATCATATAGTCATTTGGCTTGGAAGGGATCTCAAAGGTCATCTAGTTCCAGCACACCTCCCCACCATGGACAGGGACACCTGCCACTAGACCAAGTTACTCAAGACCCTGTCCAACCTGGCCTTGAACACCTCAAGAGAGGGGGGCATCCACAGCCTCCCTGAGCAATCTGTTCCAGTGTCCCATCACCCTCACTGTAAAGAATTTCTTCCTAATCTCCAGTTTAAATCTCCCCTCTTCCATGTCAAAACCATTGCTCTTCATCCCACCATGACAAGTCCTTGTAAAAAGTCTCTCCCCAGTTTTCTTGTAGCCTGCCTACTACCTTCTCAAGAGAAGAAACTGTAAAGCAACAAGTTGGAAGCAAATAGATGGAAATTCAAAACTCATCTCTTTCTCAAGAACATGAGGTGCTTTGAGTAACTGGCATAACAGCAGCTGTCCAGAACCCTGACAGTTGCAGCTGATAGCTGTTCAGTGTTCAGGGTGGGGAAAGATCCTCAACATTGCTCAATGTGGAGCTCAGGAGCTTTACAGGAGGGAAATAAGTTGCAGGGCTGGTAGAGCAGACTGGAACTGCAGAAAGAGTTAGGGCAAGAGCTTCTCACCTGAAGGACTAGCTCCATTATTTGCCATTTAAAAAAACAAATCCTTCAAGTTCATTAAATCTGCAGTTTAGTAAAACCTCTGCTTTTAGGGAAAGCTCAAAAGATATGGTTGATTTAACAACTCAAAGCAGTACCATTTCTGAGTGGCTGTTTCAAAGCCCATTGTTAAAGTGCTAGAACCAAAACCATTTTTGCACAAAGAACCATTTCAATGTGCAGCAGCTTTGAATTCATAGTTTAAATAAATTACAACAGCTCCATTCACAACAGACTGCATCAGGAAACAAAAGACTGACCCTGCCAGTCATCATCAGAGGTTAAAAACCAATCATTTTAGTCAGGTTCAAATCTAAAAGCTCATCTCTTTCTGACAGCTGACCGCAGAAAAGCACAGCTCTCCTTTCCTATATCCTTATCCTATCTTCCTTACACAGCTTAAGTTTCCACAGCATTGGAATTGCTGCAGAGATTTGGTATTATGGGCCATGACTGGGGAAAGAGTTAAAAAAAAAAAGAAGAGAAAGCCCAAAGGGGAGTGCAAATACAGCCTGAAGCTCCTTTCTCAAAAGGAGCCTGTTCATAGCACAATGACTCTTGCACCCTCACCCACGTGGCTGCCTTGCTGAATCACGGCTTGGGCAGGGAACTGCAAGGACCAGGAGAATGTGAGCCGTTTCCAGTGCCTGCCAGGAATCTGCATACTGGCAAAGGGGATGCCAGGTTCACACTTCTCTGGTAGAATCAGACGACACAGTAATTGGTGTTGGGGCAGATATGTAACTCGGTTGAAAGACATTCACTAAATAGTTAACCTAAGGTTGAGCAACCGCATAGAGGTGTTTTAAATCTGGAAGATCAGAGAATCACAGAATGTCAGGGGCTGGAAGGGACCTCTGAAGATCATCTAGTCCAACAACCTAGATGACAGAGGAAGCAAAGGAAATCTATGGAAGAGGACACAATTAGAGGAAAGGGATTCACTTTGACCTTTGCTGGTGAAGACAATACCAGTAGTAACACATTGGGAACTCCCCCGCAATCACTAGTTGCACTACATTTAATTGCAAGAACTAGAAAGCAACAGAATGAACCACAGAGACAAGCTGTGAAGCTGCAAACAATACTTAACTACTGGCTTCAAATAGATTCATTCCCACCACAGGACAGTGGCTACAATCCACTGTACTCATAAAAACAGGACACAAAGAGCAGAAAGCTTTTCTCCTAACAGTTCTGCTGCTCCCTCTGTAAAACACATTCAGGTACCAGTGCTGGTGACCACAAGGCTCCAATTCTCATCTCCAGTATATGACAGTACTCCAAATAGCTACCTCCTCCTTTTGACAAGGGTTTCTTGCCCTACACTGGGGCAAGCTATATGGAAGTACTCTCTCTTCCATCCGCAGCAGCCTGAGACAACACATTAATATGAACTGCAGCAGCCAAAGAACAAATGCGCTCTCTGCAAGCAGCCAGTCAGGGTCTGTGCCACCCTAAATCAGTCACCAACAACAGTGAGAAACCTGAAGCCACTCTCCTCGGGAAGTGTAACTCTCTTCACCTTTGCGCAACGAGGCTGTGGCAACAAAAGCACAGGGCAGCTTTTTGTGTCATTTAACTCACCCTCTTCCTCCTAGCTCCTGAAGAGACCTGCAGTGACCAACTGGCATGGATATTCAGACTTCTGTTTTGACAACAATGTTCCAGGAGTCAGTACTGCTGTTCAATAGCTCTCTTCCTTTTGAAGAAAAGGGCACAATAACCTGGCCTACTCAGGTTACAGAAGAGAAACAGGAGTTCCTCTCGCTGCCACTCATGGGAAAACACCCAGACACACACGACAGTCACAGAATTGTGCTGCTTGAAAAAGGCAGACATTATCTAACTCTACCAAGTCTAGTGCCCACCTTGACAGTGAGTAAAATCTGGGAAGCACAGTGAGAACTGGACAGCACTTGCAGAAAGCCGATGAACACACACCGCCACAGCACGAGTCTAAATGCTCTGGCTTTGCCTTGTGTTTTTTTTCCCCTTGGGGGTTCCTCTACTGCCCCCATGCCCCGCTCTGTGTGAGCATAAAACCGGGCTGCTTCCTGAAGAACTTCCTAGATACAGTTCTTGTGCTGGTTCTGGCTCACTCCACCTCCCTCATGATCAGTATCAGGGCTGACACTCATTCCCATCCAGGCTCTACCACCATGGCACTTCCTCACTACCTGGATGCTATTCAGCTCCTCTGACTTCTCCAAGTGTACAATTTTCCTCTCATATCTGTCTGTAGAAGGACTAGAAGGAAATAAAACGAAGCTGAAGGCAATCATTTTCTATCTGCTGTAGTGCACAGCTGCATTTTTCCTGGAGCACTTGCACGTGAACAAATGAAGTTTTAAGCATGCACTCTGCATGCATGCACATAAGCCTTAGAGTATAGTAACTGCAAGGCCCCAAGTGGGGGTAGGAAGTATGGAAGCATGGAGTGGTGGGGGTTGGAAGACCGTTTAGTCCAACCTCTTCCTAAAGCAGGGTGACCCAGAGCAGGCTGTCCAGGATGGCATCCAGTTTGATTTTGAAAGTCTCAGAGAAGCAGACTCCACAACATCTCTGGCCAGCCCACTCTAGAGCCCTCCAAAACAAGAAGTTCTTCCCTCGTTTGAATGAAACCTCCTAGTTTGTGCTCACTGCCCCTTGTCTTATCACTGGGCACCACTGAAAAGAGCTCAGCCCCATCCTCTTGACCTCCACTCCTTTAATATTTATAAACGCTGATAAGATCCCTTCTCAGTACCATGCATCAAATTAAAGAGCTGGTGCAGAAAGACCTCGTAGGGAGTTGAACTGTCTTCTGAAGATGTTCAAATTAAAATAGTTGAGGAGTCTAGCCTGCACCTGTATTTCACTGTCTGAGATTTGATGCAAAAGTAAACTGGACTGCTGCTTTGAACACAAAATCAAACAAAAACCCAAAGGAGATCAAGCTCGGAGCTGCTTGATAACATGCACATAAATTCCTGCTGGTGGCACAGCATAGCCTGGCTTTACACTGCCACTTAAGTAACAGATCTCTGAGGAGCCAGAACTAAATCACTGAAACAAATTAAATCCTCCATATACAGAGCAGAGAGCTGCCAAACTCAGTTCTGTTTATTGCAGGTGAAAATTACTCCACCCATTTATTACTGAAAGACAGAAGGAGCAACACAAACACCAAATTGTGTCTATTTTGCATTGTTGATCAAAAAGCAGAAGTAATGGATTTTGGGCTAACAATGCATTAAGAAACATAACCACATTGCCTTTGTAATCATAATCCTTGATGTGTCACTATAGCAGGAAAAATGAAGAGAAGAGACCACAAGTGAAAAAGCCCTGATGGAATGCACGTTTCCCTGTCCCTGCTCTAGCAGAAGGCATAAAGGCTCAGAAATTGAAGTTATCCCTAGGGTGGCAGCTGTCATTTGCTGCCTTCCTGCAGAGCCTTATAGGGTGCTACTAGTAACATCTGTCACACACAAACAGCAGTATCCGGGACAGGCAGGTCCAGAGCAGAGGAAAACAGACATCTCACAAAAACAACCTCCAAGGCAGAAAACGGCAAGTGAAAAAAGCAGCACACAGTAATTAGACTCAACACAACAGAAGAGCTGGCATGTGCTGCTCCAAGGCAGATTTAAGACAGCCACATCCCACTCAGTTTATATCATAAAGACCCTTGTTGAAAATAGCTGGAGATTCATTCCTGGTATACTGACACCAAGCCTCCAGTGGTTTTGGCAGCTAGCTTACCCTCAGCCTCCCCACATCACCATCTTTTAATACCTATGGGGAAAAAAAACCCAATCACCTTACTGGAGGAGATGAGACCTGATGCTATGTTACTCTGGAGAAGCAGGCAAACCGACACACATGCTGTGCCGTTTAATGGAGACGGGAGAGCTGCTCTTTTCATCAGCTATTCCACTTTCTTGGACCAAACAGGTTTTGGAATTCAAGGTCTGCATAGATATTTTTCTTTCCCTCTTACTCCCTGCCCCCTCCTCCACCCTCTTTTTTTTAAAGGCTCCTGTTGAGCAATAGATTTCCTGTGATTAGCTCACTTAGTACTGATTATAGCTCACTTCCTCCCGGGGATTAGCTGAGAGCAACTTTCTGACAAGTTGCTATACGAACGGTGCTACCTAGCCACAGCTCACTTCCTCCCCCATCTCCAACAACGTGTTAGTTCAGCAGCTCATCAACTTGTAATTATTTCAGTGCTGCAGACAGCAAAAGTAAAATAATTACAGCCCCAGCAAATCTCAGGCTGTCTTCTGCACAGAAAAAAAAAAAAGGCAAGCTAAATCGTTTTGGATATTTTGCTTTCCAACCTGAAACATTAGAATACAATCAAACAGGTTGGAAGAGACCTCCAAGGTCATCTAGTCCAACCTATCGCCCAGCCCTAGCCAGTCAACTAGACCATGGCACTAAGTGCCTCATTCAGGCTTTTCTTGAACACCCCCAGGGGCGGTGACTCCACCACCTCCCTGGGCAGCCCATTCCAAGGGCAAATCACTCTCTCCGTGAAGAACATCCTAACATCCAGCCTATACTTCCCCCGGCACAACTTGAGACTGTGTCCCCTTGTCCTGTTGCTGCTTGCCTGGAAGAAGAGACCAACCCCCACCTGGCTACAACCTCCCTTCATGTCCCTCCATGACATTTAATCAGATTCTAAAAGCAGTTTTATGGCACAGTATGAGATTACTTTCAGAGACTGAAAATACTTCTTTCTTGATTTTGACTCAGAAAAAGTTCTGCAAAAAAAACCCAACAAACAACAAACCAAGCAGTGGCAGACAAAAAAATTACTTCTGCCTGCCAAAAGACGACTTGTGCAAAAGCAAGAACAAGAGTAACCTTGATAACGGCCAGTAAGAGCCAGCAGGATAATCTGTTCCACACACAGCTATTAAAAACATGTGCAGATGCTCTGATGCAGCAAGCAGCTCTCAAAGCCTGCCCTCCTCTAAAAAGGCAGGCACCAATCTCTAGAGTTTCATCAATGCCAAAACACAATAGTTTAGATTTAACTTTATTTTATAGCGAGGGGAGAGGAAATCAGACTAACCTAAGATAGTCCAAACAAACACAGTTCTCCCCAGCTTACAAGCACAAACAAGCAAGATACTCCCTTCATGTGATGCAGTTGAGAAAATAGCTATAAAGCAGAAATAAACAGTCCCAGTCCATCAAACACATTTTTCAGTGAATTTTACAAAGAGACACATATTGACCAAACTAACCACTCAGCGAGGCCAGAAACCAGTAAATTGCCAGTATCTTGTTTTTTTCTCTGACACCAACAGTCACAAGAACCAATTTGCTCCTTCAACTAACAAGGTTACAACCATGAAGTTTGTAAACAGGCCCTTTCTTGGCATCTTCACTCTTCTTTGTGACAGAGGCAACACATAATGCTCCTGGTTTAAGAGTAGGACAGGAGAACCTCATTCTTCTGCAACATCAATTTAATCATCCTCAATTCGAGAGAGATGCTGAGGTACTGGAATGTGTCCAGAGAAGGACAATGAAGCTGGTGAGGGGCCTGGAGCACAGACCTGTGAGGAAAGGCTGAGGGAGCTGGGGGTGTGCAGCTTGGAGAAGAAGAGGGTCAGGGCAGACCTCATTGTTGTCTACAAGGACCTGAAGGGAGGTTGTAGCCAGGCAGGGGTCAGTCTCTTCTGCCAGGCAACCAGCAACATAACAAGGGGACATAGTCTCAAGTTGTGCCAGGAGAGGTCTAGGCTGGATGCTAGCATGAAGTTCTTCCCAGAGAGAATGATTGGCATTGGAATGGGCTGCCCAGGGAGGTGGTGATGTCACTGTCCCTGGAGGTGTTCAAGACAAGACTGAATGAGGCACTTAGTGCCATGGTTTAGCTGATTGGCTAGGGCTGGGTGATAGGTTGGCCTGGATGATCTTGGGAGGTCTCTTCCAACCTGACTGATTCTATGATCAGACAGAATGGCACAAGAAGGCCAACAGCATCCTGACCTGGATCAAAAAACAGTGTGTCCAGCAGGACCAGCAAAGTGATCACGTCCCTGTACCCATCCCAGGTGAGGCCACAGCTTGAGTACTGGGTTCAGTTCTAGGCACCACAGTGCAAGACAAATATTGAGGTGCTGGAGGACGTCCAGAGGAGGGCAGCAAAGCTGGTGAGCTGTTTGGAGGGCATCCTGTACAAGGTGCATGTGAAGGACCTGGGATTGCTTAGTCTGGAGATCCCTTCTCCCAAGTAACTAGCGATAGGATGAGAGGAAATGGGCTTAAGTTGTAATGGGGAGGTTTAGGTTGGATACAGGAAAAATTTCTTTCCTGAAAGAGTGGTCAGGCATTGCAACAGGCTGCCCAAGGAGGTGGTGGTGGAGTCACCATCCCTGGAAGTGTTCAAGAAGCATCTGAATGTGGCACTTCAGGATATAGTTTAGTGGTCATGATAGTTGGGTTAAAGTTGGACTCAATTATCTTAAAGGTCTTTTCCAACCTTAATGATTCTATGATTCAGTGTAACATACCCATTTAAATTCTTTACAGTTTGTTTTTTCCTGACCACTCAATTTCCTTATGATTTTTCCTGAGCCACACAAATAGAAGGAAAAACATAGCACATAGAAAATTACTGCCATTTAATTGCTGAGTGAAGAAAAGAACTGGGAAAAAAAACCCCCAACGTTAAAAAAAGTGGTTGAACAGAAGAAATATAAGCAGAAATGAAATTATCTTTTCTTCATAGGAAATAATCTAACTGTCATGAGCTGTGCTTACCAAGAACCAAGTTACACAAGACAGATACTCTGTTCATGAAGTATTTGAAAGGGTTACTAAGACTTCCTGGAGAAAAATATTTTTGAAACCCATTGCTGAAGAATATTACAACCTGAAGGAATTCAACCTAAAGGAATTTACTCCTTAAGGCACTCAGCAGATGTGCAAAGCCTTCCACTGAAAACAAGCAACTAGTCTGTAAAAATGAGATTTTCAAAATAAAAGCAGATCCATCTTCTGAGAGACCAGTGGCACACATCACCTTTCTACCCCCTGGAGAGCTGACACAGATAAACAGAATTGTTCCCAGGGGCAGCATGAGGAGGAACCAAGCGGAATCCAGGATCCCCTCCTGCCCTGGGCCACAGCGCTGGGCAGCTCCCACCCACCAGCTGTATGCAGGCCACATTTCATTTTATACAGCCCACAGCCTTCCTCCAAACAACCACTCTGCAGCACTGCCGAACCCTAATACACACACAGGTGTTTGAAAAAGGCTATTCAGCTCTCAGCAAGGAAATCACTTAACCCTGCTCTACCTACTCAAAATCTCCAAAGCTAGGCAAGAGCCTGCAGCACACTCATGGCATGCAAATCCACAATTCAAGGTGTTTGTGCCCACTCGTATTTCACTAACTACAGAAAGAAAACTCTTTTCAGCTTTTATTTTCATGAGCTGAGGTTTTCTAAAGATCAGAGAGGAATGGGGGAAAGGGCAAGCAAGGGAAGTTTACAGCAATTCAAGAAACACGAAATAAAGTCTGCATGTCATCACTGAGCTCCTCTCTTAATTAAACCTGGCATTTACAGGCAGGGAGGGATCACACATTCCAGAACAAAAGCTACTTGAATAAAGGCTACCCTGCATGAGGTACTGCTACAGCATTTCTAGCAGCATTCACAGCTGTTTAACCTACACAACCACCACTCACCAGAGGAGTGAGGTCAGGCTGCTGATGGTGTGCAGATGGATCACCACTAACTCTAACAGAAACCAAAGGCTCCTGTTAACCTTTGGAAATATTACTGGGCAAAAGTAAGACAATGCTGTGGCTTAGCCATCCAGATTAGAGGTCCAGGACTAAAGGGAAAGAGAAGAGGAAACACAGTGTGTACCAGGATGACAAAATAAATAAATAAAAACACAAAATTAAGGGACCTGTCACTCTCTCATCACACTGGTAGAGGTACTAAATGTCAGCTACAGAAAAAAAAAAGAATCATAGATTGGCTTAGGTTGGAAAAGATCTTCAAGTCATTGAGTTCAACCACTCTGCAGCTCTGCCAGGCTCATGCTTGTGCTAGTTCGAAGCGAGCTAGAATGTTCTGGTGAGAAGAAATAGATTACAGGCTGTGAAAGAGAAACAAGGGTGATGTCTACTTCACTCATAGGCTTGCTGAGAGGTATAAGAACAAGAATCCATACATAGATAAGGCACTTCTTCTGCTTGGGAACTCTGAGCTGCATTTCTCTCTCTAGCCTCTCTGCCATCTCTCTGATTAATCCACTTTGCTTCCTGGCCAAACCTCCANAGATTGAACAACTTCTCTGGGAAGCCTGTTTCAGTGTTTGATAAGAGAAAAGACAAAAGAGAAAGAAAAGAGAAATTGCTCTTTCCAGAAAAATATCTTTTTCATACATGCTCAGAATAGAGCCCTTTGTTTCTCTCTAGTAGCTGACCAAGGCTTGCTTTAACTGCACTTACTGCCAGATCAGCTCAACAGCCCTGAAGATGAAGCCCTTGACTCTTCCTGCAGCACTGCCAAAGCACCACACTGGCACAAAATGGCACAATGGGAAATTCTGCCTTTTTTGAATTGCTTTTCCCAGCCATGGCACACACCAGTGGCCAGCATCCTGTGAAGCTGAAGAGCTTCCTAAGGATGCTATCAAGTCAAAATAATATTTCAACAGTTGACAAAACACAAGAAAGCTAACTTTAAAAGCTGCAAAACACTCTGAAAATCTACTTATAACATTGTACAAATTATGACAAGAGTTTAACATGTGTAAAAGTAAACATCATGTGAAAGGTCTGTCACTGGTGACAGATTGTCTCTGGGAATCTATCAGGTTGCCTGACAACTTATATGATATGTTAAACAACTGTAAATGTTTCAAACCAATTATTCAAGGGGTTTCCTTTCTTTTACACCTCTTAGGATTTCAGCTATCACAACTCAGCTGTAAGGCCTGGGCTGTCTAGGAAAGAATGATGCAGTAGTGCAGCACTTGGAGCTCCACATAGTATAGCTATGCATCTGTCCAACAAAGAGTAATGGAAATTCTTATGGGCAGAATGATAATATTTCAGTGAACTATTACAGGGCAAGAGGGAAGCTTCAGAAAATGCATTTTGTGAGGCTGAGGCCTTTACATACAAAAAGGATGCAGATTTCAAACCCTGTTCTGCCTTATTATGTTGCTTCCAGTAACAGTTGTGTAATTACAAAGCGGCTGAAAATATGACAGTGAGACTGAACTTACATAAAACAGACCTCAAAGACTAAGATGTCACATGCTGTGTCATCAACACAAGAACTGAAGACTTGCATTATAGCATTACTTCAATCTTCAACTCTATCTGGACCCTAAATCACAGGGAGATGAAGGATTTATCAGTGAGGCATCACTCTGTGGTAATCTACTCCTCCTCAGTGCTGGTCTCCTCTCCCAAGTAACTAGCAATAGGATGAGAGGAAATGGGCTTAAGTTGTAACAGGGAGGTTTAGGTTGGATAGTAGGAAATAATTCTTTCTTGAAAGAGTGGTCAGGCATTGCAACAGGCTACCCAAGGAGGTGGTGAAGTCACCATTCCTAGAGGAGTCCAAGAAGCATGTGGATGTGACACTTCAGGATATAGTTTACTGATCATGGTAGTTCAGTTACAGTTGGACTCAATTATCTTAAAGGTCTTCTTCAACCTTAATGATTCTCTGATCTGGAGGTAGTACAAAACCAGGGTACTGCAGAGAGCAGTTGAAATAAGTTGTGGGCCCATCCAAGCTCCAAAAAGCCATTTAAGAAGCCTATATTCATTGAAGCCTCTATGCACGGAGACTGCAGTCACTACCTTGGGCAAGATACACTGAGGGCTGACAGAGTACAACAATTTTATGCCTGTAAAGTCTTTTCCTTTTTAATTTACAGTACTGTAGCTGCTACCAATAAGTCAAATCATACAAACAACAATGTAAAACATTTCTGTTGCAACAAATGAGTGTGGAAGACTCACCAATTCTGGGAATATGAAGATTCAAACACACTCCCTTTTGAATTAAAAAAAACATATATTCTCTTCATAAAACTTACTGTATCTATGGAAAAAAATAACCCTTGAGTAATACCTTTAGAAGTGGTCAGCTTCCCAAGAGCTTGTCATCTAAGGAAAGATTTTTCTCAGGTCCTTTCAATTCTGTTAAGAAAACAGGAAGTGAATTTTAGTACACCAGTTCAATAGCACGCAGATGAAGATCTCTATTAAACTTGGCAACAAAGAGAGCACCTACAAAATATCAGTTTGAGCACTCACTTGCCACTAGTCTGTTTGCTCTCTGGAAATTGCCCATAGTCCACCACATAGAAGCACTTATGAGGCCATAAAGAAAGCACTGATGACACTTACATCTTGTTTAGGACTTTAAAAATACCAAGGGACAGTTAAGACTCAAAATCATACAATCAGTCAGGGCTGGAAGGGACCATAAAGATCATCTAGTTCCAACCCCCTGCCATGGGCAGGGACACCCTACCCTAGAGTAGGCTGGCCAGAGCTCCATCCAGCCTGGCCTTAAACATCTTCAGAGGTGGGGCCTCAACCAACTCCCTGAGCAACCCATTCCAGGCTCTCACCACTCTCATGCTGAACAACTTCCTCCTCATGTCCAGTCTGAACCTGCCCATCTCCAGCTTCACTCCATTCCCCCTAGTCCTGTCACTCCCTGATATCCTGAATAGTCCCTGTTCAGCTTTTTTGTAGGCCCCCTTGAGATACTGAAAGGCCACAGAAAATGTTCAGGATTACTCAAAAGTTATTTAACAAAGCAACACAACTGTTAAGAGTTAGGAAGAGAAGACTGTTACAGCAGTGTAGGAAATATGATCACTCTCATTAATGAGACATGGAACAAGGCTTTCATATATTTTCAGTCTTGACCAAGGCCCTCTAAACAAAGAGATCTGTCCAGTTTTAAGTGGAGTTTTAAATTTAGAAACCTCATATCTCACTTTGACCCATGAGATTTGGAGGGGCTAAAGAAGTAACAGTTGCCCAAATGAAACTAAATTTCAAAGATTTTTTCAATACCAGGATAAGGAAGATCCCAAACAAATCATGCTTAAAGTGTGAGAAGATAGAAGTCAGTGCCAACCATGTGTCTGATGTGTACCTCTTAGCAGCAACTAAGGAATGAAAAAAAAACAAACACAACACTGAAATCCTGTTAGTGGGACAGATGACCCAAATGACAGGAAGCTCTACGAGGTAATCACTAACTCCATTGCTATTTCCAAACTACACAAATCAAGAATCAAGTCTTTTTATGCCATCAAGCAGACACTGTGGAATTAGGAAGGGTATTTCTGCACAATTGCAGCACGCAGCAGGAAAATTGCTTTAGCATTCGTATTTAGAGAAATGTTTCCACCTCAATTGGTCAAAAAGTTTGCAAAGGCATAGCTGAGCCTCTATACAGATGACTATTCTCACCTTTTGGTCCCTTCTTCTCCAGCACCTTAAGGAAGTGTTTGCTGGGGACATTTCAGACAGCCTCCAGGCTGTCAGACTGATGTAACCTGCCCATAGCCCCACCATGATCTCTTAAATTCCANCTCCAGGGACAGCAAGTCCACCACCTCCCTGGGCAGCCCATTCCAATGCCAATCACTTTCTCTGGGAAGAATTTCCTCCTAACATCCAGCCTAGACCTCCCCTGGCACAACTTGAGACAGCGTCCCCTTGTTCTGTGGCTGGTTGCCTGGCAGAAGAGACTGACCCCCATCTGGCTACAGCCTCCCTTCAGGTAGCTCCTCTCTCAGCAGTGAGGTCACTCCTGAGCCTCCTCCAAGCTGCACACCCCCAGCTCCCTCAGCCTCTCCTCACAAGGCTATGCTCCAGGCCCCTCAACAGGTTTGTTGCCCTTCTCTGGACACATTCCAGTACCTCAACATCTCTATTGAAGAGCCCAGAACTGGACACAGTACTCAAGGTGTGGCCTGAGCAGTGTTGAGTAGAAGGGAAGAATTTCACAAAGTGATAATATTCCAGCTCTGAAAATCAAACACTGCACAAAATCAATTTTTGTAATGGTGACAGCTAGCATTTCACACACAGAAAAGAAAGGCCTCTAAGCATGAAATCATTTAACAACACAAAAAAAACCTGTTTTCAATGCCATGATACGTGATGTTAGTATTTTCTAAAGAGACCCACAAATAAACACCCATTTGTTCATCTTGTGTTTGATCTGAAATAACATTCCCAAAATCTCAGAAACACAGGTGAAAATGACAGAAAGAGTAGGAAGCCAAATACACAACTCTCCAGCTATTACTGGGCCATTAGTGTCAGATCCCTGAGAAAAGAATCTCAAGCCATGTTTATCATCAGTGATACCTTTCCCAAAAGCAATTCCTTTCCCAACAATTCAGTTTCCTGAAGCAGATCACCACAGATTCATGGATGCCACAATGCTAGCTCCTTGCATTGATCCAAAACAATAGTTTTGGGGCCAGGGAAGAGCAACACTCTCTCCTTCCCCCCTCCAACCTAAACACTGGTTCACATATTTACTTAAGTGTAAAATCAAGCAGCATTGTCACAGTCACTTATTTCTGATCTAAATTAGTTACAGCAGTTGAACTTAATGTCCTGGTAAAAATCTCAGCTTCTTTAACACTAGTATAGCACTCAGCTTCTTTTAACTCTAGTATAAACTATCAAGAACTTCATGAACTGCAATCAACCTATGGGCCCAAAGAAAGCAAACATGGTAACAGCCATCTGAGATCACAAAGAAAGTCAGCCAGGTTCAGAAGACTCAACTAAGATCCAGATGACCCAAATGACAGGAAGCTCTCCGAGGTGATCACTAATCCCATTGCTATTTCCAAACTACACAAATCAAGANACCAAACACAACACTGAAATCCTGTTAGTATTAATATTGATTTTGTTTTGCTGGAGAAAAAAACCCAAATCATCATTACCATGAATTAAGCCAAATTGGAAATAATTTCATCTTGGCATTTTCATTTGTTCTTCATTCTTTTAGTCTATTCCAAATCTTCCTAGTTTATTTTTTTTAGGACACCAGAACTTTATAGGGTAGATGGTCTAAGCTCTAGTAATATTGCTGTGGCCATCCTATCATTTAGGTTTACCAGGTGTCTTTAATTTCTTCCACAAGTAATATTCAATCCACTTTTACCAGCATGAATAAATTTCTTTCTACTGAAAAGACAGTAAGACTTTCTAACATACAAAAAACAAGCCAAGGAGAATGAGAATTACACTTGTTAGAAGTAAAATACTTTACAGTGGAATATTTGTTAATAAAGTAAGGCAATAAAGACATCACAACCACACAGTAAAACACACAGCACTGATTGTAAAGAAAACATCAACACTGAACTTTAGTTTTTCCTGTTTGTTATTGGAAATGGAAAATAAATCTTGCATCTACAAATCTCAACACCAACTCTCTCTAAAAGAATCAAAAATCAACCCATCCACAACAAAAAAAACCACCAAACACCACCAAGCCCCAAATCAGTATGATATAGAACATAACATACATATATAGAAACCCTCCAGAAGAACTGGAGAGTAGCAGTCAAAGCAATGAGTCACTAGCACTGCAAACACATACTGTGGTTCCTGTGAAACAGTCCTTATCCCACCACTCTGCCATGTGCATTAAATATGTCAGAAACAGAAATCAGGAGATACCTGCATGAATTTCCTGAGTGCAGCAGTTAAGGCTCTCTTTACCATAGAGAATTACTTCACAACTTCAAGGTTAGCATTAATGATCCTTAGCCACAAATTGACTGTTCTTCTGGACTTCACTTGCATCCTTGAGTGGAAAAGGCAAGGAGTCAAGCAGAAAAGGATCTTAGAATCATAGAATCGACCAGGTTGGAANTTTTAAATTTAGAAACCTCATATCTCACTTTGACCCATGAGATTTGGAGGGGCTAAAGAAGTAACAGTTGCCCAAATGAAACTAAATTTCAAAGATTTTTTCAATACCAGGATAAGGAAGATCCCAAACAAATCATGCTTAAAGTGTGAGAAGATAGAAGTCAGTGCCAACCATGTGTCTGATGTGTACCTCTTAGCAGCAACTAAGGAATGAAAAAAAAACAAACACAACACTGAAATCCTGTTAGTGGGACAGATGACCCAAATGACAGGAAGCTCTACGAGGTAATCACTAACTCCATTGCTATTTCCAAACTACACAAATCAAGAATCAAGTCTTTTTATGCCATCAAGCAGACACTGTGGAATTAGGAAGGGTATTTCTGCACAATTGCAGCACGCAGCAGGAAAATTGCTTTAGCATTCGTATTTAGAGAAATGTTTCCACCTCAATTGGTCAAAAAGTTTGCAAAGGCATAGCTGAGCCTCTATACAGATGACTATTCTCACCTTTTGGTCCCTTCTTCTCCAGCACCTTAAGGAAGTGTTTGCTGGGGACATTTCAGACAGCCTCCAGGCTGTCAGACTGATGTAACCTGCCCATAGCCCCACCATGATCTCTTAAATTCCAAAGAGGCTCTTTTCAGCAGCACCTGGAATTAGTTCAGATTTTTTTTCCCCTTTAATTCTAATAGGCTAAAACATGGGGAAAAGATCAAAAATGTTTAATTCTTTGTCTTACAAATTCTTGGTTGCTCAATTTAAAACACAAGAAAAACTTAAGTTTCAAGTTTATTTTCTGTCTCATTTTACCTTTTCAGTAGTGTTTTGAAATTTTAACAGTTTCTCCCTTTAAAACATTAGCATAATTTATTTTTTTTTCTCCCCCTAAATCAGATAAGGCACAAGCTGAAGCTGAGTTTCAATTCAGCTCCCTCCAATGAGCTATCTCAACAAGAAACCACTCAGTCAACTTCTGTCTGAAGTCCAAATTCCCATAAGACTCCTTTAAAAGAGGCTGTCACTACACAGGCTTAGGTGAAAGATACTTTAATTCCTCCAGGTTCTCACTTTATCAGAGATGTGTTTCAACAGAAAAGGGTGATTTTAAAAACCATCTTCCAGAAAGAGAGCATTATGTCTCTCTTGTTCAAGAGATACCTCTGTCCAAGCAGTTCAAGAATGACTGCAAATTAAGAACCAACATAAGAGTGGAAGGTGTTACACTTCCTTCTAAAGTAAACCCCATGCTGTTGGATAGGCCTGGAACACAAGGTCTAAGAGGAGAGGCTGAGGGAGCTGGGAGTGTGCAGCCTGCAGAAGAGGAGGCTCAAGAGTGACCTCATTGCTGTCTACAACTACCTGAAGAGAGGCTGTAGCCAGATGGGGTTGGTCTCTTCTGCCAGGCAACCAGCAACAGAACAAGGGGACACAGTCTCAAGTTGTGCCAGGGCAGGTCTAGGCTGGATGTTAGGAGGAAGTTGTTGGCAGAGAGAGTGATTGGCATTGGAATGGGCTGCCCAGGGAGTTGGTGGAGTCATCATCCCTGGAGGTGTTGAAGAAAAACCTGGCTGGGGCACTTAGTGCCATGGGCTGGTTGATTGGACAGGGCTGGGTGCTCAGTTGGACTGGATGAGCTTGGAGGTCTCTTCCAACCTGGCTGATTTTATGATTCTATGAAAACTCTAATTTTGCTCACTAAAAAAAATGAAAGCCTTTGTATACTGACAGTTACGCTCTTGTGGATACACACAAAGTCAATTATCCAGGACCTAAAGAGGCAGTAGAAAACTTCAGGAGGAAAAAAAAAAGTTGACTTTTTAGTGTATTTCCATTCCTTAATCCACCTGTCAGCTGCCCTTATTCCAGTTCACATGCTAAATCCCTTTCTTAACACAGTACACAACTTTTAAATCACACTCAGCATTGTCCTAACATGTTGGGTCTTTCCTACAGCTGCTTTTCTTTGAAATGAAACCACAGAATTAGTAAGAATTGAACTAGTCTTATCAAAATAACTCCTTTAAAGACAGGAAACAATTTTTGCTAATTGGCAGAGAACAACTCTGACCAAACATTCAAATACAGCACAGTTGCTGGCAACAGGTAACCAGGCACCTTCCAGGACAACACCCAGTTGGACTAGATGATCTTCTGAGGTCCCTTCCAGCCCCTAACATTCTGTGATTCAAGCAATAAGCTTATGCTGTTGAAGCATACAACTTATCATTGCCAGAGTTACACCAACACCAATGCTGGGCTTAGGTCTATCTATTACATAAAGCACTAAATACTTTCTAGAGCCTTTAAAATGCTGTATTTCCCTAGTAAAAGTGCGTTGATTAGAACAAGTCTAAGCACCAGTACATCAGCAGCAGCTGAAGCAAATATTTTCAGAAGAATTTTAACATTTATGAACAAAGGTTAGGTACAATAAAGCTATGGAATTCAAAATCCACTTGACTTGCCTGAAGGAAAAAGCCTGACCAGTTTTGGCAGTGTTCCCATACACCACAACCTCAGCTTTCCAAAAGCGTAAGGAATTCCTTCTGGGTCCAACTTAAAATTTATTTCAACAGCAAAACCAAAGCTCCTGTCAATTTTAAGGCATGCTCCTAATATTTACATCTCTGCCTGCATGCCAGGTAAGACATTTTCAAAGCCTGATTCATTACCATTCCAAATGGGTAAATAGAAAGAAGCTGAGAAAACAGAAAGAATGACTGACTTCAAAAACTGGCAAGTCAGACACAGAATTGGGATCAAAATCCAGGTCTCAGTAACAGACACTGTCCACCACATCAGTCAAAATACAAGCAGCAAAGTGTGTTTTCCAGCTAACAACTTTTTTTGCCAATTAACAATGCATAAATTTATGTGAAATCATGTTCTGAGATCTCATAAACCCTGAGCAGTAAAGGAAGGCTTACATGTAAATGGTGACCTCAATCTACACCTTGCAACCTGGTCTCCAGTTACATAGGTCACTAAGAGATCACACATTCTACCCTGAAAACATTCACTACCTCTCACCACCTGCACTTAAATGCAAATGAGATCACTCTAAAAATCTTACATCATAGCAACCTCAATTCCAAAGGAAAGCACAGTAACAATCTTCAGGCAGTATATCCTTGCTAAAAAGCATTAGCCACATCATCCTGCCTTGGAAGCCAGTGTCTTTTCAGAGGGTTTCTTGCTCTTTGCCACAGGGCCAGCACCCTGAACTCCTTTTCTCTTCCCCACCTATACCTACTTCTACTCCATACGAGCATGGCTGGCCTCCCATCACATGGAAAGTCCAGAGCTTCTCTCCTCAATCACACATGCCCACACAAACACGTACACCCCTTTCTACTATGGCCTCACTATGCTAGAAGACTAGAGAAAAAAAGAGATTTTCATCTAACATCTAGTCCTGCAAATCCTGACAGACTGCAGGAGATGCGGTCTCCCTATTGTGCTTCCTGGTCAAATTGACCTTGCTGAGGTGCAAACCAAACACAGCAGTCAGGCACTGCTGTAAGAGGACTGTATCATGTCTGAGAGTCAGCCTGGCAGCCCAGGGCTTAGTTACCTCTTTAGCAGCACTGCACTTCACAGGGCAAGGGATAACTTCACTGTTTGCAAAACTTAACTGAGCAGGTATGTTCCACTACTGTTGCTGCCACTGCAGGTTGTACAGAAACCTCTCCTAACTGGGATCACAAAGTTCTCTCAAACATTTGAGCCAGACAATCAAATTTGATTTAGGTTTGGGAAGGATGTGCCTCCTTGGAAAACTTGAGCTTGCTGCAGCCTTTCTGAATCTCTCTCCTAGTCCAAGAGAGTGCCTCTGCTTCGACAAGAACAGAGTGGAACCCACTGCAGCAACTAAACTCCTAGGAAAAGAAGCCAAAGCTCCATCCAAAACTCAGATACCTTTTCCCCATTGCCAGCAGAAACACAATGCATTAGGATTCACGCTGACATATGGTGTGTGCCTGCCTCCACTACCTTCTCCTCTTAAATGAGTCAAAGGTTTCTGCCTGCATCCCAGTTTATGACCCCAGGGCTTGAATCTTTGCTGGTGTCACCATTGTGCCCAGCCATCTAGAACAGCGTCTCTGTAACTGGGAGTTGTTTTCAGAACAAACAGCTTTTTCTTTGTTGTGGCTGCTGCACAGGCACGTCAATAAATGTGCCTGTTATAAGAATATACTGGCACAAAACTCACAGGGAATGCCTCAGAAACCTCCTAATGCAGAAAACTGATAAAAGGTGGGAAGTTAAAAAAAAACCAAAAAACTAACCAAAGACTGATGCAAAGAACACAGACCTAGATTCAGGTGCCTGCAGATTTGCATACTCTCACAAGAATAAAGTCTGCAGCATCAATAACCTTATTGCTTGTTCCAAAGTTATGTAGAAACCAAAAATACTTGAATAAATTTCTTTTCAACCTCACTTAAACTTAACATAAACAGGCCTGGGTGTTTAAAATATGTTTCAAATAAGCACAAGGTTAGACCATGGTCAAAGCATTCACTGCAGCATCCATCCCAGCAAGGAAATCCAAGCAGGTGCCTCTGGAAAGAAATTCCCCCAGCCGACCAAACTTCCAAGCTGCTAACTCAGTACTAATTTCATCCCAGTAAATCAGCCTCTGACAAACTGCCACACAGCAGCTCAGAGAACACATGCCTTGACTGCACCAAAACATGTTACACCATGTTAAAAAGTGGAAAATACACAGACAGAAGCATTGTTCCCTATTTAAAAGCCCAACAGTTTTATCAACCACTTCTGCACAATGCAGAGTCAATTTCTACACACAACTTAGATCTCCCATTTGGGTTTCGTCTAGTAGTTTTGCTCCAGCCTCAAGAACTGAAATATCCAACCACTAAACTTTAAGCTTTTTCCTTCCTCTAAAAAAAAAATAAAAATAAAATCACTAAGTAGTCTCTTAAGTGCTCTTACTGTCTTAAAAATTCCACTCTTCCTAACACAAAGGCTTTACATGTTTACATTTCTGTGTTGCTCCCGTTTCAATCTATGAGTCTGTAGCAATGAAATGATTCACCAGTGCTCTGGTAACGGATGGTAGGGTTTGAAGTGACCTCTGGAGACCATTGAGGCCAGCCCCCTCGCTGATGCAGGTACACCTAAACAAACTGGAAACAAAGAACAACTCATTTTGGTTATACACAGATTATTTCTTCAGATGCCTCCACAATATCTCTGTGAGTTAAACTACCTCTGCTTTCCTCAATTAAGAAAATTACTCACAAAGTAGCTGGTTCTTGATTTTTTTAGGGAGGAACCACTGCTAGGCTCACACTGTGAGGATGTTCCATACTGCAAAGTAGATCTGAGACTTTCACAAAAGCAGGCCTACTTTCCCCCAGTATAAAAAACACACCAAAAAAACAGGGAAAAAGAGAGAGAGAGGACAGAAAAAAAAACTCAGCATATGCCATGTTTGAATTATACCTAACACTGTTATCATTGCAAGACCTCCAAAACAACTATCACTAAAATACTGCAGTAACTGGATTGTCTTCACTCATCATAAAGCAGCAGGTGAAACAGTTTATTTTAGCTACAAAGTGCAGCATTGCCCCTTGAAAGACAGCTGATGAACTTCCCTGCTCCGAAATCAACCTCTGAGTAGCTCTCCTATCTGGCTAAAACCAACTTTATTCTCTCTGCTTACCAGCTTACCATTAAGCTAAACCATCCTGCATAGCTTTGACAATCAATATATAAAACAGCAACCGAAAAGGCGGCATAGACCCCGGGGATCCAAAAACCAGCAGGTGAGTACAAAGAGCACTAGTTTTCAACTGACACGTAAAGATGCGGGTTAAGGGCACGTCGGGTACCACAGCCGAAACACCTAAGCCGCCGCGGAACCTGCCCCGCCTGCCCCCGCAGCATGGGCCGGGGAGGGCCCTGCGCTCCTCCCCCGCATTTAAACAGACTGTTTTCCCTTCAGGATTTCCAACAGCAATACCCACAACGACGTCCTCCCCCAAATTAGTGGGACTTTAACTTCTTCCCCAGAGATTAACAGACCCCGCTGGGCGGCGAAGTGCCCTCAGTGTGGCGAGAGGGCACTCCCAAGAGGGGGGCTGAAGCAAGGCCCACCGCCGGCCCAGGAAGCTGGGGCTGTGCTCTCGTCGCGCACCACCGCCCTCCTGATGCCGCACCAAACGAGGCGCCCTCGGTGCCTGACGCCGCGGGGACAGCGGGCCCGCGCTGCCGGAAGCGCCGTGAAGGAAAGGGGGGGAGGGTGCCGCCGCCCCGAGCTTGCCGCCCGCCACAGGCGCGGCGGGCGGACTCTTCAAGGGCTCCGAGACGCAGCCGGCAGGTGGGAGCGGACTCACCGGGCTGGGGCGGCGCCTGCCGCCTCGGGGGACGGACGGACTTGAGCGGGGCGCGGCCGCTACACGGCGCCTCTGCAATGGCGGCAACGGGACCCACCGAGGCGGCGGCAGCAGCCGGAGGGGGAAGCGGAACCGCCGCGCGTGGCCACAGCCCGCGAGGGCGGGCGGGGGCGGGGCGCCACCCACAGGCCTGCAGCTCCCGGCGGGCACCGCGCCCTCACCGGAAGTGACGCCCACCCGCGCTGGGCACTATGGGAGGAGTGGTGGCCGCGCTGGGCTCCGCTGGGCCGGAAACAAGAGGCGCCGGGGTGGGGGCCTCAGGGTTGAGGTGCAGCGGTGAGGCCTGCGGGTCACGCCAGCTAAGCTTTAGATGTGTGTACGTACGCACAAACCTAACGTCGGTTGCCCGCTGACACGAGAGGAGGCAGCGGGCACACACCTGAACACAGGAGGTTTCCCTTGAATCTAAGGGAAAACCTATCAGGGCGCTAGAGCTCTGGGCCAGGCTGTCTAGAGAGGATGTGGGTGTCTCCTTCTCTGGAGGCATTCAAAACCTGCCAGGATGTTGTGACCCTGCTTAGCAAGGAGTTGGACAAAACGATTTCCAGAGGTCACTTCAAGCCCTCACCGTTGTGTATGACTGCATGTGAAGGCAGTGCTGGTGTCCCTCATGGGCCTGATGTGCTTAATTCCAGTATATCAGCTGTTCTGATTTTATTACATATTTGATATCACACATGATGGGTCAGTCTGTTCAACCAAGTAACAAGTGATAGGGCAAGAGGAAACAGCCTCAAGTTGCAGCAGGAGAGGTTCAAGTGGATAGGAGAAAGAATTTCTTCACATAAAGGGTTCTGAGGCCCAGGGAAGTGGTGTAATTGACACCCATCCCTGGAGGTGTTTCAGAGTTGCTCTGATGTGGTGCTGAGGGACATGGTTTAGTCAAGGACTTTTCAGTGTTAGGCTAATGACTGGACTCAAAGTTCTTTTCCAATCTGAGCAATTCTGTGATTCTATTTGCAAATACAGGTGCACAAAGTGATGATTTACCTGAGCAAGCTCTCAATCACACACATCTCTCATGGCTTATACATTTCAGGTCAGAAAATCCCATTTAATGCATATTTTTTCATTGCTTACTCCATTCCTCACATTGATTTAAATAGAGCATTCAGGAAAAGGAGTGTGCTGAAGAGCAGGCATTCTCAAGAGACAAGGTCTGCCAGTTAGATGCCAAGCACAGAGTTTATCTATAGTTAAACAGGTTTAGTGGTTGAAGACTTATTTTGCCAAGTGTATATATGTTCAGCTACAGCTCCTCTTTGGAGGCTTTTCTTATCTCCTCATTTCTCAAGACCTGTGGTCTTTCAGTAATTATTCATGCACTGTTTCATAAGAACTGTCCTCTTTTTGGTGATCATTCAGTCCTACCCTTGACAGTGGGCTATAGCCAGCTGCAGGGGCAAGAGCCCACCACTCTAGAAAAGCAGAGGCACACCACTTCTAAACTGGCTCCTCTTCACCCCTTGCTTCAGTCTGCTGGTATTTAAATCTGAGATTATTCCCTCAGTGCTTTTTTTGTGAGGAAAGCCAGTTGGGCTCAGTACAGCACAGAGCCTTCATGCCATGTTTCAGTGTCTCCTAGAGGTTGGTCCTGGCTCACTGAAGTAATAGGGCTGGTGGTAACCAGCTTGGTCTGCAACCAGGAGGTTGTGAAGGTGTCTGAGAGCACCATGCTGGTTATGTATTGTGTTCTTCCTCTCTGCTGTGCATGCTCTTCCTTTTGCCTGGAAGGTACTGGAAGGGGTTTTTTTCACATGGAGATGGCTGACAACTAACTCTTCCACCAACTTCTCAGGCCCAAAAGTAAATGTGTCTCAAGGTTCAGCATTACCCATGAAAGCTACAGCAGCAGGACACAGCAGATTCTCATGTTGCCACTTCTTGCTACTTAAGCCACAGCTCAGATGCCCAGGTTCCAAGAGATACAGTAACACAGCTGAGACAGCAGCACACATGCCCTCAAGACTACTTCTGCCCCAAATTTTTTGTGATACATTTAATCTTCTAGGTGAGGCCTTTCCCAGGCATTCACCTTCCCTGCAGCTTGGACCTCACCTCCTCTCTCAGTCCAGGTTTGAAGCAACATCTGATTTTCCTATCAGAAAAAAAGAGGCTATCCATCACACAGCTTCTCTTCTTACAGGTTGTTGGGGTAAGTGGCAGACAGTTACTAGAGGCCTCAAACCTCCACACAGGTCCAAGCATGAAGTGCAAATAAGACTTTTTAGCTTGTGTTGCTTTCAGCCAGTGCTTGCTGGCTATCTTCTTACTCTCCATAGAATTACTGCAGAGACAATGCTCAAAAAAACCTTGCCTCTCCACAGCTGCCTTATTTCAGCCCCATTCTTCCAGGAAGAGTACCCCAAAATGACCCTACTAGAGCTGCTGGAGGCAGCTCTCATTTGCTTCCTGCTGCAGGCAACGCCACCAACTTTACTTCTCTTTGCGTATTGCTTTACTTTCTTGTTCTGACTCAACTCCCAGGATCAAGTTTTTGCTAATTCATGTAGCTCTCAAAAAACCACAGATCTCGGAACTTCACACTTCCCTCAGCTCTATTTTCCTTCCATATAAGGTGACCTTACTTCTCTTTGGTGCTTCAGCCTTGTGCTGCTAAACCCACTCAGCCCCTATGCCAAAGTTTTCAGAATCCTTAACCTGCTCCCATTTTCTGTCTCATTTCCCCATCACATCTTTTTAAACAAACTAGGAGGGTTGTTTCCATTTGGCTTAGTCTTGATATACTCATTCATCTGTCATTCAGAACATGTTAAATGCTGGCATGGCTTTTAACACTCCTATTTAACACCTAGTGCTGTTCAACAACTTTGCCAATGATGTGAACAGTGTGATTGAGGCACCCTCAACAAGTCTAAAGATTACACCAATCTGTGTGGTGGTGTTGACCTGCAGAAAGGAAAGGAAGCTATCCAGAGGGACTTGGACAGGCTTGAGCAGTGGGCCCAAGCCAAGTTCATGAAGTTCAACAAGGCCAGGTACAAGGTCCTGCACCTGGGTTGGGGCAGCCACAAGCACAAATACAGGCTGGGCAGAGAATAACTTGAGAGCAGGAGAGAGAAGGACTTGGGGATGTCAGTTGATGACAAACTCAACATGAGCCCGCAATGGTCACAGGCAGCCCATCAGGCAGCCACAAGCCGGGCTGCAGCAAAAGCAGTGTGAGCAGCAAGATGAGGGAAGGGATTCTGCCCCTCTGCGCTACTGAGATCCCACCTGGACTACTGCATCCAGTTCTGGGGTAACCAGCACAAGAAGGACACGGAACTGTTCCGAGAGGGTCCAGAGGAGGCCGCAAAGGTATCAGAGGACTGGAACACCTCCCCTATGGGCATGGGCTATTCAGCCTGGAGAATGTTCCAGGGGTACCTCACAGCAGGCTTTCAGTACCTGAAGGAGGTGTAGAAGAAAGCTGGGCAGGGACTTTTTACAAGGGCTTGTAGTGACAGGACAAGGGGCAATGGCTTTGAGCTGGAAGAAGGGAGATTAGAAAGAAATTCTTGACAGTGAGGGTGGTGAGATGCTGAACAGGTTACCCAGGGAGGTTGTGGATGCCCCCTCCCTGTTAGTATTCAAGGACAGGTTGAATAAGCAACCTTCAGCCACCTGGTCTAGTGGGAAGGTGTCCCTGCCCATGGCAGAGGGATTGGAACTAGATGATCTTTAAGGTCCCTTCCAACCCAAACCATTCAATGAATCTATGAATCTACAAAATTTATTAGATTTATTTACAGCTTGAAAAGAAAAACTTCTCTACTGTATTAAACACTTGGATCGAAACCCAGCACATATTTGCTATTTACCATAACCAAACAGTCCGTGGAGGAGTTGTGACCTCTCTCATTATTTTCCATTAACCACAACTACTGTTACTCAAGTTCAGCTGAAAAGCTCATCAGTGTGACGATAAAGTTTAGATGCACTTAGCAAACCTTGTGCCAACCAAAGCAATTAGTGCTTGACATCAACTATTTGCTTAGTACTGACAGTGCTAAACCCCTTCTAATTCAAACCTCTCCTGACTCAGTTTCTCCTATAGCACCATACCACTGATGTGGGTTTCCATTCTCATAGCCTCACTTGCCCTGATTTCCAAATCCTCCCTGTACATATTTTTGCCCCTCACAGTATTTTTCCTCATTTGTCCAATGGGCATTTCCAATTCCCTTCTCTAGGCAGTGATCTCAGGCAGCCTGCTTTAGCTAAGGAATTCAACCTGTGATTTTTCAAGTGGCATTATCTGATATTAAAAAAAATGGGAGCTTTCAGGTGATACAAGACCTGCTAGAGCTGTGTGGCAATCTACAATGCTGGATTCCAAGGGTCAGACTGCAACGCAGTTACTCACCTGCGCAAGGCAGAGAGCAGAAGAACAAACTCAGCACTGGGAATTAAGAATCCCACTCAGAGATGAGTGTTACAACACTGGACTGCAGCCTTGCTGCCCCAGTATGGTTAAACAAGCCAGCAAATCTCCTCAAAGTCCTTTCCTGTAAGTCTTCCCTTCTCCCAAGCACATGCAGTGCATGACTTCTGTGAGGTAGTGGATGCAGTACTGGTGCAGCCACAGGAAAACAAGAGCCCAGTGTCAGAGCACTTGTCATGGGTGAAGTCACAAGACGAGCTCTCTATTGAATTAGAGCAGAAACAGATGTCTGAGGGATCCTGAAGCTACAGCTGGACAGCCATGAAAGGACAATTCTGCTGATTAGAAGCCTTGGCTGCACAAAGAACATTCAAACAGAATTTAAAAATGAAAATTTTCATGGATTCCCCCCACACACACTCCCTGAATCATTTCCTTTTACTAAGTCTCAGCTTATAGGCAATAAAATCTATTTCTTTCACCGACAGTCCCCAGAATTACCATAAGCTTACAATGCCACCTACTGACAGTGAGAAACAGCAGCTCAGCTGTTGTGTCAATTCAGGTTTTCCATGAAGTAATTTCCTCTCCATTTCCTTGCATTTGTCAACAGTTCTGATGGCTGAATGCAAGTCTTCAAAAGATTCACTTTCCTGCTTCTGAAATACAGTGAAATTTACTTCAAATTTTCTAATCTCTTTTAACTCTAATTTGACAAAGAGCAGCTAATCTCTCCCAGCTAGAATGGCAGAGGTTATTTAAGCCTTCTCCTGTCCCAGGCAAACACAGAACATCGCTTCACAAATTCATACATAACCCTTCTGGGACAGCAAACTTCAAATTCAGCAGCTTTAATGACTAACTAATGTTTTTCATACCCTTAATAACCAATCCCTGAGTCTACTGGTTTAAATTCAAGAAATACAAACACTTCTGCAAGAGGCAACACTGTAGTTAAAGCAGCTCTGGGCCAGGGGGTGGCAATGGGCATGGAGACTGGAGCAGCCCTTCCAGCTTTTTTGCAGTGCTATTCCAACCCTCCATCTGCTTTGTCTACTGACAGCACACAGAAACAGTCTTGTGCTGTCTGAAAGGTCTTTGTAAGAATTAGGCCACTGTAAGACCCTTGCATGTTATTAAAATATAAATAAGAGTAGAACAGAATTCATTTAGGAAGGTGATGTAATTTTCAGTTCATTTTGCTGGATGGAGGTCAGTCAGTCCATTCAGGGAGTCATCAGGGAGAAGTGTCCATATTTGCATACAGCTGCAAGAATGAGGCTGGAGCAGAGCACTGTGACAAGAAGAGTCACGACACACACTAACGAACTGTGCTGCCTAAGCCCCACTGGAACCTGCAGAACTGATTCCTCATATACCTACAAAGAAATATAAATTGATTACATACATTACCTGAAAGGAAGTTGGAGCAAGGTAGGGGGCAGTCTCTTCTCCATAGTAACAAGTGTTAAGACCAGAGGAAATGGCCTCAAATTGCCCCAGGAGAGGTTTAGGTTGGATATTAGAAGAAACTTCTTGACTGAAAGGGTTCTCGAACACTGGGACAGGCTGCCCAGGGAGATAGTTGAACCCTTATTCCTGAAGGTGTTTCAAAGAGGCAGAGATGTGGTGCTAAAGGACATGGTTTAGCCTTGGCAGTTAGAGAACAGTCAGACTCGATGATCTTAGAGGGCTTTTCCAACCAAAACCATTCTAAGGGTCTACGTTTTAACAAGGTGTCTCTTTCTGACTCTAATTTAGAGGAGTAGTAACTACACCACTATTTAATTAGCCCTTTACTAAGGCTTCTGAATTCAGTATCAGGATGGTACTTCACCTTTCAATTTCCAGCCAACTGAACACCAGCCACTCCTGCAGTACAGAGCTCAAAAAAATAGCTGCTACCATTTTAAATCTTAGTCATTGATATCCTCTGTATCTCTGCTCTTACAACAGGTATGCCACCGAGGAACTGTACTGAAGAAGGAAGCTCTTAGGATGAGCAACCAGGAAGAAAGAAAGGGACCTGGGGGTACTGGTGGATAGTAGCTGAAGATGAGCCAGCAGTGTGCCCAGGTGGCCAAGAGAGCCAATGGCATCCTGGCCTGGATCAGGAACAGTGTGGCCAGTAGGACAAGGGAGGTTATTCTGCCCCTGTACTCAACACTGGTCAGGCCACACCTTGAGTACTGTGTCCAGTTCTGGGCTCCTCAATTCAAGAGAGATGTTGAGGTGCTGGAACGTGTCCAGAGAAGGGCAACAAAGCTGGTGAGGGGCCTGGAACACAAACCCTATGAGGAGAGGCTGAGGGAGCTGGGGTTGTTTAGCCTGGAGAAGAGGAGGCTCAGGGCAGACCTCATTGCTGTCTACAACTACCTGAAGGGAGGTTGTAGCCAGGTGGGGGTTGGTCTCTTCTCCCAGGCAACCAGCAACAGGACAAGGGGACACAGCCTCAAGTTGTGCCGGGGGAAGTATAGGCTGGATGTTAGGAGGAAGTTCTTCACAGAGAGAGTGATTGGCATTGGAATGGGCTGCCCAGGGAGGTGGTGGAGTCACCATCCCTGGAGGTGTTCAAGAAAAGACTGGATGAGGCACTTAGTGCCATGGTCTAGTTGACTGGACAGGGCTGGGTGCTAGGTTGGACTGGATGATCTTGGAGGTCTCTTCCAACCTGGTTGATTCTATTCTATTCTATTCTATTCTATTCTATTCTATTCTATTCTATGAGCACTTCACAGATCACTGAGAAGCCAGCTTCCTCCAACGTGAAGAGCTATTTGGTTTCTCTGTGATGCAGAAAGCTCCAAAACCTTTTCAGACAAGAGCTGCAGATACCCTTAGATGCCTGCCTGTGTCTTAAATATAGAAAGGCATGTGTGTTATAAACCAAACACATTTGTTATGAGACAGCTTAGTGCTATTTCTGAATCTCTACACTACTGCAACCCTTCTAAGAACCAAAGGCAGTTGTTGGACCACACACTGGTTTCCTTGGTTTGCAACGCAAAAGAAACTTTACCTTTAGTTAGTCAATCAGGAAACAACCAAACAGACAGAAGTGGTTCTGTTTTTAAGATGTTAACCCTTCAACCTTTGGGGTTTTTCCCCTTCTTTAGTTTGTTTATAAAGTAGTTTCCCACTTTGCTACTCCTCTGAAGCACCTATTTTGCAAACACCTTAATTTGACCACTGCCAATTACATCCTAAAATTCCAATTAAGTGTAAAGGGTTAACCTTCCTAGGGGCGGTCTTGAACCTGACCCCAGGTCCTCCTGATTCCTCCCCAGAATGGGTCTGAACCTGACCTCAGGTTAACCTGACCCCAGCAGTTAACCCACTCCCACTTCCTGTCTAGCCCCCTATAAAAACAGAGGAACTTCCTGTTCCTTGCTTTCTTTCACCTCCCTGCCTGCAAGCATCACCTTTGTTCCTGCTGCTCCTGGTTTTACATTACAGATAAATCCTGATTCTACCTCCATCCACTGCTATTAATCTGGTTGTATATATTTTCCATCTTGTTTTCCTTCCCTATACCTCTTTGTAACTCCCCTACCTCAAGTACCTTTTATTTATTGCTAAATGTTTTCTTTTCTTTTACCTTCCAAACCTAAGCAAGACTATTTGGGTGTGGTGCTTTACCCTCTTCCTCTCTACATCTAATTCCTTTCTTTCTAAAAGGGGGGGGGGGGGGGGTGGAAAGCACCCTATTATTGCATTGGTTTTGTTAGCTATATTTTGAGTCTCTGGGAAATTTAAACTAGAACCAAGACAGTAAGCTATAAAATAAAAGTGGGGAGAGAAGCCACCATAAAGAACTAGAAGAACAGCACAGGGACTACAGGCATGTCAAAAGGGCTCATTAAAAGCCAGTCCAGAAAGGTAGAAGAGAGCCTCTCTAAAGAACAATGACACAAGTAATCTTTTATAGATTAATTCCTGTGCTACCCAGGTAATGACCAGAGATCCCAGCTTCCTGATCACAGAAAGAAGGCAGCAATTGTTAAAGAAGACTCAAGAATTCCCACCAGAAATAAGAACTCACAGGTTTGTGTGTTATGCTGTACCACTGACAGGGACCGCTGGTTTTGCCTGAACAGGGAGCTTCCACTTCAGCAGGCTTCCAACACTCTGCTGACAGACCACCTATAGAAGAGAGTCATGCATCAGCAGGATCCAGATGGGATGAAGCAATACAACCTGCAAGACCTCTCCAAATGAAGCATCTTTTCCCCCTCAATAGCCTGACAGAATCTACTCCCTGAAATCCAATAGGTGAAAAAGCCCTGACAGAAATGTGCCAGCAACCTTCATGGTGCTAGGCAGTGCTTTCCATGAATTTTGCAACTCTTCTCTTCCCAATACAGTGGTACCCAATAAAGAATCTCACACCTGTGGTATTTTGCCCCTTCTATCCTTAATGGGCCAAAGAATTCATCACTGGCCTGTGGACCACTCAACTTCAGACAGAATTTCTTTTCCCACAAAACAAAGGTTGTTGGTCTCCTATTGCCACGTGCAAGAACCTCTCTCCAATACTTTAGAAGCTTTCATATTCAGACTAAATATGGTTTCCTGCTCATAAGTAGTAAATGTAGCAAGAAAGTTGGATGATTTCACACTCCTTTTTTTTAACTGACAAGGCAGCCTTCCCTGCCTCTAAGTTTATCCCAGAAAATCATTGCTCATATAACATGCTAGCAAAGATACAGGAGCTGAGAATCATTAGCACGTTTGACTTGGCAGCTAGAAAGAATAATTTTGTGAAAGGAAATACAATTTGTAGCCAAAAATTGAGGATTTCATTGTTAATACAACATAAAATATTCCTTGTTAGTGGATATTAGGTTCTTCTTTCACAGGAGTCTGAGACTCCAGCCATCAGGCATACAGTTTTCTACAGTCAATCCTTTTATATAGGCAATGCAGGAAGAAAGTGTTAGAAATGCTTTGATTACTCTAAATGTGTGACAGTGAATATCAGATACAGCCTTCATGGCTTTGGCTCAAGAGAAACACTGTGGAAATGTGATCTGAGCAGTTGACCTTTAACAAACCAGAGCCTGCCAGGACTGTAACAAGCAGGAAAAAGAGCCCCAACAGCCAGCTACAGTAAAAGGGCAGAATGCACAGGGCAACACCAGTGAGTCCGTTGACAAGTAATCTGCCTTTGGCTAGGCAGCAGTGGCATTCAGAGAGGGAGACAGCATGGGCTTTATCAGCACCACCCTCATCCTCTTGTGTTCACATGACTATCTCCACAAGACAAAGAATTAGATTCCAAGCTCTGGGCTCCCATGGGTATTCCTCTCTCCCCAGAAGAAGACATGACAAGAATCTCACTGTCACAGCAGCAGACCAGTACTTCTGGGCTCTTCAGAACAACCAATGCTTTCTCACTGTCTTCTGCAGGCCGATGGTACCGCCCATGCACAGGCAAGGCAGCTCTAAAACAGCCAGAGCAACCAGGGTCTGGTTCCATGTACAGGAGAACAAGAAGATCTGTGGCTAAGTACTCAGGAGCCTCCACATCAATGACATCAGGAAGTAATACTGCCTGCAAGTGGAGAAAGATCCAGATGTGTTTGTGATCACAATCAGTGTAAATGGGGGCAGGGGAAGAATGGACATTTTGTGCATGGAGGCCACTGTTGTGGTAACCTACTGCAGCATCAGGAGGGAAAACTATTTCTCTCATTTTATTTTCTAACACTGGGACTGATTTCATGGTCAGGAAGATCAAGTTGTAAATTCTGTCCTTCAGCTGTTCCAAAATGCCTTTTCAAGTCCCATGGGCAACTATGCCCATAGCCCAACATAAGAGGCATCAACTTAATGATCATAGGATCATTATGGCTGGAAAAGACCTTTAAGATCAAGTACAACCACTCTTTAGCTCTACCAAGGCTGGTGCTAAATGACATCCCTTAGCACCACATCTCTGCCTCTCTGAAGCAGGGACAGAGATTCAACCACTCCAATCGGGAAGCAGAAGCTGCCCAGAGTGTTTACATCTCTGATTTAACTGAATTAAGCAGCTAAAGACATTGCCTTAAATCCACAGCCTTAGCACATCTTTCTACCAAAAGCATTAAGCAAAGACCACAAGCAACCTTCAAAGCTGTGATGGAAATGAAGCTGTGAAGCTACTCTCTCTGAACGTGCAGCACATCACTTGGAGCCCACCATCACTTTTGTTGGTGTTAACCTTCTGTCTTCTTGACCTGAAGTGCTTTTACTGTAGTTGCTCATCTAGGGCTAAGCAGTCACAGTAGCTCCTTGGCATGCACATCAACATGTAAAAATACCAGCACCAGAGAGCACAAGATGGCCTGGACTGGGTGATGCTGATTAAGCTGAGAGGTACAATGTGATGTCACACAGAAGATACCGTGTGGCATCTCCTTCCAGGAAAAGGAATTCATTGCCTTGGCTCAACAACCCAAGTAATGACCAGAGATCCCAGCTTCCTGAGCATGCTCATCCTTATCTGAGTACTTTCCAGGTGTCTTAGGTTTGGGGTTGTTACCTTTGTTAAATTCTGCTGCTGCAGTGATGCCAGCTCATAGGGATCCACATACATTCCTGGTGGAAGATGAGTTCTAGCTGCCACAGTGCATCCTCCTGTATCCTTCCCCACTACACCAAGTTCTACCTTCAGCAGCAGGTCCCTTCAAACAAGTACCAGGAGCAAAACATTAATACAAGCACTTTAAACAATGGCACAACCCCAACAAGAGACATACTCTCTAAAGTGCAGAGGTGAGGGGCAGGCAGCTCTCACATACCACATCCAACAAATTCAGAAATCAGTTCCCTCTTGAGTCAGGCTGCCATTCTCTGGTTAGGATGAGGGTAGTTCACCCTAACTCCATATCCATCACCAAAATAAAGTTTCACTTCACAGAATGGTAAGAGTTGGAAAGGACCTCTGAAGATCAAGTCAACCCCCACTGCTAGAGCAGGATCACCCAGAGTCAATCACACAGGAACATGTCCAAGTGGGTTTGGAATGCCTGCAGAGAAGGATATTCCACAATTTCTCTGGGCAGCCTGCTCCACTGCTCTGCCATCCTCAAAGTGATTTTTTTTCCTTATGTTTACATGGAACCTCTTGGGTTCTATTTGTGTCCCTTGCCCTTGTCCTGCCACTGGACACCACCGACTCTTGCCCTTTAACTATTGGTTAGCATGAACGAGACCCTCCCCTCAGGCTGCTCTTCTCCAGCTCCCTCAGCTTTTCCTTAAAAAGTAGATATTCCCCTCCTCATCTCAGTGGCTCTCTACTGCAATCTCTCCAGTAGGATCTTGTCCTTCTTGAACTGGGGAGCCCAGAACTGGATGCAGTACTCCAGATGAGGCCTCACTAGGGCAGAGTGAAGGGAGAAGAGAACCACCTGTGACCTGCTGGCCACTCTCTTCATGTATCTCTGCATGCCATTGGCCTTGGCTGTGGGGGCACATTGCTGGCTTATGGTCAGCCTGTTCTCCACCAGGACTCCCAGGTCCTTTTCCCCAGGGCTGCTCTCCACCAGGTCAGTCCTGAACCTCTACTGATCCATGGGGTTGTGTGGTGCAGGACTCTACACTTGCCCTGCTTGGATTTCATTAGGTTCTCCCCGTCCAACTCTCCAGCCTCTCCAGGTCATGCTGGATGGCAGCAGAGCCACTGGCAGTTCTAAGAAGGTGAGTTCTTTGTTAACTTCTCAGAACTACCAATGGCTTCCAAATAACCAGCAACAGAACAAGGGGACACAGTCTCAAGTTGTGCTGGGGGAAGTATAGGCTGGATGTTAGGAGGAAGTTCTTCACAGACAGAGTGATTGGCATTGGAATGGGCTGCCCAGGGAGGTGGTGGAGTCACTGTCCCTAGAGGTGTTCAAGAAAAGACT
Source organism: Tricholaema leucomelas (assembly GCA_013400475.1). Lineage (NCBI taxonomy): Eukaryota > Metazoa > Chordata > Aves > Piciformes > Lybiidae > Tricholaema lacrymosa > Tricholaema leucomelas. The sequence goes on from WAAF01002440.1 coordinate 386,274, forward strand.
GGATGAGGCATTTAGTGCCATGGTCTGGTTGACTGGATAGGGCTGGGTGCTAGGTTGGACTGGATGATCTTGGAGGTCTCTTCCAACCTGCCTGATTCTATTCTATAGACCTCAGAATGGGGTCTCCTGGTCTTCCTCCATTAGAGCTGATAATCATTAATTTCTTAATCATGCTAATGCATCCCTTAGTGTCCAGCTGTGCCTACAGATCATGGCTCAGGGAGCTGATAGAATTGTGTACAAGCTCCTTTATGAGTTGAGTTTCCCAGCAGATTATTCTGGTGCAGCACCAGGGTGACAACTTACCTATGAAACCCCTCTTTCAGCAGCTCCTGTGTGATCATGACATCCTGACAAGCAGCCTGCACATCTAAGACAGCACGGAAAGAACATCACATGGAATTATCACACAGGCAGTCAGCTTTAACAAGTGAAGCTGTACAATCCATAGAACACATTATCTGCAAAGCCTCTCACAGCAGAAGAGAAACATTATTTCACTGTCATCAATGGCTGGATTCATGAATCACTAACAGAGACATGCTTCCCAAATCCAGAACCCAGCCCTCCAAGCCAGCAGTTACATGCAGCTCCACACATGTGTAAACAGATACTTTCAAAATGAAAGCCTGGACAAGATGCTGCCACCCATTTATGTTAGTACAGCAGAACCCAGGTGCTCAAGGCTGGCATCAAGCAGCAGTGATGAGTAGGGCAGAGCACAGTACAGCATACTGCAGAAACAGGAACCTCACCAAGGCATTTGGCCACACACTGATGTTCACCACTGGCTTTAATCACCTGGCACTGTCTGAAACCTCAACTTAAAATCATAGATGTGTTTTGGTTGGAAAAGATCTTCAACTGTATTGAGTTTAACCATTCTCTAACTCTACCAAATCTGCTGCTAAACCATATCACTCAGCACATCTCTGTGCCCTTTAAACACCTCCAGAGATGGAGACCAAACATCTCCCTGGGCAGCCTGTTCCAGGATTTGAGAACCCTTTCAGGGAAGATGTTTCTTCTAATGTCCAACTTAAATCTATCCTGGAGCAACTTAAGGCCTTTTCTTCTCATCCTGTCACTTGTTACTTGGGAAAAGAGACTGACACCACCTCCCTCTAACCTGCTTTCAGGGAATTGAAAGCAAGGCCTCCCTTCGCTCTCTTTTTCTCCCCACCTCCCTCAGCAGCTCCTCCCCAGACCTGTTCTCCAGACTCTTCACCAGCAATGTTGCCTTTCTCTAGAAATGCGCCAGCACCTCAATATCCTCGGAGTGAAGGCCCAAAACTGAACCCAGTGCTGAGCCAAGGGGACAATCACTGCCCTGGTCCTGGTGGCCACACTATTACTGATCCAGTCCAGGCTGCTGTTGGCCTTCTTGGCCACCTGGGCACACACTGGCTCACGTTCAGTCGCTGCTGACCAGCACCCTCATCTTTCTCTGCCAAGCAGCTGCCGGGCACTCTGCCCGTGCCTGGAGCGCTCACGGGGTTGCCGATCTGGCCGAGCTGAAGGGCCTTCACCAGCCCCGCACAACCCCGGGGCTGCCCAGCCCGGGCCAGCGGGAAGACGCCCGCAGGCCTGGCTTCCCCTTGCCCCTTCGCCGGGCCCGAAGGGAGCCGTTGCTCCGCGGACAGGCCGGGCCGGCACTTACGGAGGGCACAGAAGAGCGCGGCCAGCCCAGCGCGGAGCAGCGCCCTGGCTCTCCGCTGCCGCGACCCTCCCGCCATGGCAGGCCTGCTGCACATGGCCCCGCTCCCGGCTCGGGCGACTGCTGTCCCGCCTGACCCCCGAGGCCTACGTCCGCCCCTCGCTCCGTGACGCCGGTCGGATTCGCCGCTAAAGGCTGCCCCGGCGCTTCAGCCTCGCCACTGTCCCCATGCCGTGTGAGGGTTCGCAGCGGCGGGGGCCGGTCAGCAGCCGCCGCGTCTCGCAGGCACTGGCGAGGGCAGCCCGGGAGAGGCCTGCGGAAGAGGGACTCCGGCGGCGCGGCCGTAGCCACGGCAACCACACGGGGCAGAGGCCCGGGGAGCGTTGCAGGGCTCGGCTGCGCCTGTCATTCCGGCACCGGGAGGAGGTCGCCGCTGCCGCCCGAGAAGCGCCTTTCTAACCGGTCCCGCCGTGCGTGAGGTGAGCCGAGGAAAGCTGAGGAGAAGGAGAGACGGGAAGCAGGAAGGACAAACCGACACCATCCTGCTCGGCTTCACTTCTCTTTCAACGCTTAGACCTCCAGCAAGCAGAACCCCGAGCGTTTGTTTGCTGGAAGCGAGCGATGGAGCAGAGGCTTTCTAACAGCAGAAGTAGTCCTGCTGCTGCACAGAAGTTGGCAGGGCAAAATGCCAAGCTGCCTGTGTCTCGTGGAGTCGTTTCAGTTGGAAGAGACCTTCAAGATCGAGTCCAACCGTAACCTAACTCTACCACATCTGATGCTGAACCAAGTCACTCAGCACCACAAATCCGTCTCTCCGAAACATCTCTAGGGATGGGGACTCCACCGCCTCTCTAGGCAGCCTGTCGCACTGCTTGAAAACTCTCTCAGTGAAGAAGTTTCTTTTACAATCCAACTTACACCTCCCCGGGTGCAACTTGAGGCCATTTTCTGTCGTCCTGTCACCAGGCAGGAGAAATCAATGCCCACCTCACTCCCACCTCCTGTCAGGGAGTCGTAGAAAACCAGAAAGTCTCCTCTCTGCCTCTGGGGACATGTTCAGCTTCTGCTGAAACTGGAGGACTTGCACCCTGGCTCTTTGTTTTTACACAACTCCAACACAGCATCCAGAGACCGCTCACGTTTTTCTTTCCCTGTTTTTCAGTGAGCTTTGATGTTGCTGGAGACACCTTTGATAAAGCTGACCATACTTCACCCTGCACCAAGAACTGTGATGACTTACACTGCAAGGAAGTGTGGCATCTGCTTTCAGCCTCCTGCCATTGTCCTGATCTACAAAGAAGACAACAAGGATAAGACTCGCCAGCGCATCATGCCTGTCAGAAACTTCTCCAAGTTCTCAGGTGGGATGTCTTCATTGTAGCATTCCCCAAGTCCCTTCCAGAGGCAGTGGAAGGTAACAGCACAGAATCATAGAATTGTTCGAGTTAGAAGAGGCTTTTAAGGTCTTCAAGCTTTGGAATGGGCTGCCCAGGGAGGTGGTGGAGTCACCGTCCCTGAAGGCGTTCAGGAAAAGCCTGGGTGAGGCACTTAGTGCCATGGTCTAGTTGACTGGATAGGGCTGGGTGCTAGGTTGGACTGGATGATCTTGGAGGTCTCTTCCAACCTGGTTGATTCTATTGTATTCTAAGCTGAACTCTTAATACTGCCAGGTCATCACTAAACTGTGTCACTTAGCACCACATCTACATGGCCTTTAAATACCTTCAGGGATGGGGAGTCCATCACTGCCCTGGGGAGCCTGTTCCAAGGCTGGACAATCCTTTCAGGGAAGAAATTGTTCCTCACCTCCATCCCAAACCTGCCCTGAGGCAACTTGAGGCCATTTCACAGGATCACAGCTCACAGGATGTTAGGGGTTGGAAGGGACCCAAGGAGATCATCGAGTCCAACCCCACTGCCAGAGCAGGAGACAATCCTATCTAACACAGATCACAGGGGAACACATCCAGACAGGCCTTGAAAGTCTCCAGAGAAGGAGACCCCACAGCCTCTCTGGAAAGCCTGTGCCAGTGCTCTGTGACCCTTACAGTAAAGAAGTTCCCTCTTGTGTTGAGGTGGAACCTCTTTTGCTGCAATTTACACCCATTGCTCCTTGTCCTATCCCAGGGAGCAGTGAGCAGAGCCTGTCCCCCTCTCCTGGCAGCCTTCAGATACTTATAAACATTTATAAAATCCCCTCTCAGTCTTCTCTCCTCCAGACTAAGCAGCCCCAGGTCCCTCAGCCTCTCCTCATAAGCCATGCCCTCTAGTCCCCTAATCATCCTCGCAGCCCTCTGCTGGACCCTCTCCAGCAGATCCCTGCCCCTCTTAAACTGGGGAGCCCAAAACTCATCCTATCACTTGTTACTAGGGAGAAGAGGCCAATGCCCACCTCACTCCAATCTCCATTAAGGTACTTGCAAAGAGACAGAAGCTGAGTAACTTCTTGCTAATATGCAGGGAATCAAATAGAGATTGTTTTACGATAACACTCTTTCCCCTGAGGAGCCCAAGGCTACATCTTAACCTGAGTGGTGGCTCTTCTAAGTCTGGAGGTCTTGCTTGTGATAGTTTAGAAGAGGATTCATAGGAAAAGATTTGCATGCAGCTGTAAGTCTTCATGGTAGCTTTCTCTTTAGACTGCAGCCTGGCTGCTGAGCAGCTGAAGAATAACCCTCGGCACAAGGCTTACCTAGAAGGAGTCTCACTGCGTCAGCTACGGAAGCTGTACAGTTTGCTGAAAGGTCACCTGGGAGGGGAGAGCCTGGCTGAGAGCTTGGAAAAGTTTCAGCAGGAAGAGACCATTGACCCAGAAGAGGACATGAACAAACTAGATGACAAGGAACTAGCCAAAAGGAAGAGCATCATGGATGAGCTCTTTGAAAAGAACAGGAAGAAGAAGGATGACCCAGATTTCATCTATGACATTGAAGTTGATTTTCCACAGGATGAACAGCTGGAGTCTTGTGGCTGGGACATGGAATCAGGTGAAGAAATCTGATTCTGGACAAAGATGTATTGGATAAGCAGTTCAGAGACAAATCTCCCAGGCCTGACAGAATGATGACAGCACACATGTCCCACCACCATGTCCTCAGCTTACACCACTGATAAACTTTGCATTGGCTGTGGAGCACCCAAGGCCTCAGGAGCTGCAGCAATTCCAGGTTTAAGTGAACTTTATTTAAGAAGCCAGACTTGATGGAATGGAACTTGGGCAGCTGAACTTACTGATGGTTTAGTCTTTTCCAGCTATTTAGTCTTTCACAGAATCTCAGAATGGTAGAGGTTGGAAGGGACTTCCAGAGATCATCTAGCACAACCCCCTTGCTAAAGCAGGGTCATCCAGAGCAGACTGCCCAGGATTACAATGTCCAGGTGGGTTCAGAGTATCTCTAGAGAAGAAAACTCTACAGTCTCTCTGGGCAGCCTGCTCCAGGGCTGCAGCACCCTCACAGCAAAAAATTTTTTCCTTATGTTCAAGTGAAACCTCCTGGGTTCCAGTTTGTGCCCATTACCCCTTGTCCTATCACTGGGCACCACTAGGAAGAGTCTGGCCCCATGCTTGTACCCCCCACCCTTTAGATACTGATGAGCATTGAGAAGATCCCCTCTCAGGCTGCTCTTCTCCAGGCTAAACAGCCCCAGGTCTCTCAGCCTTCCCTCACAGAGGTGCTCCAGTCCCCTCAGCACCTTTGTAGCCTCCGATGGACTCGCTCCAGTAGTTCTCTGTCTCACTGGAATTGTGGGGCCCAGAATTGGACACAGTATTCTAGGTGTGGCCTCACCAGGGCAGAGTAGAGGGAGAGGAGAACTTCTTAATGCATCTCAGGATGCAGCTGGCCTTCTTGGCCGCCAGGGCACATTTCTACCTTTCAGTCAGCTTTGGCTGACAGCCTCACCAGCTTGCTTGGCTCTGATTTTTTTCCTCAGTGTGGACTTAACATGAAGTGGTCAATGTTTACATCTTGGAAGCAATGGTCAAACCTCACTGGGTGTGGATGGTGTTCATCACTACTTGCTGAAGTGTTAAATACTTACTGGTATGTTTGGATAGGTCAACATGACACTCTCACACTTCCTGAGTGGTCCTTAAATCTCCAGCTTTATCTTACACAAGTATAAATGCTCATACTTCAGAAATGAAATATAGAGAAAATAAAGCAGTCTTGAAGGTGCTTTTGAAGATCCAGTGGTTTCAAGCTGCTGAAGTGAGCTGGTGTGTTTGCTGATACTATGAGGTGATGCTTTCTCAGTAAGTGCTCAGCTCTGGAAAGCTGTTTCAGCTGTCCCAGTGTTTTAGACAGCAGTATGGTATAAAGTCACAAAGTCTGGCAGTTGCTTTAGAACAAAACAAAGCCTTTACCCCTACTGCCTCACCAGGCTCTAGTTCCCAGCTCACTTGAAAACATTCAAAGGGAGAACTTGATGTGACAAAGCCACAGCCAAAGGACCTCCCTGTAATGTTTTAAAGGTCACTGAGAAGTTAATCTCTGTAAACAAGTATTTTACTTACCCCACTGACGTTTTGATCCCACATTTTACCTCAGCTGAATGTAGTAGCCAAATCCTGCTGTCTTATAAGAGCTGAAGGACTAAGATTAGGGTTCTTCAGAAATGATCTTCCTCAGATTTTAGCCTTCTGGGTTGTGACTGGGATGGGCCTTCATCCTGACTTGAGTAGCTTCCAAGAGCCTGATGCTTGAGGTAACTAAGAGGAGTTCTAAATTGCCTCCAAGAGTAGTTTAGTTCCTATCTTCCTTTTGGCAACCACGAATTAATTACAATATGTCCATTTTATCAATAAGACATGATGCCAGAGCACAGAAGAGTTTGGAAGAGCTCTCCTCCTACACATTGGAGTTAGAGTCAGCTCTGTGAAGAGTCTGAAATGAGTGGCAGTTAAACCACTGGATGTTGTTGTTGCTGGAGAAGATGAGCGAGCTCGTGTTTGTCCAACAGAGGCTCCAGCTCAGAACAGAAATGGAAGCCAATGCCTCACTTGCCAAAAAAATCAATTAAAAAGAAAAGAAGTTCCTAACTCAGTTGGCTCATGAAGAAAAGGCTCCAGGAGACCTTATACCTACATTTCAGAATCTGAAGGGGACCTGCAGGAAGGCTGGGGAGGGACTGTTTAGAAGGGTTTGTAGTGATAGGATGGGGGGCAATGGTTTGAAACTGGAGCAGGGTAGATTTAGGCTGGACTTAGGAAGAAGTTCTTCACAACGAGAGTGGTAAAATACCAGAGCAGGTTGCCCAGGGATGTAGTGAAGGCCCTACCCCTGGAGACATTTAAGATCAGACTCAGTGTGTCCCTGGACAACCTAATTTACTTGGAGGTGTCCCTGCTGACTGCCGGGGGGACTGGACAAGATGACCTTTGAGGGTCTTTTCCAGCCCAATGCAATCTGGCTCTGGTATGAACAGCAGCTTTGTAAGAACATCAGCCACTCTGTAAGTGGAAGCTCATCTTGCTGCCCTGACATCCCAGCTCCAGGAGTGCTGACTGTCCCCTACATGGGCTCAGTGTAAGCACAAACACCTACTTCTGATCCATGCTCCAGGCAGTGCCAGGTGCCTGGGTTGCCGCCTACCTGCGCACCCATGGCTACACCCCTCACTCCTCTCAAAAGGAGAAGCAGTGGCTGTGCATCCACCCCCTGAGGCCAGACCCAGCACCCACCACAGAAGCAAAGGGCCCCAGGGAGAAGGGTGCTCACAGGGGCACCCTGTTCACCCTGCCAGCAGGGAGAAACTAAAAACTGGCCATGGTACCCAGTGCTAGTGCAGACCTGGTGGAGAACATCTCACAGGGACATATTTACAGAGTCACAGAATCATTTTGGTTGGAAAAGCCCTCTAAGATCATCGAGTCCAACCATCAACCCAACACCACCATGGCCATTAAACCGTGTCCCAAAGTGCCACATCCACACGTTCCTTGAACACCTCCAGAGATGGTGACTCCACTACCTCCCTGGGCAGCCTGTTCCAAAGCCTGAGCATCCTTGCAGGAAAGAAATTCTATCACTTGTTACTGGAGAAAAGAAACTGACCTCCACCTCACTGCAACCTCCTTTCAGGTAGCTGTAGAGAGCAATGAGGTCTCCCCTCAGCCTCCTTTTCTCCAGACTGAACAACCCCAGCTCCCTCAGATGCTCCTCACCAGAGTCGTTCTCCAGACCCTCCAACAGCTTTGCTGCCCTTCTCTGGACACACTCCAGCACCTCAGTAGGTAACTTGTTATCCCTCAAGCATGCTGCTTATGGGCAAAAGAATGGCTAAGACAAGCTGAGGGATTCCCCAGCCAGGGCCTGATCTGGTTTTGGCTATTTCAGTCTAAAACAGGGCCAGAAAACAGCTGACTCCTGAGACAGATTTGGCAGTGGAGTTTCCAGAGCCGTGCCTGCACTTGGCCCCAGTGGTGCTGCTGGCTGCTCCAGTGTGGTCTGACCAGGCCAGCCTGTCTTGCAATCGCCATGCAAGGCTCACCAATGGCTCCAGGCCTTGTTCCCACAGCTGTGCCAAGGAGGATGCTGCCCTGCTGCCAGCCTGGGCTCCAACCACACCTGCCCCAGCATCACTGCTGGCCCCACACCAGCTTGATCATCTCCTACCACACTACTACCCAGTGAAGTGACACTGGGGCTGGCTGTGGGGGGCTGAACCTGCAGCACGTCCCTCGTTGCCCCACTGAGCTCATCTGAGTCTAGGGAAGGACAAGCTCCTGGTGTGCCCACACTGGCACTGCTGCCTGCTTCTCTGCACCTTCTGTCCCCATTAAGCTCAGAGACACTTCGCTGGAAAAATCCCAGCAGTGCCACAGGAACAAAGCTGCTGCACTTCTCGGCACAGCTTCTGAGTTAGCACAAACCACCACCACTTCTCACTTCCACCCACAGGAACCCTCCAAGAAACAAAATAACACTTCCCCAGGTAGTGTGCAGTGGGTATCAGAGAGCCCATGTGTGCTGTGACCAGGGCTGTGTGCAGGAAACCCCCCCAGGCTGCTGCAGCCCACAGCCAGCAAGAGCAGTGCTTGCTCAAGAGGGAGGAAGCCTTCCTCTTATCTCCTTCACATCTGCTTCATCCAGCAGGTGCTGGAGAAAATGAAAGCAATGATAAAATACTCATAAAGTTACAGAGTGGTTTCAGTTGGAAAAGATCTCCAGGATCATCGAGTCCAACTGCTCTCAAGCTCTACCAAGTCTGCTATTAAACCATGTCCCTCAGTACCACATCTCTGCCTCTTTCAAACACCTTCAGGGATGTGGATTCAACCACCTCCCTGGGCAGCCTGTTCCAGTGTTTGAGAACCCTTTCAGGGAAGAAGTTGCTTCTATTATATCCAAGGTAAACCTTCCCTGGTGCAACTTGAGGCCTTTTCCTCTCATCTTATCCCTTGTTACTATGGAGAAGAGACCAACGCCCACCTCACTCCAACCTCTTATTAAGGTACTTGTAGAGGTCTTCCCTCAGTCTCCTCCAGAATAAACAACTTCAGTCCCCTAAGCTGCTCCTCACCAGATCTGTTCTCCAGACCCTTCTCCAGCTTTGTTGCCCTTCTCTAGACATACTCCAACACCTGAATGTCCTTTTTGTAACGTGGGGCCCAAAACTGAGCCCAGTATTCAAGGTGTGGGCTCACTGGTGCTGAGTACAGGGGGACAGTCACTGCCCTGGTCCTGCTGGCCATACTACTGCTGATCCAGGCCAGGATGCCGGTGGCCTTCTTGGCCACTTGGGCACACACTAGATGATATTCACCTGCTATCAATCAACACACCCAGGTCTTTCTGTGCTGGGCAGCTCCCAGCTGCTCACTCTGTCCATCACCAGTGCCATAATTTATTCTCCACCTTTCAATCTCTGTTTCATATCTTTGCAGCCTGTGCTGCTTCTGGTGGGCTTTTCTAACTGGGCTTGTGACTTAACCAAGCAGCAGAACCCCAAAACATCTCTTTCAGCCCCACTGACAGTGCCTGTCATCCCAGCACACATACAGAAGTGCATGCCTAGGTCTGTCTGTGAGTTTGCTGGTGCCAGCAGTTGCAGTGTGGGAAAGCTGTGGCCACAGAGACCCTTCCCTGCAGTGCTTGGGTGATGCTTCCTCCTGCCCAGGGCAACTTGTGGAGGTTCACTGGAGAACTAGAGGACATTTGGCAGTGGGGAATTGGTTGCAGAGGTGAATAAATAAAAGGAACTGCCTGAAGCAGGGGGAAACAGTGCCAGGGAAACTGTCCATTCTTCTTTGGCCAAGAGGTGTTTGGTGGTGTGTACGCTCAGCCCTTGCCAACATCAGCTGCAGGTTCTTTCTGAAGATGTGTCCCTTGAGGATGCCCAGCACAGCCACAGGTTCCATCACCACACAGTCCCACACCCTTTGGGTACCTTTAGGGTATCCAGATGGGGAACAGTAGCTCAACTAGCACCCTGTGGTACTCCAGCCATCAAGTCAGCATCTCACCTACCCTAGAGGGGTTGTCACCTGTAATCCTGACAGCCCACCCACATTCATCATTCTCGAGCTCTTCCTCCTCCTCAGTAGGGGCCAGACATCCCACAGCGGCTTTTCACCATTTTCAGCAGCTTTTGCTTGAAGGTGAGGAAGACGACAACGAAGGCCACCAGGAGTGTTAGGCAGGTGGGCAGAGCCAACACCAGGTAGAGGAGAGCTTGGTTGGCCATCTGCCAGCGGCAGCTCTGCACAATGGGCTCAGGCAGCATCCTGGGGGTCCACGTGTGGGAGGCATAGCTGCAGGTTACCTCCTGTCCATCAGGGACATGCAAGCCCTCGACCCCCTGCAAGGAGTCCCACCAGCCCAGCGTGCAGCAGTTGTAGGGGTTTCGGCTGAGGTAGACCTCCCGCAGGCTCTTTGCTAGCGGTGTCTGTGCCACATCTGCCGGGAGAGCCGAGAGGCTGTTGTGCCGCAGGTCCAGGCTCTGCAGTTTCAAGCCACCCAGTGAGGTGGGGAATACAGTCAAGGAGTTCCCTGAAAGGTCCAAGCACACAAGGCTGCTTAAGGCAGAGAAGTCCACCATGGTGGAGGAGAGGCTGGTGTTCCTCAGAGACAACACCTGCAGCGTCAGAGCAATGTCCTGCAGCCACCTCAGGTCCCCAGACAGTACCTGATGGTTGTTGGAGAGGTCCAAATGCGTCAGTGATGTCCCCTGGAAGGCCTGAGCCCCCAGTCCCCGCAGACCGCAGCTGGCCAAGGAGAGATGAGTCAAAGTCTCAATGCCCCTGACGTCCACACAAGGGGGACTTTCTGCCTTGCTCATAACAGCTGGTTGGGGACAGAGGTCAACCTGGTTGTGACTAAGGTCCACGGTAGTGATCTTCCTGGTGTAGGTGAAAACCGCAGGAGGAAGTGCTCGCAGCCTGTTGGCACTGAGGTTGAAGAGCTGCAGGTTGGGCAGGATGTCCTTGGCATCCGCCTCCACCCCAAGCTCCACCAGACGATTCTGGCTAAGGTCCAGCTCCATCAACATAGCTAAAGGGTCCCCCTCCATCAGGTGAAATGTCTCCAGGCAGTTCTGGTTCAGTTTCAGGTGAGTCAGGGAGGGCATCTGGGCCAGGAAGTCCTCCGGCAGGTACCAGACCTGGTTTTGGCTCATGTCCAGGAGGCGCAGGGAGGAAAGGTTGCTGTGGCAGACCTCATCCCAGAGGCTGACTGTTGTGACACTGGTGGAGTTGCCATCGATGAGCAAGAACTGCACTGTGACATCCGCCAGGGATGTGCCATTGGGGAGGCGCTGGTAGAAGCTCATCTTATTGTCCTTCAGCAGCAAGGAGTGCAGCTTGCTCTGCCGGGGCAGCAGAGGGAAGAAGAGGAGGTGGTTGTGGGAGAGGTCCAGCACCTCCAGCTCAAACAGGTCGTCACTTTCCAGGGCCAGAAACCACTCAATGATGTTGTTGCTGACATTGAGCACCCTGAGCTGGGTCAGGCCAAACTCCACTACGCAGGGGAGGTAGTTGTAAGCTAAGTTGAGCCTTTGCAGCCTCTGCAGCCCTTCAAAAGCTTGGTCAATCTCAAAAATGTAGTTCTTCTCCAGGTTCAGCTCCAAGAGCTGTGTCAGGTTTGCAAAGACAGATGCGTCCAGCCTCATGATGATGTTCCTAGCCACGGACAAGGACTCCAAGGAGGACAGGTTCCAGATCAAAACTGATACCATGCCCTCAGTGAGGCTGTTTCCAGCTAGATTCAGTGCCTTCAAGGCTGGCAGAGCAGAAAGAGCAGCTGCTGTCAGCGAGTAGTTGGTGAAGAGGAGGTTGTCTGCCAAGGAGAGCATGTGGAGGCCTTGGCTCCTGAGGAAGGTGCCAGGCTCAATGAGCTCCAGCCGGTTTTTGGGCAAGCTGAGATGTCGCAGTCGGTGGTAGGAGAGCAGGGAGGCATTGGCCAGAACCTGGATAGTGTTGTCATCAAGCAACAGCTCCTCAGTATCATCTCGAAGATTTCCTGGGACAGAGCTCAGCCATCTTCCAGTGCAGTCTGCAATGCCCTGCACCTAAAGCAAGATGTGGGTAAGTGGTGCTGCTCTGAGAGGCAGGAGATGGGGGAAGATGAAGAGGTAGAAGGTTAGGGAGAAGAGTGAGGATAGAGGTGGTTAAAGCCTTGGCACCCAGTCCACATCTTAAGCTAAGACAGTAGCTGGGAGGGGAGAGATCTGGAGATGCTGAGGCACCTGGACTTTGCATGGCAGGACCAAGCAGTCAGAACAGTGAGGGTTTGCAAGAGAGGACTTACTAGCATGCAGCCACCAGAAGAAGTTGCCCAGGCTGTGATCACCCTGCTTCCCCATCCTGCTACCAGGAGGATCAGAAGCAGGGAGAGACTAGGAAGCGGGGCCCCCATCTCAGCGGCGGCACTCCTGCAGAGATGGAGACAGAGGTGAGAAGGTCAAGAGCTGCAGACTGCTTGTTTGAGACTCAGGTTCTCCCAGGGAGGCCTGCGAGTGATCCTTGTGCATAACCAGCCTCCTGCCCGTAGCTGCTGCCTGCAGACAAGTGCACAGCTCCCACTGTGTCGCTCAGGAGCACCCAGAGGAGACAGGCTGCCAACAGGCCATAGAATCATTTCGGTTGGAAAGGACCTCTAAGGTCATCAAGCCCAGCTGTCAACGCAACACCACCACAGCCACTAAACCACATCCACAAGTGCCATGTCCACCCATTTCTTGAATACCTCCAGGGACAGTGACTGCATCATGGCCCCAGGCAGCCTGCTCACATGAAGACCTTTGCTTCTAACATTCAGCCTGGGCCTCCACAAACTGCTTACAGAGAAATGGTGGAAAGCGCTGCCACGGAGCCCACCAACCTCAGCGGCAGCCCTCATGGAGGTCCACCAAGGAGAGCTTGGAGGGGAGAAAAAGAGAAGGGAGAAGAGGAGGCAGCCTGGTCCCCCCACGAGGTAGCACACACGGGAAAGGCAGCACCCTTGCTGCACAGCTGCTCACAAACACCACTGAATTGCAACTCCCCAAGCAGAGGCTTCCTGCCCCTGCTCCCACCAAGATTCATGTCCTCCCTCTCTGGCACCAAATGCTTTCCCAGGAGACACCAACCCAGCCACCACTGAGTGTCCTCCAGCACCCACCCCTGCTCCCAGGGAAGCAGAGGCTCTCCAAGTGCAAGGTGCCACTTCAGTGACTTGGTGGGACTGGAGCTGACACTATTTGCATCTGGGGTGAAGATGAAGCTCAGGCAAATGAGCGGTGAGGGCTGGGGGAACGGCCGGATCGCAACTGCTGTGGAGGCTATTTTTGGCAACCCAGGTAGCCAGAGCCACACAGTATCCACGGAGCAGAGGACATGCCTGGGGGTGTCTCTTTCCTTGGGACTGCCAAAAGTGTTAAGCTGGTGTCTTACCAAACAGCATGCATGCATTAATCTCGTGGGGATGGGGAAGAAGCTCCCCTTTCCCAGGCTGGGGCTGACACACAGTAGCTTGCACCCTCATAATCCCTCTGCTTCTGGCAGCACCCTGCATCCAGGCACAGTGGCAGGAAGGGACCCTGCTGTGTCTTCACCACAATGGAAAACCTGAGCCTTTGGCCTCAGCTTGCATTTGGCCCCTGAACCCCTCCACAGCAGCTCACACTTTCCTTCGCCCAGCTCAGCCTATCTTTACCACCCAGCACCGTCCTCTCCTAACATCAGAAGCACCTCCACTGTCCCTCCTTATCCCTAGGGCTGCGGGGATGGTGCCTGCCTGGCCAGGATAACATGTGGCAGCGCTGGCAGGAAACCCTGCCCACAGCCCCACAGAGGTGCCCACATCCAAGAAGTCGGAGAGCACCCGAGGTGCTCCTCAGGGTGCACACCAGCCCCAGCGTGGGCCTAGCAGCCACAGCTCTTGCGAGCAGGGGCATCAGCGACACGCAGCCGCCAGGGCTCTTCAGCCTGCCAAGGGGGGCTGCCCGAACCCTACCCTCAGCAGGCCTTCCCCCCTGGCAAAGGTGTCGGGGGGCAGGTACTCACCGCACGGGGCGGCGTGCAGGGCCTCTCACACCTCATCCTGCAGCTGCGCTCGGGGGCTCTTGGGGCCAAGGGTGGGTGCAGCCCATTGGGTTCGTGTCCCAGCCGCCCTGGCTCAGCACCAATATAGCCTTTGCGGAAGGAGCCAACGGAAACTGCAGTCACATGGAGGCAGAGAGCGCGGCCAGCACCTCGCCTACTGATCGCGCAGCCTGGGGCATGCACTCACCGACAGCTCCCCGGCCGGGAGGAACTGCGGGCACTGGGCAAGCAGGGAGGGGGATGCCAGGGGGAAGCTGCCCGCGCTGAGCGTCGTGCGGCTGCAGGCTCTCTCGCAGCTCCTGGGGACAAGCCTTGCGCTGCAATTGCTCTGCACGGCGCCAGCCGCAAAACCCCCGCAAGGCTTTCAGGCGGCAGGGGTAGTGGCCGGGGGGAAGTGCTGTCGCCTATGGAGCCATGCCACCCGCCTTGGCGGGCTGGAGAAAGGCTGCTGGCTGGGCGGTGCTCCCCTGCCTGGCACCTGTTGCCATTGGGTAGCCTACGCTCCCTGCTCGCCTCCAGCACCCGGGACAGGGGCTTCGAAAGGGGCCGAGGGATGTGCTTCCTGCAGGGGAAAAACGCTGTGATTTCCTATTGCATCCCAAGTTAAGGTTGGAATGCCCCCAGAGGCTGAGTCCTTGCTTTGGGACACCAGTGCCCAGACCCTCGTGTTGTGTAGATGAGATCCAGGATGCCCACAGACCTTTGGGTCTCCTGGAGCTGCTTGGGCAAACTCAGCAGCTAGGGTGCAAGCAAGACCTGTCTAGATACAGGGACCTCCCAAGTGCTGGTCCCTACCTGAAAGCCAGCATAAAGGGCTTTTCCCACAACTGCCAAGGCAGAGGCACCCAAGAATTCACATTTCCAAGGCAGTATGAATAGAGAGGCCTCCTTCTTCCTCATCCTCATCCACCCCTGCTCTCCATTTCTCTTCCCACACCATGTGTCCCCTCTCCTAGGGTTCTCATGCACTCAGATCCCCAGGAAATCCAGCCACTGGGGGAGAAACCATTTTGCTTGGATCCACCTAGCTGGGAAAAGGCTCGAAACAATGGAAAAATGATTCAGCCCTGCGACAGGACCCTATCCAGTGGGATCAGCAGGTACTGCCCTGCAGCGTCCATCCTTCAAGCCCCAGGCACCAGTGCCAATGGGACCTTCTGCAGCAGTCTGGAGATGAATTATTGATGTGTTATCATGGCACACCAAGCACCTCATCAAGGGACATCACAGCCTAGGTCCCACTCATCTGACAGAAAAAAATGGCCTCTAAACTCCTGCCAGCACTAACGACCAGGGAGGGGGTTTGTTGGGTTGTTTTTCTTGGGGCTGGGTTTTGAGTTTTCTTTGCCCTCACCTTAAATTTCATTTCTTATCTGGAAGGAGACTGAACTCACCCATGTCACTCACCAAAAAAGCCCTGTGGTTTCATTTCCTCCATTTTCAAAGAAGTTTGCAGTATAAAAATCAAGAAGGAAAAGAGAGAAGCACTCCTCATCCAAGTGAACCCAAGAAGATGGCAGAAGCTCTGCAGCAGGGCAAAATTCCCATAGCATTGCTCAAGGTCACATGAAGGGCTGAGCCTGTCTTACAATTACAAACCTACTCCTTGTCCCTAAAACCTCACCACTAGCCCAGCCTGAAACCAGACCACTCATCTGATGCTGGCAGAGATTTGCCCCAGGGCTGGGAAGACCTGAAATTGTGAAAACTTGAGCAGTTCATCTCCTGACTGCTGCAGAAGGTCCTGTTGGCACTGGCACCTGGGACATGGAGCATGGATGCTTCAGGATGCTGCTGATCCCACTGCAGAGGGCTGAATCCTTTTGCCACAGTTATGAGCTTTATCCCAGCTGGGTAAATCCAGGTAAACTATTATCTCCTGCCCACCTCTCAAGTGACTGGGAAGCTCCTGGGAGGCTTTCTGATGAAATTCCTTCATGCGGTGCTACCAACAGAAAAACCAACAAACCAGATGATGCTCAAGGGTCAAACCAGCTTCCACCCTGCAGCCTAGGAATTGCTGGCAGAGAAGCAACACACTTCACTCCTGCTTAATCTCCAGCTCACCACTTTGGCTGACTGAAGTCCAGCCAGCAGAATCCCCATTCCCTAATAGTGGAGGTGCCCACTGAGGGGGCACCACGGGATGAGAGAACCCCTGTGCTAGTCAGCTACATTTCACCCCAACCTGTCATCCCCAGAAAGCAGCCACAAACCAGGGCTGACCCCACAGAGCAGTTGTTGGCTCCATGCTGGGGCAGCTGATAGCAGCTTTGCATTTCACACTTTCTCCATATCTTGCAGCTGGATGATTTTTAAAACATCCCAGAGCTTCTGCTTGCTTCCCCTCCTCTTCCTCTTAGCCAGCTCTCCCAGTAAGGACTAAATGTGTGCTTGGAGGTGTTCAAAAACAGACTAGATGAGGCACTTAGTGGCATGGTCTAGTTGATTGGACAGAGGTGGGTGATAGGTTGGACTGGATGACCTTGGAGGTCTCTTCCAACCTGGTTGATTCTATTCTATTATATTATGTTCTGTTCTGTTCTGTATCTATTCTATTCTGTATCCAGTTCTGGAGCCACCATTACAAGAAGGATGTGGAGGCGATGGAGTGTGTCCAGAGAAAGGCCATTGGGTTGATCAGAGGGCTGGAACACCTCTCCTATGAGGACAGACTGAAAGAGTTGGAGCTGTTCAGTCTGCAGAAGAGGAGGCTCCCAGGTGACCTTATTGTGGCCTTCCAGGATCTGAAGGGGGCCTACAAAAAAGATGGGGAAGGACTTTCCAAGCTTTCAGGGAGTGACAGGATTGGGGGGAATGGAGCAAAGCTGGAGGTGAGGAGATTCAGACTACACATGAGGAGGAAGTTGTTCAGCATGAGAGTGGTGAGAGCCTGGAGTGGGTTGCCCAGGGAGGTGGTTGAGGCCCCATCCCTGGAGGTGTTTAAGGCCAGGCTGGCTGAGGCTGTGGGCAGCCTGCTCTAGGGTAGGGTGTCCCTGCCCATGGCAGGGGCGTTGGAACTGGCTGATCTTTGTGGTCCCTTCCAACCCTGACTGATTCTATGATTCTATTCTACTCTATTCTAATTTATATTTCAGTGTCAGAACAGTTAACAAGAGGGCAGCCTCCTGGTCCCCCCTGGAGTGCTCACCTAGCACAGGACCTCATGGGCAAGAAGAAAGTGCAACAGAAAACATCAACCCCATCACTGCACCTTATTGTCCTGCAGGAAATGGGATATCTTCTGGAGTGCGAGCACCAACAGAAAGGTTTGCACCAACAAGACCATACCCTTGGAGTAATCAGGGAAAAGTGAGACAGAAATGTGTATCTGTGTGCTTCCTCTGCTCTCAGAGAGATGGAGAACTGGCACGAGCTGAGAAGTTGTTCTGCAAGAACAATGGCACAAAGCATCTCTGGAAAGCCTCCATCTCTGCTCAGTCTCCAGTGTTTTGCCTTTTGACAAGGAGAGGATGCAGAAAGCATCTCTGCAAAGAGAAGAGATGGGAGGAGGAACCAGCTGCTCTGGGAAACCAGCCTGAGAAGGCTTCAGTAAACACCTACAGAAACACCACAAGATCCAGACCCCTAGTAAACTGCAAACAGCACTACAGGAAACAGTAGCTAGGCTCCAGCAATCAGCCCTGCCGCAGCAGCATCTCGCCTGTTGGACCTCATCGGAAAGAGAGGAGTGGCCATGGTGTGAGGACCAGCATTTCCCTCCAGCTGTTCATTCCCAGGCACTGACATCAGCAAAGATTCTAGAAACTAAAGAAAACCCAAATCTTATCCTTAAAACACACAGCACATTTCCATGCCCTTGCTTTACTGCAGAGGGGGTTGGACCGGATGACCTGAGGAGGTCCCTTCCAACCCAAACCATTCTATGATTCTCTGATGCCATGATTTGCTGCTCAGCTGAAGTGTGCACCAGCAGTCCAAACCTATTAAGAAGACACAGATGAGGAAGTTGTTTAAATTAAACCTCTGTTCTGGATAAAACAAGGGAATCGAGGTCTACCATATCCCAGAAGCTGACAGTAGTAGCAGTTTCCTCTTAATTTAAAACCAACTATGAGCATAAAAAAAAAACCCAGAAGAAAACAGATCACTCACTCTATGGCCAAAAGGGGAAAGCTCAGAAGGTCAGCTGGACAGCTTAAACTTCAGCTCTGGAAGTTTGCCTGGCTGAATTTTCTCAACCAGAATCTACCCAGTTCCTCCCCAGGGAACAGCAAAAGATGTGTCCCATCTCAGGATGGCACGGATGCATCGATGTACACAAGAGCCCCATTGCTGCAGCTGAGCTGGAGCTCTGCAAGAAGCACAGCTCCCCTCCAGTCTGTTTCTTGTAAGGGAAACAGAGACAAAAATCAGCGATTTATAATCAACATCAAGATCTTCTTCCTTCCCCCACCCCGGCTCAAGACAAACAACCTGCCTGGCTGTTTACCTAACCACGTTTAGTGTTCTTCCAAAGAGATGTGTCTGCTAGCAGCGACCTGCTGACAGGAGCTGCAGGCTCTGGTTTTGCAGTCGCTGGTGTGCCTGAGAGCCCCCCACAGCGAGAGCATCCTCCTCTGGGCCAACTCCCCCGCCTCGCTCCTGCTCGCTTTCCAGCAGCCGCCCACACGTTCCCGGTGGGCTCTCGCTCTACCGTTACCCATTCGTCCACAGCCAAGCCCATCTTTGCTCCCCTGCCAGGAGTCTCCTACCTCTTGCCAGGTTTTCTGACAGAGCCTGATGGAAGAGAAGTGATTTTTTTCTGAAGCCAGAAGTAACGCTGGGCTGCTGCGAGCGGAGGACAGGGTTTGCTTGCTTGCCTGCACAGTGACACACTGCCTGCTGACACCTGCAGCCATTGGGGCTCAGAGAGGAGGGGGGAAGGAAATAACCCCACCGGACCTACGATGTGCAGTCAACCTGCAGGGGCTCAGGCGAGCTTCCAGCAGGAAGGAATGGGAATATGACACCTTTGTGCTTGGAGGACATGTCGCCAAAGACCTGGATAACCACCAGGAGCCCCACAGCAGCGACTTTCAGAGATGATCCACGCACTGACTTCTCCAAAAGGTGGAGGTATCACCGAATCACAGAATGGTGACCTCTGGAGTTCATCTACTGCTAAAGCAGAGTCGCCTAGAGCAGGTTACACAGGAACAGGTCCAGGTGGGTTTTGAAAGTCTCCAGAGATGCAGACTCAGAAGAAAGGCCTTAGATAGGTTTTAGGAGAAAGTAAAGCCTTGTTGTGGAGAGCGCAGCACTACACGGGGAGGGAAGAGCAGCAGCTGGTCAGCAGCTCAGCCACAGCCACTTCCCGGACCCCCATGCAGGGCACGAGGCTGCACCCCTGTGCCCCTCCGGCACGGACGGGTCCATGCCTGTGGTCGCCCTCTCCCTTCTGCCCCATCTGTCAGGGTGTGCGATGTGAATGAGGAGGAAGTGGGCTGCGGAAGGGAGAGCCGCAGAAGTGATCTCATTTCCGCCTCGCTTCACCCACACGCGCGTCCAAGCCCACCCTGTGGCCGGGCTCCTGCTGCCTCTCGCAGCCTTCACCCACCCACCTTTCCCAGGCTGGGGCTTTGAGGTATCCACCACCACACCAGAAGTGAACCTGCTTCTCAGACAGCAGCAGAGCATCTAGATCACAAGGCCTGCGGAGCAGAGCATGCAGAGGTTGAAGTAGCTGAGCTTTTGTGTTGCTGTAGCAACTGGGATCATGGAATCAACCAGGTTGGAAGGGACCTCCAAGATCATCCAGTCCAACCTAGCACCCAGCCCTAGCCAGTCAACCAGACCATGGCACTTAGTGGCCCATCCAGTCTCCTCTTGAACGCCTCCAGGGACTGCAACTCCACCACCTCCAAGTGCCTCCACTCCCTCATGAGCCAGCATCTGCGATGGACACTGCTGGAAGTCCAGATGCTCTAGAGAGCTGCTTGTAACACATCTGCAGGAGAAGCAAGTGCTCAGAGCCAGAAAAAACAACTGACCCTTCCTCACAGATCTCCTCAAGAGCTAAAGAGCCTCATGGCCAGCTTACTCACATCTACAGCTTGGTCTCTGGTTGCACCCAGACTTGAAAGCATTGCCCAGGGTTTTCTCTCACAGGGTTTCCAAACGTGGAGAAATTGACTGTCTTTTTGCACTGTAGAACAAACCATCAAAAGCAGTAAAACCCCTGAGCCACCTCCTCCAGCACATTCAAAGTTTTTAGCATAAAGCTGTCAGGACTGGAGGCTCTAAGTCACCAGAAGGAGAAGGTATGGACAACTCACTGCTGTGACATCACTGGGCAATGCAAATCAGAGCAAGAAAAACTGCTCCCATCTGTAGTCACACGTACGCCCTTCCTGCTGCTGTCCTGCTGCAGAGAAGTGAGCAGTTCTGTCACTGCAGAGAGGGGAAGTGAAATTATCTCCGTTGCTTACAGCGCCGAGCGTGACCCACTCAGCCTTTCCCTCTGGCCAACAGCCCTGCCACACAGCCTTATCTCACCAGCCACTCTTCACGGGGGATTGCAAGCAGAACTGGAAGCCAGCCAGGGTGTTCACACTCTGAACTCTTCCTTTCTCTGGCCTTCAGCCTTGGGGCTCAGCAGCTTTGCTTTCTATGCTGATGCTTTTCACAGTCATCGAATGGTTTGGGTTGGAAGAGACCTTAGAGATCACCTAGTTCAGACTCCCCTGTCATGAGCAGGGACACCTCCCGCTAGATCAGGCTGCTCAAGGCTGTGCCCAACCTGGCCTTCAATGCCTCCAGGGAGGGGGCATCTACCGCCTTCCTGGGCAACCTGTTCTAGTGTCTCACCACCCTCACTGTAAAGAATTTCTTTGTAGCATCATAGAATCAACCAGGTTGAGAGAGACCTCCAAGCTCATCCAGTCCAACCTATCACCCAGCCCTGGCCAATCAACTAGACCATGGCACTAAGTGCCTCATCCAGTCTTCTCTTGAACACCTCCAGGGATGGTTTGTTGAGTTTTGTTTCCATTTGTTTAGTTTTTTTAAGAGGAAAGGAAGCAAATACTAACAGAGAAAACCCCACACTGAGCACTGCTTTTGCACAGCGCTTGGGAAACGCCAGGTCAGGGCTACCCCCGCGCTGCTAACGGCGCCCTCTTGTGGGCAGCTGTGAGCCTTCAGTTAGAAGTCGCACAACACACAGTCATAAGCATACAATCATAGAATAGGATCGTAGAATCCACCAGGTTGGAAGAGACCTCCAAGCTCATCCAGTCCAACCTATCACCCAGCCCTGGCCAATCAACTAGACCATGGCACTAAGTGCCTCATCCAGTCTTCTCTTGAACACCTCCAGGGATGGTTTGTTGAGTTTTGTTTCCATTTGTTTAGTTTTTTTAAGAGGAAAGGAAGCAAATACTAACAGAGAAAACCCCACACTGAGCACTGCTTTTGCACAGCGCTTGGGAAACGCCAGGTCAGGGCTACCCCCGCGCTGCTAACGGCGCCCTCTTGTGGGCAGCTGTGAGACTTCAGTTAGAAGTCGCACAACACACAGTCATAAGCATACAATCATAGAATAGGATCGTAGAATCCACCAGGTTGGAAGAGACCTCCAAGCTCATCCAGTCCAACCTAGCACCCAGCTAATCAATCTAACCAACTAGACCCTGTCACCAAGTGGCCCATCCAGTCTCCTCTTGAACGCCTCCAGGGACAGTGACTCCACCACCTCCCTGGGCAGCCCATTCCAATGCCAATCACTCTCTCTGCCAGGAACTTCCTCCCAGCATCCAGCCTACACCTCCCCTGGCACAACTTGAGACTGTGTCTCCTTGTTTTGTGGCTGGTTGCCTGGGAGAAGAGACCAACCCCACCTGGCTACAGCCTCCCTTCAGGTAGCTGTAGACAGCAATGAGGTCTGCCCTGAGCCTCCTCTTCTGCAGGCTGCACACCCCCAGCTCCCTCAGCCTCTCCTCACAAAGTTTGTGTTCCAGGCCTTTCACCAGCTTTGTTGCCCTTCTCTGGACACCTTCCAGTATCTCAACTGGAACTGGAAGTACCCCTTCTTCCTCTCCAGCCCCTTCCATCTCCGGATGTTTGAATGGGGAAAGAAGGCGGCATCAAAAACTGCTTCCCTGCCCTGCCCTTGCAGGCTGGAAGGGGGAACAACAAAGGCACTTTTTTCACAGGTGTAATGAAGTCAGCTGGTGACTGGCTGGATTCTTTGTGCCCAGTACACATGGTGAGTGGGCACATTGTCTAGGGAAAATCATAAAGAGAGTGCAGAGTTCCAGCCTTTACAGAGTTCCTGCTCTTCTCAACCAGAAGAGACTGAATTAAACACAGGTTTAAGCATTGTTATTATCATGTGTGTGATACAGAGGAAGTCTGGTTATATGTTTTAAAGGAGTTTTCATCCTTCATTGTGGTCCTGTAGTTACACTGCACTCACAGCATCAACTTGGATGGTGCATTTTAACCTGTTCACACACTAATCCACTTCTGGGCAACTAATTCCTTCCAAGACAAGGTCTGGGCACAGTTTCTGAAGCTCTCTATACCAGAGCCTTACTCTGGGAAGACAGGACTGTGTTATCCAACCCTGTCTTGCACCATAGAATCATAGAATTGGCCAGGTTGGAAGAGCCCTCCAGGGGTTCAAATGAAGAAGTATATATTTAAAATTCTGTGTCACAGAACTACAGAATGTTAGGGGTCGGAAGCGACCTCCAGAGATCATCCAGTCCAAGCCCCCTGCCAAAGCAGGATCACCTATGGCAGGTCACACAGGAACACATCCAAGTGAGTTTTGAAAGTCTTCACAGAAGGAGACTGCACAACCTCTCTGGGCAGCCCTAGTCCAGGGCTCTGTCACTCTCACCACAACAAGTTTATCCTCGTACTGATGTGGAACCTTCTGTGTCCCAGCTTAAAACCGTTGCTTCATTATCCACTTCTCAACAGTCATCTGGTTTGTGGAGTTTTGTTTCCATTTGTTTAGGTTTTTTAAGAGGAAAGGAAGCAAATACTAACAGAGAAAACCCCACACTGAGCACTGCTTTTGCACAGCGCTTGGGAAACGCCAGGTCAGGGCTACCCCCGCGCTGCTAACGGCGCCCTCTTGTGGGCAGCTGTGAGACTTCAGCCAGAAGTCACAACACAGAGTCATAAGCGTAGAATTATCGAACAGGATCGTAGAATCAACCAGGTTGGAAGAGACCTCCAAGATCATCCAGTCCAACCTAACACCCAGCCCCGTCCAATCAACTAGACCCTGTCACCAAGTGCCCCATCCAGTCTCCTCTTGAACGCCTCCAGGGACAGTGACTCCACCACCTCCCTGGGCAGCCCATTCCAATGCCAATCACTCTCTCTGGCAACAACTTCCTCCTAACATCCAGCCTACACCTCCCCTGGCACAACTTGAGGCTGTGTCCCCTTGTTCTGTGGCTGGTTGCCTGGGAGAAGAGGCCAACCCCACCTGGCTACAGCCTCCCTTCAGGTAGCTGTAGACAGCAATGAGCTCTGCCCTGAGCCTCCTCTTCTGCAGGCTGCACACCCCCAGCTCCCTCAGCCTCTCCTCACAGGGCTGTGCTCCAGGCCTCTCACCAGCTTCGTTCTCTTTCTCTGGACAAGTTTCAGTATCTCAACATATCTCTTGAACTGAGCAACCCAGAGTCATTTTGATTGGAAAAGACCTTCAAGATCATCAAGTCCAACTGTTAACTATGCCAAGGCTACTGCCAAACCATGTCCCTCAGCATCACATCTCCACTTACTTGAAACACCTTCAAGAATAGATATTCAACCACCTCCCTGAGGAGCCTGTTCCAGAGCTTGAGAATACTTTCAGGATCTTCTAATATCAACCTAAATCTTCTTGGGGCAATCACAGGCTGTTTCCTCTCATCCAATAGCTTCTTACTAGGAGGGAAAGACCAACACTCACCTCACTACAACTTCCTTTAAGAGACTTATAGAGAGCCAGAAGGTCTCCTCTCAGCATCTTCTCCAGACTGAACAACCTCAGTTCCCTCAGCTGCTCCTCACCATACCTGTTCTCCAGACCCTTCACCAGCTTTGTTGCCCTTCTCTGGACCTGCTCTAGCACCTCAATGTTCTTTTTCAAGTGAGTGGCCCAAAGCTGAACCCAGTACTCAAGGTGTGGCCTCACCAGTGTCTGTACTCAGCACTGCCCTGGTCCTGCTGACCACACTACTGGTGATCCAGGCCAGGAGGCTGCTGGCCTGCTTGGCCACCTGGGCACACACTGGCCTACATTCATCTGGCTGTCAATCAGCAACTCCAGGTCTTCCTCTGCTGGGCAGTTTCCAGCCACTCTGTCTCAAGCCTGGAGCATTCATGGAGTTGTTGTATCCCAGCACATGGCCTTGCTGAGTATCAGCCCCTTGGTCTTAGCCCATCGATCCAGCCTGGCCAGGGTCAGTTCACAGGCCAACGTCTAACATGAACAGCATCTCACTGCAGTATGACAAACCTGCTTATAGTACAAATGAACATGTTCAGGATCACTGCAGGGAAAGCTTTTTGTATTCATTTACCATGTAGGTTATTTTCCTTTACCAGAATTCTTGCTTACTGTGAGGTGGTCTGCTAGCACTTCAGTCCAACAGGTCACACACTCAGTACCAATTAAAAATCCTTAGGAAGATGTAGAAAGGATCCAAGAGCAGGTTTCAATAATGCCATTTTCTGGCTACAGACTTCATGAAATGATCTGCATCCTGCCAGAACCAGCCCTGCTCTGGAGAACGGCAGCACACACAGCACTTACAGCTGCATTCCTGCCAACAGCTAAAGCTATTTATAACCTGTGAAGATTTAGCTAGAACTGAAAGAAACTAAGATGAAACTTCTTCACTGAAAGCATTCTCAAACCTTGAACAGGCTGCCCAGGGAGGTAGTTGAATTCCCATCCCTGGAGGTGGTCCAAAGAGGCAGAGATTTGGTACATGGCTGGAGAGCAGCCAGGAAGAAAGGGACGTGGGGTTACTGGTAGATAGTAGCTGAAGATGAGCCAGCAGTGTGCCCAGGTGGCCAAGAGAGCCAATGGCATCCTGGCCTGGCTCAGGAACAGTGTGGCCAGTAGGACAAGGGAGGTTATTCTGCCCCTGTACTCAACACTGGTCAGGCCACACCTTGAGTGCTGTGTC
>WAAF01002440.1:411657-495399 GCA_013400475.1 Tricholaema leucomelas
CCAGGCAACCAGCAACAGAACAAGGGGACACAGTCTCCAGCTGTGCCAGGGGAGGTCTAGGCTGGATGTTAGGAGGAAGTTGTTGGCAGAGAGAGTGATTGGCATTGGAATGGGCTGCCCAGGGAGGTGGTGGAGTCGCCGTCCCTGCAGGTGTTCAAGAGTAGACTGGATGGGCCACTTGGTGACATGGTCCAGTTGATTGGACAGGGTTTGGGTGCTAGGTTGGCCTGGATGAGCCTGGAGGTCTCCTCCAAACTGGTTGATTCTATGAGTCTATGATTTGGTACCAGACTTTGTAGAGCTAGATAAGGGTTGGGCTTGATGATCTTAAAGTTTTTTTCCAAGTAAACCAGTTCTATGATTATACAATCCTACAAATGTCAGTGTTGAAAGGCATCAGTTCAGTAATCACTTAGAGGAAGTGAATTTTGCATGATCCTACAATTATCATCCCAGGGCAAACAGAAGAGAAAAAAGGCAGCCATCTGGAAAACACATCAGAGTGCTCAGGGAGCTTCCAAAACTAGATCATTGGGAGGTGAAGATAAAACCACTTCATGTGTTTCCAGCTGGCTACTGGGTTCAGAGGCACAGAATCACAGAATTTTTCCTGCAGTAAGAGGAAAACAATCAGCAAATGACCATAGCAAAGCTCTTCATAGAATCATAGCATCAATCAGGTTGGAAGAGACCTCCTAATGCCTTAGTGGCTTGATGGCTCCCTGGTAGCTTTTTGACAAGTGTGACACTGCTGTCAGGTCACAGCCTGGCAGAGATCCACATGATGGCAACAATCACCTGCTCTGACACTTGCTTTTGGTCTGCTGCAGAGTACTGCAGTCAGTTCCAGGGATGAGCACATTACCTGTGAGATGTGGAGAGAGATTTCTGGGGGCTGTCCTCAACTTGAAATCTGTTTTCTCTTCCATCCTGCCAGCATCTGAACGACAGAGGAGGTCCTTTCAATTTTCTGCCTGAGCAGGTTGGTGACGTCATGGCAGGTTGCTTGCTAGCAGCATCAAAGCATAGAGCTGCACTTAGAATCATAGAATCAACCAGGTTGGAAGAGACCTCCAAGCTCATCCAGTCCAACCTAGCACCCAGCCCTATCCAGTCAACCAGACCATGGCATGAAGTGCCTCATCCAGGCTTTGCTTGAACACCTCCAGGGATGGCGACTCCACCACCTCCCTGGGCAGCCCATTCAGCCATACTTAAAACAGGAAAAATTCAGCCCATAGGATCAAGGGCTCCTGGCTGGTTCTGTCACCTGAAATAGGGCCCAAAGTAACAAAAGCAAAAGGCATTTTCTAGCAGAAGGCACACACAAGACTCTCAAAACTGCTCCCTTGCCACTGCATTTTAAGTGGGGAAAATATTTTCAAGGAACTATCCCTGCCAGAGATTTTCCTGTTCCACCTTGATTTAACTTGCATTCCAGGCAACACCTTGGTCCTCTCAAGGAGGAAAAAAGACAGGCAACTGACTTCAGGCCAAGGCAAGCTGTCACTAAAGCCAAAAAAAGATTGCCTTGGAACAAATGGCCATAGCAAGCTCTTTGCTTCCTCAGAGACAGAAACGTGACCAGATCAGATGACCAACAACAGTCAGTCCCAGCAGATTTCACTTAAACTGCAGGAAATGCTGAGCTTTACTCAAATGACAGACCAAGTGCTGGCTCATCACAAAAATCTGGCTATCCTGCAGGATGCTGAAGCCAAAAGCTGTGAATCTTGACTAATGGCTGTTATGGGAGCTATGAACAGTTGATGTTCCTCCTGACCAGAACAGTTAAATCGGAGTAGGGATAGCTGCTTAGCTGACTCTGAAGTATCTCAAGCAAGGAAAAGTGCTTTTACATTGTTGGTGGCCACTATCAAACCTCTTCACTCCTGAAGAGCCTCACAGAGATGTCAGCCAGAAGGAGCACAGAATGAAGCAGGTTGGAAAAGACCTCCAGGATCATCGAGTCCAACCTCTCAGCGAACCCTTCTGATTGACTAACCCCTGGCACCAAGTGCCTCATGCAGCCTCCTCTGGAACCCCTCCAGGGACAGCAACTCCACCACCTCCCCGGGCAGCCCATTCCAATGCCAATCACTCTCTCTGGCAACAACTTCTTCCTAATCCCAGCCTGACCTTGCCCTGGCACAGCTTCAGGCTGTGTCCCCTTGTTCTGTTGCTGGCTGTCTGGCAGAAGAGACCAAGCCCCACCTGGCTACAGCCTCCCTTCAGGTAGTTGTAGACAGCAGTGAGGTCTGCCCTGAGCCTCCTCTTCTGCAGGCTGCACACCCCCAGCTCCCCCAGCCCCTCCACACAGGGCTGTGCTCCAGGCCCCTCCCCAGCCTTGCTGCCCTGCTCTGGGCACCTTCCAGCACCTCAACATAATTTAAGCTCATTACTTAAAAGCAAATGCTTGTCAGAGTTTGGAAAGGCCTCATAGTTCACAGGCACACCATGGCCTCCTGCTTCCTCCTAAAAGCACTGTGAAATTATTTACTTCAGCACAGCTCAAGAAAGAGAAGCCAAGAAAGTGAGCTGGGAAGGAGGCACCTCAATTCAGCAGCTGGGCAAAGCAGCCACAGCAACAAGCACAACACCTCTGTTTGAATCAAGACATCTCTCCAGTGGTCAGGAAAGCTTTTTCCCCATTCTGTCACAAGTGAGCATCCCTGGTTTGCAGGATGCAATTTCCCAAGCACAGCAATTAGACCCTGGATAGAAAGTCCTTCTTAACCACTCACCAGATCCTCTTTTCAAAGTCACAAGCAAGCCATACAGCCTAAAGAGCTTCATCTTTCAGCATCTGAAGGGGGCCTACAAAAAAGCTGGGGAGGGACTTTTTAGGCTCTCAGGAAGTGACAGGACTAGGGGGGATGGAGCAAAGCTGGAGGTGGGTAGGTTCAGACTGGATGTGAGGAGGAAGTTGTTCAGCATGAGAGTGGTGAGAGCCTGGAATGGGTTGCCCAGGGAGGTGGTTGAGGCTCCATCCCTGGAGGTGTTTAAGGCCAGGCTGGATGAGGCTGTGGGCAGCCTGCTCTAGGGTAGGGTGTCCCTGGGCATGGCAGGGGGGTTGGAACTGGCTGATCCTTTTGGTCCCTTCCAACTCTGACCGATTCTATGATTCTACTCTATGATCTTCTTGGTGCAGCCACCTGCTGCTCCATTTCTCCTCTCACCACCCCAGAGATGTCATCAGAACAATTCACACTAATAAATTCCTTTTCTTTTTAATTATAGCAGTTTATTTTTAATATTTTGTACAGCCAGCATTGGTCTCCAGGAATAAGTTAGAATCTTACATAACTGAGTGTCCCCCTCCAAACCCACCCTTAAGGAATGTTCAACTTTCAGCACTTCTAATTTGGGGGTGTGTGTGTGTGTGTGTGAATTATTTATAGGGTAAGATGCAATCTGAAGACTCAATCTTAATTTGTGCATAAAACTCTTCGGTAGTTCTCAGGGTTTACTTGCATCTAATTGGATCCATGAACAAGCACAGAGGTCACATCTTTCAGGACTGCACTGAGAATACATTCATTTGGGGAAAACTTCACCTTCTGAAACTGGACAGGGTTTTAGTTACTTTTTTTTCCCCCTCTGCTTCATGCCTCTCAGCTCTGCTATGCAGATACATACTGTACAGTCTAGTACAACCAATGCTTGTAACAGATTCCTCCAAAACACACTCGTAGGCATCACCCCCCCCCCCAAAAAAGGTCAGTCGTTGTTCTCAGCACCATTTAAAACACCTCCATCCTCTCACTATTTTGTAGCCAAGAGGAACAGACCTCAATGTTGCCTTCAAACAATAAATCAAGACACAAAACAAATAAATACTTTAAAATCATTTCAAATGGTAATGATGTAGACACTGTTTCAGTGCAGGACCTGGTTATCTACCAGGTAAAAAGCACTCCAAGGAGAGCTTCTCAGCAACAGACCAGGAGCTTCACTCGCCTGCTTGAGCTGCTCTCCTCCCATGACACAACTACTGGGGAGGGAAACGAGCAGCAGCTTAGGAGGAATTCCTTTCTCTTCCATGCTGCCAGTGCCCAGTATTAAGCAATTCACATTCTGTAGCGCAGATGAAGCAAAAAGAGGTTGTTCCAAACATCTCCTTCTCCCAGATGTGAAATAATTCAGCTCCGGGAGACATCAACTAACCAGAAACCAGAATCAAGAGCTAGCAGCAGGGCTTACAGATTTGAATGCCCTATTGAAAGGAGCTGGGGTTCCCTACAGAACTTTCCATCTCAGAGGAATTCAGTTTCACCAGACAAGTCCCTCCCTACCAAATCTCCCAGCTTCAGGGACACTTCAGCCTGTCCACGCCAGCTCACTGACACCCCAGAGAGGTTGGCACATGGCTTTTAGAAAGCTGATACAAGTGAAAAGCCCAAACACTGAACCTGATCCAGAATCCCCACCAAAGGGTCGGTGAGTTTTAGCTGTCTGACAATGACACTGAAAATGAGCAGGTGAATGCTTGGGTCCTGA
The DNA here is from genome assembly GCA_013400475.1 of Tricholaema leucomelas. Taxonomy (NCBI): domain Eukaryota; kingdom Metazoa; phylum Chordata; class Aves; order Piciformes; family Lybiidae; genus Tricholaema lacrymosa; species Tricholaema leucomelas. Next base: position 416,158 of record WAAF01002440.1, read on the forward strand.
GGGATTGTATTTAACTAAAGAAAGGTTCAGCCAAGTCTTAAGGACTTATAAAGCCATTTAATCTGAAAACAACAAGGTCTGGATTCACAAACTGAATGCTCCTTCCTCATTATTTTGAAACACTTTGCAGTAGTGATTAGAAAGTAGAAGAATACTTTCAAAAGCTAGTATTTTAGCTGTCAAAAGGCAGAGAAGCCCACCCACCGTGCTGTGGCTTCCTTCAGTAAAGGGGACCACAAATTTTGATGAAAGGAAATTGGGGTGGGGAGGGGAAGTTTTGTTTCCTACAGAAAACAAAAAAAATGTTGCTGAAACTGTGGAAACTTTCACAGGCAATGACCCAATGTAGCACCATACTCCACAAGAGCATTCCAAAATGCTTTACAATACAACAGGAGTACACTTATAAGGAATATTATACACCAGTCTGAGGTGTTTTCTGATGTCTGATAGTGGGAGGGTTGTTTTTTTCCCCTGTAAGACATTATGTCCCAGTTAGAATAAAGCAAACCCTTTCTTTTTAATGGTTCTTTTCAACGTGTTCTATATATAGGACTCTTTAAAATACACTTGAAAGTAGCTGCACGCATTTTGTATCATTATAGAGAAGAGCAGCCCAGACAGAGCTGCCTTCTCAGCAGGTTAAAAACTGTAACTAAACCCCAGACAGACCCGTTCTCCTCCGGCACAAAGGAAGGAAGGGAAGGAACAAGCAGTTTCAAAATGGGAGTCTTTCACAAAACACACTACTTACAAATCTCGGGTTAATTTCCTCAAGCAGTTTTGTATCAAGTCCTCTTGTTTAATATTTGAGGTCACACACTGCCATCTCAGCAATGAAATCTGTTGCAACATGCATGTGTCAGCTTCCCACTCAACCAACTGCAACCCTGAGGATTTTTCTGGCCTGGTAGAAAGGAAATGTAACATAATTCCTGAAGTATGGCTGGTCCTCCGTTTTGAAACTTGATGTGGCTCTGGATAGTTCTTGGACACACACCCATACTTTTTTGTTTCTTCCTTTAATACATGTTTCCCTCTAACCAACATGCAGATTTCTCCTCCTAATCATCCACATCTTGATGTCCCAGTGAAACAATTCACATCATCCATCCAGAGGTTTTCCCAGGTAGACCAAAGTCACTTCTGTGTTACCATAGACAGCAGACACTGCTGGATACAGGCAAACTTTCGGCAGTCCTCTGAAGGCAACTCCCAAGAATTCATATCCCCTCTCAAATGCTAATGTTTTGTCTTCCATGTCAAGGATAACTCGGATCCTTTCACCTATCTGGAAACAAGAGATAAGGAGAAGAAGAAGAAGAAAAAAACCAACCAACAAAACCAAGCAACCAACAACCCAAAATACAGAAAGTCAGCATATTCAAATAGAGGCACAAAATTAAAGCATAGCCCAAAAGACAATTTCCAAGCCAGGCTTTCCTGTTTCTCCTGACTGCATTACTTTAATGACAAGAATTAGCCACTTCACCCACAGGCACTAGGATCCTGAATACCTCCTGCTTGCTGCCAGTGGGCAGCCTGCATCTTAACCACCTCTACAAGAATAAACATAGCCCATAGTGAGAGCAGCAAGAGCAAGCATACTACCTTCCACCTGCTCCAGAACACTGCAGTTTTGGGAACTCTTTCTTACCTCAACTCTGTATTTAGCTGTTGCTATCACTGAGCAGTAACTCTCAAGACACTGAATTGTTTTAGAATGATGAGTGCCACACACAAGACGTACCAGAACAGCAGGTGCTGCTGCTGACAGAGGTATTGCTTCACTAAAGCCAAAGGAAACTCCAGTGCAAAACTTAGTCAAAATAAGCCTAAAAAAACCTTACATATACACACAAAATCAACAGTGAACACAGCAAGAGACTGGGATCTAGGCATGCCCAATCTCCCTGCATTTATCTAGCACATGGTATTTCAAACATAAACAGGCAGCCCAGGTGTCAGCAGCAAGCCCAGCAGGATGCTGTACAAGCTTCTGATTCTTCACCAATAGCCCCATTACTAGGCATTTCTTCCAGCCAACACATTTTTACTTCTAACCAAGATGTGCCTTTCCTTTAAGTATATTTTTAACAGCAGATCACTGCACATGTCTTAATATCTTAATAAACACAACAGAGATTCATACAAATTTGGTTGGGAAGGACCTTAAAGATCATCTAGTTCAAATCCCCAAGCCGTGGGCAGAGATGCCTTCCATTAGACCAGGTTGCTCTCATCCAGCCTGGCCTTGAACACCTCCAGGCAGGTGTCCCTGAGTAACTTGTTCCAGTGACTCACCACCCTCACTGTAAAGAACTTCTTCCTAATCTCCAATCCAAAACTCCACTCTCTCAGCTCAAAGCCACTGCCCCTCAATCTATCACTACAACCCCCTGTAAAAGTCCTCCCCAGCTTTCTTGTGCCCTCCCCCTCAGGTACTGTAAACATACTGCAAAGGGTCACTGATTTGAGCTCTCATCAGTTTTCAGAGAGAAAGCAGCAGCTGTGTCCACTGTTGAAGCTGGGGAGTCTCATCTTGAAAACTTTTCCTCACCACGTTGCTGCAGGCCAGCAAAGTGACCCGAAAAGGGTTGAGTTTGGAAAGCAGTGACTCGATCTGCACGCTAGTAAACACGCAAATGGAAAGAGACGTGGATCTCTTCAACTGCACTAATTCTAGGTATTATTCCCCAAAGAGGGTTAGTAAAACCTTCCAGCAGAATTGTGGTGATGGATTTTTACATGAAATTTAGGGAAGTCAAATACCAGCGACCATGCAGATCTTCATCCGCAACTGAAACAGAAGCCAATAGTCGTACAAAGCCGCAGCATTATGAGCTGGAAGTCCTAATGCACACAGCTCAAACCCCAGGAGATCCAGCTGCTAAAACGCAGCTGCAAGTACAGCCCAAAGAACAAAGATAAACGCTTCTGTAGGGACAAAAAGGTGGAATGGCATTTGCCGTTTAACGACCTAGAAGTACCTGAATGTCATCCCAGAGCACCCAACACAGAGGATGTCTTCTACAGGAACACTAACAGTAGGGCAAGCAGCACTTTGTACCGCTCCACATTTTTGCAGGCAGACTCTTACTATGTACTAACCTCAGCTTAACCTGCCCTACAACAAAGGAGCAACATAGCACAGGCAGTCACCTTGCTATGGAGCAAGCTGTTACCTCAGAAGGATCTTTACAAGAACCCTTTCACTTCAAAAAGCAAAATGGTGTCTAAACAGACACCTGTGGCAGATGCAAACGCTCAATATTGGAGTTAAAAGTGTGGTGATGACCGAGGGGCTGGTGCACTGAACACCACACAGGTGTGGCCTGAGGATGCAGTAAATGAGTGGGCAGCAGAATCACAGTTGGACTCGATGATCTTAGAGGTCTTTTCTAACAAAACTGATTCTGTGATTCTGGTTGATTCTATGATTCAAGTAAGGCAAAGAGACTCTTTAGTGGGCACTTAGGCGCAGCTCAAGGGGCAGGCAGGGCACTCGAAGCAGAAGGCAGGCTGCCAGCCACTGTCAAACACCCAAGACGTGGTGGAGCCTCCAGCTCCTGCCAAGCCCTGCTCACCTGGTATTTGGGTGCATTATTGCACTGGGGGAAACTGCCGTTCACCTCTCCATTATGCAGCAAGTTATTGTCCACCAGGTTCCAGCCCCAGCTCTGGTCGTCGCTCCCCAACAGAGCCACGTAACCCTGGCACTGCATGGCTGCCCTCTTGGTGGCGATGCCGATGACGGCCACGGTGCCCAGAGGCCCTTCCCACCACACCTCCCAGGCGTGGCGGCCCTCGCTGAAGCCGATCTTGGTCCTGGCCCCGTCCGTGCTCTGGGCGATGGGGTTGCGGTGCAACGTGAAGCCGTTCTTCTTGATGTAGACGTTCCGCGAGCAGTCGTTGGTGCTGAAGGCGTGGTGGAAGGCACGGACCTAGCGGAGAAGGAGGGCGAGGCGAGATAAAACTCTGCCGTGTTTTTCAGCACGGACACGCATCCCCCCACCCCGGTTTCCACTGGCGGGTGGACTGAGCAGCTACGGGGCTGGCCCCAAGCGCCTGGGGTATCCCGGGCTCACCTTGCCCTTGTAGGTGGGCACGTTGCAGAGGATGTCGGTGCGCAGGGCCTCCTCGGCCAGGCAGCGAGCGGCCAGGCTGCGCCACACCTCGCTGTTCTCGTCGCCGTGTAGGACGCGGTGCCACAGCTTACAGACCAACGCGCAGCTCCTCAGCTCCCGCAGCTCCAGGTAGGAGAACACTAGCTCCAGCACTCGCCCCGGCAACCGCCAGCCCGGTCCTCCAGCCGCCGCCGCCGCCGCCCCCCCGCTGCCGCCGCCGGGGCCCGCCGCCATGGCCTCCCTCCCCCTCCCCGAGCGCCCCGCCGAGCGGCGGGCCTGGCCGCGGGGGGCCGCACTCCCCCTCGCCTCGCCGGTGACAGCAGCGGTGGCGGTGGCGACAGAGGCGGTGGCGGCGGGCCCCGGGCCGAGCGCTCCCCGCCCGCCCCAAGGCCCCTTACGGCGAAGGGGCGCCCGGCGCCGCCATCACCGCGCGCAACCGACCCCGCCCCGCGCATGCGCCGGGAGCCGCCGGTGGGGGCCGAGGCAGGCTGGGCCCGGAGCGGAGCGGCGTGGAGGGGCTCGGTGGGGTTATCGCGGGGTATCGCTGTGCCCGGTAGGGCGCGGGGCTTGGCCGCACGCCGCCGCCGGTGTCCGTGCGCTCTCTCAGGCAGACGGCAGCGGGGTTCTCGCCGTGGGCCAGCCGCCAGAACTGCGGCAGATCCCGGTGAGGAGCGGGGGTGGCTACCTTCCTCATGCCGGGAGTCGGGCTTGCCGGGGCGAAGCACCGCGCGGGAGAAGGGGAGGAAGCTACCGCAGTTCTTCAGGGGCCGGCGAGCGAGTGGCTGGCCGCGAAGGGGCGGCCGGAGTTGCGGGTAAGGTGTCCGGTGCGCTCTGGTTTCATTTAATCGGCGAGACTGACGTTTTCGTGGTGGATTGAATGAATTGTGGCTGCTCCTTAGGCCAGCATAAGATAGTGGGAGTGGGGGGAAAGTAAAGCAAACCCGCCAGAGGTAAAAGAAACCTGCTATTTCCGGATAGGGCACGAAAAGCAGCGACCTTACGGCAGTGTTGGCCGAAGCTGCACCTGGGACCGCATGGCTGTCCACAACCCTCCCTTGCTCTTAGCTCTCCTTTGCCTCCTAAACTTGTGGGTTTTTTGGTGCTTGGTTTTTTTTTTGCCCCCAATTCTCTACAAGAAAGAGATCAAGCTGCTGGAGCATGTCCAGAGAAGAGCAACGAAGCTGGCGAAGGGTCTGGAGAACAGGTTTGGTGAGGAGCAGCTGAGGGATCTGGGATTGTTTAATCTGGAGAAGAGGGAGCTGAGGGAAGACCTCATTGCTCTCTACAACTCCCTGAAAGGAGGTTGGAGTGAGGTGGGTGTTGGTCTCCCAAGGAACAAGCAATAGGAGGAGAGGAAATGTTGCACGAGGAGAGATTTAGGTTGGATTTTAGGTAAATTTTATTTACAAAAGAGTGGCCAGGCATTGGAACAGGCTGCCCGGGGAGATGGTGGAGTCACCATCCCTAGAGGTGTTAAAAATATGTGTAGACAAGGCAGTTTGGGACATGGTTTAGTGGGGATCGTGGTGTTGGTTTGGCAGCTGAATGTGGTGCCTTTGGAGGTCTTTTAGTTTGGGACATGGTTTAGTGAGGATCGTGGTGTTGGTTTGGCAGCTTAATGTGATACCTTTGGAGGTCTTTTCCAAGCAAAACAATTTTGTCATTCATTTTCTGCCGATTTGGTTCCCTAAACAATCCTGTGGCAAAGGCTGCTGTGGGCAGTGGCACCAAGGAAAGAGCCCTGAGTATAGTAAACTGTATGGGTGCACTTTGAGGGCCAGTGAAATGTGTTGCAAATTTTACAGCTTGTCTGCCTCAGACAGGTAATGCTTCTGTTTAAATTAAAAGCTGCCATTGTTTGCCAGTTTATGCTTTGTGTGTATACCAGTCACAGGAAAACAGTAGGTTAATATTTATTCATACAAACACATGCTTTTAAGCTGTGATCATAGAATCACAGAATGGTTTAGGTTGGAAGGGACCTCAGGGATCATCCAGCTCCAACCCCCAGCCATAGGCAGGGACACCTCCCACTAGAGCAGGTTGCTCAAGACCTCACCCAGCCTGATGAAATCAGTTGCTTTCAGCATTAACCAGTTTATCCCTCTCTGACCAGCACAGGTTTCTTGCTCTGGATATTGTGAGACTGCTGTACAAATTGCTGTTAGGTACTGACTACCCAGCATGTCAGCAGCTGGATGAAAGACAGAGGTCCATATGTGCCCTGACCCAGACCAGAGCAATGTGACTTCTCTGCAGGCAGACTTCACTAGTTTACCACCTTCCCCTTGCTGCATTCCAGTACACCCCATTAGAAACTCTGTCCCTGTTTTGTCAGGTGTGCTGTGTCCTTACATGCTGAGGGAGGAGCTCTCACCTAGACAGCCACATTACAGCAGCAGCTCTGCTCCGTGTTTCACACCGGTCCGTGTGCCAGCACCACTGTTGTTCCATGCTACCATGGTGTGATGGTTTGGGTGTTACCTGCCCCCCACACTTAAGAAATCACCCAGACTAGACTCAGTCGAGCTGGAAATAAGAATGAAGCTTTATATTTACAGCTTAGCACAATATACAAGCAGATATTGGCAATATATACAGAAATATACAAGTTAAAAAGCAATACAGAAACACAACAGAGTCCCCAGGAGGGGCTCTCAACCACCCTTCCACCTCCTTTCCACCCCTCTACCTTATCCCAGACTTTGCCTTACATTCAAGGTGAGTTTGGAGAATCAGCCAGGGGGGTTAGGAAGCAGAAGGATTAGTTACACAGACAGCAGGTTAGGGAGAGAAGGGAGGCAGCCAGAGCCAGAGAGCAACTCTGTTATCTGTATTTATGTTCTTGTTTTTGTACACCTCAGCAAGCCTATGAGTGAAGTAGCCATCACCGTTGTTTCCTTTTCACAGCCTATAATCTAATTCTTCTCACCAAAATATCCCAACAAGGCTCAAACTAGCACACATGGCTGATGGTGGTGCTCCTTCAGCCAAAACTCCACGTGGGCACTGATCTGCAGGGGTGCCTGGTTTAATCTCATGCTAGAGAGACAGTGGTTCGTGTTACAGACACTAGGATGATCTTGTTGCTTCCATAAGCCTTCTGTTGTTCTGAGACCAACAGCAACTCAATTCAGGCTTTTGTTTGTTTCAGAGGGGCTGAAACATGGCAGTCAAATGGATTGGTGGACATTCATCCTCTGTATTGTGCTTGAATGCCAACACGGAAGGGCTGGTGGCTTCAGGCGCAGAGCGAGGCGAGCTCACACTCTGGGATGGGGGAGGCACACCAGCAGGACAGCTCCAGCTCCCAAAGGCAGAAGACGTCACCTCTGTGGTGTTCTCTCCGCAATGTCCCACCAGACTGTACACCTCCCATGGAGAAGCTATCAGTTTGTTGGATGTCAGATCCCTCAAGGAGCCTGTTGAGCACTTCCACGTGAACGAGGAGGAGATCAACTGCCTCTCAGTGAATGAGGCTGACAGCTTCTTGGCTGCAGCAGATGACTCTGGGGCAATAAAGATTATGGACTTGGAAAAGAAGAAAGTCATTCGGTCCCTGAGACACTCAAACATCTGTTCCTCTGTTGTCTTTCGACCTCAGAGGCCACAAAGCCTTGTTTCCTGTGGACTGGACATGCAGGTGATTTGCAAACAAGTATCTGGGTGTTAGAGAGGCTAGACAGTAACTACCCACCAGTGTAGTGGGGCATCACCAAACTTTCACCAAGAGGGAAGGTGCAGTCATCAGAAAGCTCCTTAACTATTCTGAACTACTTTTGACAGGGAAATTGTCAAGTTTGCTTTTGCCACTTTCTGCTCAGCAGTTCCCTTCCCTGTAAATCTTCCTAAATATTTACAATCTAAAAGTGAACCTGAACTACTCTGTGCTTTTTGCTGTTGCATTTTGCAAACACATTCATGGAAGTGATTACTTTAGGACAAGTAGGTAGCAGAGACAGAACTAGAATTCAAAGTGATGATCTCTTTTCACTGCTAGCGTTTCTGTGTCCCTATTTCTGAAGAGTTGATATGCAGTCTATCATGACTGCTACTGCTGAGTAAAAGCACATAAAACCGTTTTTTCACCCATTTTGTGGTCTAAATGGCTGAGTCAGTGACTTCAAAGCAGGGCAGTGTGACAGCTTGGAAAGCATGATGGAAGGATTTGTCCTATTAGGTTCAACCACTCCTCATAAAACATCTTGTGCATCCATGCATAGCCTTTGCTCTGCTGCAGCAAGGAGTGTGGTCGTTGGGGTTTTCTCACTGTTACTGCAAGATGTGATTTTGACACAAAATGGACAAATTACCAGTTCATGTTCTTTTTTTTCCAGGTTATGCTGTGGAACCTGCAGAAAGCTCGCCCTTTGTGGACCACAAACCTGCAGGAGTGTGAAACAGATGGTCCCCAGTCAGCTGGCCAGTTCTTTAACCCACCCCTTGCACATTCCCTGTCTGTTGCATCATGCGGCAACATCTTCAGCTGTGGAGCTCAGGATGGTAAAGTCAGGATATTCAGAGTCACTGGTTCCAGGTTTGAACAAGAGATGGAGTTTCAAGGTCACAGCCTGGGAGTATCACAAGTCCTCTTTATGCCAGAAGCCTACTGGCTGTTGACTGGAGGAAACGATGGGAAAGTCTTGCTCTGGGATGTCAGCAGTGATGTTGGAAAGCCGCAGAAAAGTCCAGCAAAATCTCTGCAGAGAAGGAAGGCCCAGGCACCTGCTTCCACCAGGAAAAGTGAAAAGCTCACCAAAGTGGCTGCAGATGAACGTGATAAAATGTTACCAAAGCTAACCATTGAGCATGGAGAGAAGGTGAACTGGATCTTGTGCACGGAGATCAAAGGCTCAAAGAGAGTATTAGTTGCTGATCAGAGTAGTTCCATATCTCTGTATCTGTTGCCAGGACCTTAGGTATTGATGTGTACAAAGAAACTTGGGGGAGGAAACCACTCCTCCAAGTGTTTGAAATGAGTCCAGTGAAACCTGATGGATCCTCCAGAAGGGATTTACTGTGTCCTCACATGAGTACTCAGGATGTAACTGGCCTCATAGTACTTTTTTAGGTGGCTGTTGGTATTCACTGCAGCTGTTTCTTGTAGGGTTGGAAGTTTGCTTCTGGAATTTAAGTGGAACAGGTTCCTGTATGGTTAGGGGTAATATTAGCTCATGACTAAGATGGTATCATTAAGGCTGGAAGAAAAAAATCAGGCTAATTAGGACACCTACAATGCTAAATGAGGTTGCTGAGCAGTAACAGAGATGTGTTTTGATCTACAGTGCTTTCCCTCACAGCTTAATCTGGCTGCAAAGGAAATATATTTTTCATTAGTTTGTCAGCAGCTGCATATAAGACTAAAGCAGCATCAGCTAATGAGTAATCAAATTAGTTTAGCTCTCCTTGCTAATTGGATTTTTTCACACTGCAGTCAACAAAGGAGCAGGAGAAAATGTTAACATCAGTTTAATGGGTCAGCTGTCTCTTTCATTTTGTTGTTTATCCCAGGGAAAAATAACTAGTACACTTGTCTTAATAAATGCTTTCTCTCTTCACTGCTCTCTTTTGCTTCTACTTGCTCTAAAACTGCCAGATGTAACAGTTGTGTCAAGAAATCTATTCTATGCCATGTCATGGACAGTATGAAGGGCCAAAGACACAGCTCCTACCATATACTGCCATCATGTTCCTCAGAGCTTTAGAAACACAAGCAGAACGTGGCTTGCCAGAAATACATCTTAGTTTGCAAGTTGAAGGTGGGGAGAATGTAACTAAATGGGAATGAAGCTGCAGCTCTTGACATGTTCAGTTTGTGCTGGATTTATCACAGAAACCCATGGGTAATCTTTCTAAAATGTTTTGGGTTTTTCTGAGGCTGTTCTGAACCTTCACAAAAGCAATTGCCTGGTACTGGTTGAAGATTCTACTGCCTTGGTGTGAAGTGGGCTCTCTTGTTTCACCAGCTGTGCTGTTAACGCTGGTCAGGCCACACCTTGAGTGCTGTGTCCAGTTCTGGGCTGCTCAATACAAGAGAGATGTTGAAGTACTGGAAGGTGTCCACAGGAGGGCGACAAAGCTGGTGAGGGGCCTGGAGCACAGCCCTGTGAGGAGAGGCTGAGGGAGCTGGGGGTGTGCAGCCTGCAGAAGAGGAGGCTCAGGGCAGAGCTCATTGCTGTCTGCAACTACCTGAAGGGAGGTTGTAGCCAGGTGGGGTTGGGCTCTTCTGCCAGGCAACCAGCAACAGAACAAGGGGACACAGTCTCCAGCTGTGCCAGGGGAGGTCTAGGCTGGATGTTAGGAGGAAGTTGTTGTCAGAGAGAGTGATTGGCATTGGAATGGGCTGCCCAGGGAGGTGGTGGAGTTGCCATCCATGGAGGTGTTCAGGAAAAGAATGGATGAGGCACTTAGTGCCATGGTCTGGTTGCTTAGACAGGGCTGGGTGCTAGGTTGGCCTGGATGATCTTGGAGGTCTCTTCCAACCTGGTTGATTCTATGATTCTATTTATCTGCCTTCTTTTTTCTTCTTTTAGGTGGGAAAAAATCCAGCTATTTTTTTGCATACTCAATTGCTGCAAATCACCAGCCTGTGCTGGCTGTCCATTTTTGAATGGAAGAGATTCCAACTGCCTTGATTTTGCTCAGAGCAGCTCCCTACAACCCACCACAATTCATTCATACAAATCTGATTTACCATCCTACCTTGAAAAAGGAAAAATAATTAAGGCAATCTGCTCATACAACCTTTAAAAGCAGGAGACTTTGGCTCAAGGCATAAATTGGTGGATGCTACAGCAAAATTATGCCAAACCAGCAAAAAATGCAGTGTAGTGTATGTACCTTCTTATCTGTCAGCTCTCAATTTATGAAGACAGACAGGCTCAGTGGGTTAGAAGAAGTGGCCGGGATGTGTAGTTCAGTATGGGATACGTTCATGAGCAGGTGTCTGCACCCAGGACCTATTTTTGGATATACAGTCTATAAAAAGCCTCAATACTACCCAGCTTCCAACAGGAGTCAGATTCTCTGCCCCTGCTGCCTGCTTCAGGAGAGAGGATCAAGCCCACTCTGGCTTTCAGATCTTGTCTTCTCCGGGAAGATGGCTAAGGCCAGCATCTCTCTGCGCGCCCTGAATGAGGCATTGAACAGGTCACTAAGGGGCTGTGCTAGCACTCTGCTGAGGGACAAGGGAGGTTGAGGGGTGCAGAGGACTGGGGAGGGGAGAGAAGCTGAGACTGTTAGTGCAAGGAACTTGAGCTTCCTGGGAGCTTCTCAGGAGGAACATGTAAATATAAGTGTGTATCTGGGAAGGGATACACACTTCCACTTCTCTTCTGCTCGTTGGGGTGGAAGGGAAGATAGAGGCTGCAGCCTTTAGTGAATTTCATGCAGCCTGGCTGCTGTGGGAGCAGCAAAGCCCTGGAGCTGCAGAAGTGTCACCAGGAGATTCTGAGTAGTGGGAAATGGGGATTTGTGCTCCACTTCTGTTGTAAATGTGAGATTTGGATGAACATATTTGGGAAAACACCCTGGAGTTGGGAGAGTTCAAAGCTAGGAAGTGGTTATCATTAACAAGAAATAACCCCTCAAGAACAGACCTTTCTTGTAAGTTTAAAGCAAGCAATGCACCGTGGCAGAGGAACTGGGACATAGGTGAAGTTGATCCATGCTTCATTCTCAAAGCATGTAGGCTGAAGAGGAACATTTGACCAACAGGTTCGTGGGATTCATGTAAAATAATCTGGCCTAAGCTGCCCCTGCTGGCACCTGGCCATGTGTTCAGCTGCAACATGACAGTATAGCTGCTGATGGATGGTGTTTCTAACCAGCCAGGCAAACAATCACAGGATAGAATATAAACCATGAGTATGAGTCTTCAGGAAAAAAAAAGAGTTGAAAAAAGGGTCTGAAGTTCTTCACAGTCAGAGACAAGTGAGACAGTGTTCCCTCTCAGTGGATTTCCACGTAGGGATTTTCATTTACTACTTTTAAAGGTACTGTGCAAAGGTCAGTTAGCAAGAACCTTCTAAATCAGCTTAGGCATCATACATACAGATCTGGTTTACCTGCATGAACGATTATCACAGCCTAGAGAGAGTAGCACAACTCATGGAACACAGTGCTTTTGTTCCTGAAGTAGTGATTAGTGACACCAGCTGACAGACTCCGTGAGGAACTGCTCCTCTATTCAAGACACCAACACTGCTCACTCAGTTCCCACAGTGGTAACCACAGAAAGTGATAATAGAGACCTGATCTGAGAGAGAAATAGCACCATAGGAACCACTGCTGAATGAAAAAAATGGAAACTGGCTGTGGGCAACTGATGGAAGAAGGGTGTCTCTAGCTGGTACCATGAAATGAGTGCACAGAAGAGCTGTGGAGAAGTGTGGGGCTCTGCATTGGGCTGTAAAATAAACCTAATGTGAGAGCTCTAAAGTTATGAAAAATGTTATTTTCTCTAAATGCCTGAACAGCAGAACACACACAACTATGCTTTCAGATAAGAGGGAGTATCAGAGCTTTCACTGCCAATCTTCCAAGTACCTTCTTCGTGCTAACAAGAAAAGATGTAAAAGCTTTCTGGTAAAGAATGGGAATGTGGTTTGTGCATCCACTAGACAGGCATTAGAGGTCACCAGCTCAGTGGAAACTTCACTTACACTCAAGATGAAAGTGTTTAGAGGTTTTGATTGAAATGAAAGCAGGTGGTTTAGTCCATTCTTTGTCCTTTCAGTAAGAAAGAGACAGCAGCACTGCTTCAAACAACATTCACAAACCAAGCTGTAGAAGATGAGTTATGGAGATCATTTGTACATGGTGTAACCAGACATTTTTAGACCCAAAATTACCAAATGCTGAAATACACAAGATTACTTTACAGGTAGGCAATATACCACATAGGACAAAAGTGCTGACAAGAAAACTGGGCAAATACTTGAAGCATTGGGCTAAAGGATGCAGACAAACCACAGCAGTGGCTATGGTATTAAAGAGATCTTTGATAACTTTACTGTTATTTGTAGAGGAGAATGGGCCATTAGGAAACTTACCTACCTTGATAAAAAGCTTTAGGAAGAAATTCACAGACAGTATCTCTTCTTATCACACAGATGTTCTGTGGAAGGACAGTCCTACAAAAAGGAAAAACAAAGCAGGATGAGCTGATGGCTCATTTAGTATTTGCATGACTTTTAACCTGAGGAGGAATGAGAAGTTCTATTTCATGTCAAATGACAAGAGTTCAAAAGTAAAAGTAGAAAGCAACTCAAAATATATTAGAGGGAAAAAAAAACCCCAAACCTATACCACTGATGCTAATGAAACAGTTCAAACCTAGCAAAACCCCCTTAGTATCTAGTAGTATATGTGCTCATACAGCTTGGGAGGAGCCCCAGAATGGGGTCTGGAGCTGCTTACAGTCCCACCACCACGGCAGTAAGCACAACTATTTGATGCCTTAGTCCTTATGAAATGCCATTGTTTTCCATCCTTCAGAGTAGAAACAAAGCTGCACAGCGTGGAGGCTCAGTTCACAGAGCTGGACTCAAGCCTGCAGAAACTGGCACAGAAGTTTGAGCTGCAGGCTGAGAAGATGAGCCAGGACCCACTGCAGATGTGGGTGCCAGGAGAGACGTGAGTACAAGGAGAGATAGATCAGTCCTTGTCCTCCACATTTGGGTGATGCTGGTGTAGAATCATAGAATCATAGAATCAACCAGGTTGGAAGAGACCTCCAAGATCATCCAGTCCAACCTAGCACCCAGCCCTATCCAGTCAATTAGACCATGGCACTAAGTGCCTCATCCAGGCTTTGCTTGAACACCCCCAGGGATGGTGACTCCACCACCTCCCTGGGCAGCCCATTCCAATGCCAATCATTCTCTCTGCCAACAACTTCCTCCTAACATCCAGCCTATACTTCCCCTGGCACAACTTGAGACTGTGTCCCCTTGTTCTGTTGCTGGTGGTCTGGGAGAAGAGACCAACCCCACCTGGCTACAGCCTCCCTTCAGGTAGTTGTGGATGGCAATAAGGTCTGCTCTGAGCCTCCTCTTCTGCAGGCTAAAACACCCCCAGCTCCCTCAGCCTCTCACAGGGTTTGTGTTCCAGGCCCCTCACCAGCTTTGTCGCCCTCCTGTGGACACCTTCCAGCACCTCAACATCTCTCTTGAATTGAGGAGCCCAGAACTGGACACAGCACTCAAGGTGTGGCCTGAGCAGAGCTGAGTGCAGGGGCAGAATAACCTCCCTTGTCCTGCTGGCCACACTGTTCCTGATCCAGGCCAGGATGCCATTGGCTCTCTTGGCCACCTGGGCACACTGCTGGCTCATTGTCAGCTACTATCTACCAGTAACCCCAGGTCCCTTTCTTCTTGGCTCCTCTCAGTCACTCTGTCCCCAGCCTGTAGTGCTGCCTGGGGTTGTTGTGGCCAAAGAGCAGCACCCTGCCCAACAGGTGTAACCATGGGTACACTCCAGTAAGCAGACCGTTCAGGCTCATCTGGTGTCCGAGTTAAAACCTGGACACTGTACAACCCATACTGACTTGTTTGCCTTTCACAGACTCACACAATCGAAGGGTTTGGAAGGAGCTTCTGGAGATCATCTAGTCCAACGCCTCTGCTAAAGCAGGGTCACCTGGAGACCACCTTTCCCCATCGGTATTGCTATTTACTGCAGAAATGGACAACCCGAGGAAAAACTCAAGTTCCTCTGACAGTTGTTTCTTTAAAAAAACAAAATCAACCAAAGAGTCTATGAAATATTTATAGCGTTTGAAACCAGCCGTGCTGCTTCCAGGACAGTGGCGACATCAAGCCTGCTTACATAACTGTCCCACAGCAAGGGAAAGGCAAAGAAATCCCAACTCTTTCACACGCTTCTCTTCCCTGAGGCCAGAAGAGTCACATCTGTAGCACCCAGACAAGGTTTCGTTAATGCAGGTTTAGCCTTTCCACCGTCTGACCAAGGGTTTCTGGAGCAATTCTTGCCTTTCGCGAGAAGCTAGAGCCGTTAGTAACTGTTTACGGCTGAACTACTCTCCTAGACGATCCAAGTGCAGCACTGGGGCGGGCGGCCAGGCAGAGCCCGCGGCGGCGCGGGAAGGCGGAGTGCGAGCGCCGGCGGCGAGGCGAGGCGGGCTCAGGGCCTTTGGTTCATCTCTGCCGGCGGGCGCGGGCCAAGGGGCGGCACGGGGGAACTCTGTCAGCGAGGGCCGGCAGCAGGGGACCTGGCTACGGGGAACCTTACCGCGAAGGGCAAGAAGGGAAGACCTGGCTGCGAGTGACAGCTGCCAGCGAGAGCCTAGGCTCCGGGAGACGGCCGCCAGCGAGGGCCGGGCCGGGGCGGGGCGAGCGGAAGGCGGGCTGCGGCGCGGCGGCGGCGGCCATCGCGGGAGGAGGCGGCGGCCTTGTGTGCCTGCCGCCGGGCCCGAAGGCCGCGGAGCTGAAGGGCGGTGGGTGCTGGTTCCTTCCTTGCTTTGGCTTCTTGGGGACCGAGGGTGTGAGGGAACTAGGGGATCCTGGGGGGGCAGTGGCTGCCGGGTGGGGCTCAGCCTCTTCTAGCCGGCGCGGCCGTGGCGGTGGAGGGGCGTCCCTGTTGTGTGCCGGGCCTCAGCGGTGGGGTGTGGGGCAGCCCCGCCGCCTGGCCTTCCCCACAGAATGATTTCGGTTTGCGCATAGGCAGAAAAAAATAGCGTTTAGCCAGCTCAGGGGCTTGCTAAGTGCCTTCCCCAACCCCCCCACCCCGCTTTCTGTGTACAAATAGAAATCATCCCAGAACACGGACTGAAGTCTTTTTAACAAGCCACTGTAAACCACTGTGTTCCCTGTTACCGCTTTGTTAAAAGTAACGAATTTGTTTTATCAACAAAGGGAGAGCAGAAACAATAACCCCCAGCTTAAAGTCTATTTGGCTGTGTGTTGAGTTCCTGTGGCACTGAAATTGCAGCCTTTCTCTCAGTAGGGTCTCCTGCCTTTGTGAAGCTACCTGGTTTTTAAGAAGCTCGTAAGAACTTTCCTAGGTTCCTGTTTTTATCAGTTTTGCTGCATGTGTTTATTTTCTGTTCCACTGCGTTTCTGGGCCAAGGGTTTAAAAAGTCTGTGGGGAGCGTAGGCTGAATGATGCCTACCATTGAGGCATAGGAGAAGATGCTGAAGTGTTGAACACATTGATTAGTTCTTTGCTTTGTTAACTGTGTTTTGAATTTTTGCCCCAGCTTAAGCAATTAAATGAACGAGGGAGAGCCTCTTTTCCTCTGATGCGTATGGATGTTGCATTTCTTCTTCAGAACATGCTGGAATCCAGTCTGTGCCAGAAGCAGGTTTTGAAGGATGTGCATATACTGAAAAATTGACTGAGTGGAAAGTTAAGGTAACTTTGATAATGTTACCAAGCATGAAGGTAGTTTAGCAGTCATGAAGGGTTTACTCTGGGAGAACTCCTGCTGTCATTCCTCCCCTCTCCTTACCACCTCCTTGGTATCCCCAAAGCACCTGTTATGACTCAAAATTGCAGTCAGAAAACCTGCTGCAGTTTCTTTGTGGCTCCTAGAAAGACCTGCATTTCCCTCTGATGTCTCGGGTCATGAGCAAAAGTAACCATTTAAGCAGACTTACTAAATCCACTGATGTTTTCACATGGTAACTGTAAACCAGAGGATTTTGTGGTTTATATTCATTATGGTAAGTAAAACATGTTTCTTTTTGCTTTCAGGTACTGATATTGTAGTAGTCTTTGAGTCAGTATGTCGAAGAAATCCCAGGCTCCGCTTTCCTTGTCTGACTGCCTCTGCCAGATTTGCACGGAGATCTTTGTGGAGCCCGTGACTTTGCCATGCAGCCATACCCTCTGTAATTCGTGTTTCCAGCTGACAGTCGAAAAGGCCAGTCTTTGTTGCCCGTTTTGTCGGCGGCGAGTCTCTTCCTGGGCACGGTACAATGCCCGCAGAAATACTCTTGTCAATTGGGAACTCTGGGAAAGGATTCAGAAGCGCTATCCAAAGGAGTGTGAGCGCAGGATTAATGGGCAGGATTTGGAAGAGGAAAGTGAGTAAAATGTCACTTGTCCTGGGATGGCTTTGCTTTACCAATTACTGTTGGGGGACTTTGGATGTTGTGAAGTAAGAAGCTGTGTGTAGACAGGCTGTGTTACTGCTAGACAATGCATTGTTGGGGCTCTCCGGTGGAAGGGGTGGGCATGGCAGGGAAATGGCCATCCGTGCCTTTTTTGGTTAGTGCAGATGTTGTCCCAAGAATGGATTCTCCACCAGATATGCAAAGGCTAATCCACACAGAAACAAGATATCCAGTATATTACGATCCTGTGCAGGATCAGGTGATGTCAGGAAGGTAACAGCCCTTCTGAAACTGGCTCTTATGTACAAAACAGTAGCCAAGTAAGGCAGGGTTTCCTCACTTTACACTTAAAGGTGGACATTTACCATTCCATTATCTTGATGCTTCTGCTATCTTTTGGGACCACTTAGTGCCTACCCAAGTGTGATACTGCCTCCCATTCCCCACTCCTGGTTGTGAAATCTGGAACCTTTGTTAGCCCTTTATTCTTTTGGCAGTACCTTGGGTCTGTCCAAGAAGTGGGCCATTCACATAGCAATAGGCAAAGGCACGATTTTAGCAATCCATAGTTAGCTCTTCCTTTCAAAAGGTTCTGCCGCCTTTCATCTCCCATTATTACCCCTAAGGTGAGGCATCTTTTAGTCAGTTCCAACAGAGAGGGTAAGTTTTATTGCCTAGTCAGTGAGGTGGCTGTGTTTTGCACAAAGCATTGGTGTGTGGCTGTTCTTGCAAAGGCAGTAATTCCCTACTAGTAGCACTTCATCTATAACGGCTGTAAGTGGAGTATTTGTCTATGTGTGTGTTCCTTTATCACCGTCACTTCAGTGGTTACATTTTGTTTTCATCTCTTGCATGCTATTCATGAGTTTGGATAGAAGTTCCAGGGCTTCAGACTGTGCAGTAGCCTCCCAGTGAGCCAAAGATTATGGTGTTAGAGAAAAGGAAATCAAATCTCTTTAACTCTTTGAAGAAGGATTTTGAGGTTTATTATAAGCTCCTCTGGGGGAGTAGAATTGGTAGTTTGGCTATGTGATGCCTTGTTCCACTTGCTGTGTTTCAAATCACACGAAGCAAAAGATGGAAGTTATGGCCATACTTATTTGCTCTATATACAGTGCTTGGGAAACATTTGACTTCCTTTGTCCTCTCTAACACAGTGCTTTTTGATTTTGTTCCTTTGTAACACAAAGTGCTTTGTTTTTCCCTTAGCACTTGTTTTAAGTTAGATCATTCCTGTGACAGGGTATGGAAGAGATCCTTTGTTAAAATCTTTCCTTTTTGACTATTATGATCTTGCTTTATTCCTCACTCTTTTTCTCTCCTTCCTCTCAATTAGTCTGTGTCCCACATCCACAACACCAGCTGAGCAAGCCCGGGGAACTGAGGCAGGAATATGAAGCAGAGATTAGTAAGGTAAGTCTAAAATATTAGTTAAAATTTGGGGAGCCCAGAACTGGACACCGTATTTCAGGTGTGGTCTCACCAGGGCAGAGTAGAGTGGGGAGGAGAACCTCCCTAGACCTGCTGGAGACACTTTTCTGGATGCACTCCAGAATGCCATTGGCTCTCTTGGCCACAAGGGCACATTGCTGTCCTCCAGGACTTCAACGTCTTTCTCCACGGAGCTGCTTTCTGGCAGGACAACCCCTAGTCTGTACTGGTGCCTGGTGTTGTTCTTCCTTAGATGCAGGACTCTGGATTTGTCCTTATTGAGCTTTATGAGGTTCTCCTTTGCTCAGCTCTCCAGCCTGTCCAGATCTGTCCAGATGGCAGCACAGCCTGATGGGGTGTCAGCCACCCACTGCACTTTCATATCATCAGGAAACTTGCTGAGGATCCACTCCATCTCCTAATCCATATCTGTGTTAATTTGAAAATAAGGAAAGGTTTTTAAATAATCTTAAATGTTTGTCTATTTAAGGATCCTTCTTCCTGCAGCTCAGATCCAGTAGTAGCAAGAATCACAGTCTTTCCCTGACAGTCCAGTTGCTGGCTGTCACAAGACACCTGAAGAGCATCTACACCAGTGCACAAAGTGCAGGTGCCAAACAGTAGGAGTTGGAAGTCATTCTACAGTAGGAAAACTGGTCTAGTTGGCATCACAGAAACATGGTGTGATGATTTGCACAGCCAGAGTGCTGTGCTGGATGGCTGTAGACTCTTCAGAAGAGATGGGCCAAGAAGGAGAGGTGGTGAGGTAGTCCTGTGTGTTAGGGAGTTTTGCTTATCTTCAGAATAATGATGGTGATGATGGGATTGAGTGTTTGTGATTAAGAAAGAATGAGGGAAAAGGCCAGCAACATAGATGTGGTGGAAGTCTGCTATAGACCACCCAGGATGAAGAGACCTCAAAAGTCTCTTCCAGTCATAATTCTATGATTCTAAGAGCAGGGGCACTACGTGAGGGAGAGCACTGTAGGATTCTTTTATGGTGGTAGGGTGATAAGATTGATTTGCAGCAATACTGTTGATGGTTAATGGAGATGGTGACAAAAAGTCGGGGGAGGTATAGGCTGGATGTTAGGAGAGAGTGGTTTGCCATTGGAATGGGCTGCCCAGGGAGGTGGTGGAGTCACCATTCCTGGAGGTGTTCAAGAAAAGACTGGATGAGGTACTTAGTGACATGGTCTAGTTGACTGGATAGGGCTGATAGGTTGGACTGGATGATATTGGAGGTCTTTTCCAACCTGGTTGATTCTATGATTCTATTCTATGAAGTAAGGAATGGTGACATTCCAATCCTGGGACACCAACACATGTTTTGAAACAAAATCAGACTTGAGATAGCATGACTAGTGTTGCAGCTTGACACTTTCCTCTCAGGCAAGTTTCCAGGTTCCGTGACCCAGTTAAGGCTGCTGTATTCCTTCTGAAGTGCTTTCTTGCCCTTGTGGAGTTACCCAGAACTGCTTTACCAAGAGTGGGTGTCTGCTGTAAGGGAGGCAGATTGAAAAGTCTTGGCCTGTCCCGTTGGGGTTTGTGTGCTCAAGAGAGCAGAAGCACTCCTTTAGAAGGGATGTGCTGTCTTTGAGGCATTGTGTGCTTGAAGTTGGAATACAATGCTAGAAGCAGGTTGAGCAGATGCTGTGGTCTAGCTGGCATCCAGCCTTACAGAGAACCTTAACCAGATCTCCAAAAACAGAGATTCAGATAAACTCTGAGGATCTGTTACTAGCAAAATGTGAGTAATGGGATTTAACCTTGCAGGTGAGCAAGGGTAGTGGTACAGCTTTACAGAAACCACAAAGGAGATCTTTGTTATCAAACTGAAGGCTCTAAACACAGTAGATTCTTACATTGGTGTAATTAAATACTGTCTTTGAAGCAAAGTGGCTTTGTGCATAGTGGCTTTGTGCACAGTGGATCGTTCACCTTTACGGAGCATTACTTCTGGCATGCACTGTTACACTGTGGTCCTACAGTGTAACAGTGCATCCACATTAAAAAAAATCTTGTTTAGGTGGAGGCAGAAAGGCGAGCACATGAGCAAGAGGAGAACAAGGCAAGCGAGGAATACATTCAAAGGCTTCTGGCAGAGGAGGAGGAGGAGCACAGATTGGCAGAAGAGAGACGGAGGGAGATGGAGAAACAGCTGAAGCAAGATGAAGAATTTGCCTGGCAGTTGAGTAACAGTCTGGTGAGTTAGGTTCAAAGGTACAGCAGAAAATGTAGCAACCTAGACAAGCAATCTAAACTTTTCAGAACAAAAGTGAACATTTTGAATAACTTAAATTTATTTTAAACGGAGTTGGAAACTGTTGTCAGACCTCAGTACTTCAGATCCTTCACGTACCATAGCTTTTTGAAGTGGGAAGGTGAAATACTCCAAACATTTCCACCTGCGTGAGTTTCAAGCATCTACTGCATGCTTTAACTGTGAAACATTTTAAACCATTGGTTTTCTTCTGAATACTTCCTTTTCCCCTTGATTTAAAAAATGCTTCTTTGCAAGAAAAGTGGTGTCTGTAACCTGTACTGAAAAGGAGCATAGGATAAAAGTTTGCCTTATGTTTTTTTGTTAATTTCTTTTGGTGGATTGGGGTTTTTTGCTACCCAGTACTAGTCGCAGTACAGATGAAATCTCTGTACTATTTGAGTAAAACCTCTCGTATCTTAATGCCAGATATAGGAAAGATAGAGACATGTAGCATTTTTTATTTCATAAACCCACATTATTTACAGGTCTAGAATTCTTTGGAAGTAAGTCACTAAATCTGCAGTAGAAACAAAATAGTTCTCTCTGGGTGTTTTTTCTAGCTGGTGTTGTGGTTTTGGTTTATGTAATGCTATTTTTACTCATTATCAAAGAATGACGATTCTAGTGGACATGTGCTCAGGAGTCCTTCACCAGCAGGCAGACTCTCCTGTGAAACATCTCCAGCTAATTTGTGCAAGATGAAGAACAAATCGAGCAACTCCGGAGACATTCAGAAGTGAGTCATCCAATTTCTTAATCTTTAATTATTAATCTGTTTCTTGGTACAGTGTCCCTCTGCTCTCTTTGCTTTCTTGGAATCCTCTAGTCCAACTTTTCCGCATAATCTGCAGCAAATGTAAACTGCTGAATGTTAATACATCTCCTCAGGATGATATGGAGAAGGGAAACACTTGCAGTGTGCCCTTGTGGCCAAGAGGGCCAACGACATCCAGGGATGCACTAAGAAAAGTGTGTCTAGCAGGTCTAGGGAGGTTCTCCTCCCCCTCTACTCTGCCCTGGTGAGACCACACCTGGAATACTGTGTTCAGTTCTGCGCTCTCCAATTCAAGAGAGACACAGATCTACCGGACACACCCCAGTGGAGAGCTACGAGGATGATTTGGGAACTTGAACATCTCTCCTGTGAAGAAAGTCTGAGAGACCTGGGGCTGTTTAGTCTGAAGTAGAGAAGGCTCAGAGAGGATCTGATTGAATGTTTATAAATACCTGAGGGGTGGGTGTCAATATGAAAGTGCCAGGCTCTTTTTAGTGGTGTCTGGTGATAGGACAAGGAGCAACAGGTACAAGCTGAAACACAGGAGGTTCTGCTTCAACATGAGGAGAAAATTCTTTGCTGTGAGGGTGCTGGGGCCCTGGACCAGGCTGCCCATAGAGGTCGTAGAGTCTCCTTCTCTGGAGACTTTCGAAACTCACCTGGATGTGTTCCTGCGTGACCTGCCCTAGGTGATCCTGCTCTGGCAGCAGGGTTGGACTTGATGATCTCTAGAAATCCCTTACAACTTCTAACATTCAGTTTCAGTTTGTCAAAATGAACTTGAAGATCTTGATTAATGCAAATTCAAGAAGAAAAGGTTTAAATAGGTAAACTGTATTTTTTTTTCTTTATAAGGTACTTATCTCCAAAGCCTCATCATACACTGGAATCAGGATCATTCTCCTCTGCTCTGACAGGAAGAGGCAGGAGTGACTGTGGCTCTTTGGTAACTACAATAATGTTGTTTTAACTCTTGTGTTAGTAATTATGAGTTGTTTTCTCCTTGCCTAGAAGATTGCCAATCCTATATTCCCCTTGCACATCAGCAGTGGACAATTTATCTTGCTCTTTTTGAATGACCTCAAATCAAAAAGGGAATAAACCATACATGACAGCCCACAGATGCACCCCTGTGGCTTATTTCTATAATTGTCTTGCTTAGCCTTACAAGTACCTTACCTGAATATGCTTAGCAAGCTCTGGGTTGCAACTGATAGTGTGTAGAATTAAAATTATGGTTCTGGAGCTCACCGGAGGAGGTTGCACTCTGATTTTCATAGTTCGATATGTCTATCCTAGTTTATCTTTCTTGTTAAGCTTCAAACGAAGATGAGCAGACTTGCATTATGCTGCAGTTGTGTTTTCTGCCTACTAGCTAGGCTTCTCTAGGTTGTTTTAAATATTTGTATGAGCACAAGCTGGAACACAGGAAGTTCCGCCTCAGCATGAGGAGAAACTTCTTTACTGTGAGGGTGCTGGAGCACTGGAACAGGCTGCCCAGAGAGGTAGTGGAGGTCCCTTCTCTGGAGACTTTCAAAACCACTCTGGATATATTCCTGTGTGACCTGCCCTAGGTCAGTGAGTTTGAACTAGATGATCTCTAAAGATCCCTTCCAACCCCTACCATTCTATGATTTGGCTTTCCAGTATCTGAAGGGAGCCTACAGGAAAGCTGGGGAGGGACTATTTACACGGTCTAGTAATGTTAGGATGAGGGGGAATGGGTTTAAGCTGGAAGAGGGGAGATTCCGACTGGATGTTAGGAGGAAGTTTTTTATAGTGAGGGTGGTAAGACACTGGAACAGGTTGCCCAGGGAGGTTGTGGATGATTCCTCCCTGGAGGTGTTTAAGGCCAGGCTGGATGAGGCCTTGAGCAGCCTGCTCTAGTGGGAGGTGTCCCTGCCTATGGCAGGGGGTTGGAGCTGGATGATCCTTGAGGTCCCTTCCAACCTAAACCATTCTATGATTCTATGATTCTTATTATTATTAAACAATTCTGTGTTGTTTTTTTTTTAAAGGACAAAAATCCAATTTAATATTCCAGAGTACTATTTCAGGGTTTCCATTACTATTCCAGACTCAGAAGCAGTGAGATTTTCATGTTATTCATACTCATTGGCTTTCAATAACTTTATTTCATCAGTGTTCTCTCCCATTTTGAGCAGGAAACCAGCAGCAATGGAGGCAGCAGTTCTGCATGGCAAGATAAGCAAGAGGAAATGCCAACACTGTCTCCACAGCAGCCCAGTGTGATTAAAGATTCCAATGCTAAGGATTTGTTTCTGGAATCATGCATGAACTATTTCAGTGCTTCAGGGGAAACTGCCACTGTCGAGCAGGTAAAGACACCCAGATCAAATTGTCCAGAAGACAATGTTCCAGATACGCTTCACGGAATCTCAAAAGGGGAAGGATCTAGAACATCTCTTTGTAGATCCACAGAAGGTGATGATGAAATTGAGTCAGAGAGTGGCAGTTTAACACATGGAGAAAGCGTAAACCATGAAAATGCTGCTGAAACTTCTACCTGTATTCAGTCAGCAACAAGTCCTGCACTGTCTGACAGCAAAAGTCTAACGTGTGATCTCATGAAAGCGGCTAGATGCTCAGATAAAGAGAAACCAGAGGGATTACAAAACACTAAGGAGACTCCAAAGAGAAAGTCACTTGAAACACCATCTGAAGCAGTGGTTGACTTGTGTATGGTAGATAAGAGGAGAAGAACTTTCCCAGAAAGTTTAGAGGAGCAAGGGGAGCAGATAAATTATTTTAACTTGCAGATGCAGAAAGCCTTTGAGCAGGAGCTCCAAGAAAGGCGTATGCAAGAAGAGCAGGACAGGCTTCTGGCTCTACAGCTACAGAAGCAGATCAACAAGGAAGAAGGGACACTTAATCGACAAAAAGGCTCTCCAGATGAGTACCTTCTTCGCACCAAATCACCTCAGTCTGTGAAAGACTCTTCTGCTAGAAAGGGAAGTTCTAAGGCGGCAAGAGACTCAAAGGTACAAAAGAACCAGGCCGAAGCAAGTCACCGCAAGACTCGGAAAGGTTCTTGCAATGAAAACTGGCAGACCCCCACCAAAGCCCGAGTGAAACCTCCCAGCATCAAAGGAGGGAAAGTTTTGAATTGTGTGGTTAATACCAGTGACACAAATGATCTTTGTTCACTACCTAAGAACAAGCAAAAGACCATCCTGCAGATGTTTAAAAGCTCTGTCGCAGAGTAGATCAGCAGAACCACAAACAGGTGGTGAAATGAGGATTAAAGCCATGGTAATGTTTTCTCTGGTGTTAGGCAAAGCTCTCAGTAAACAGTTTAAAAGTTGTTGGTTTTGAGGGGGGGTCACTGTGGGCTACAAAATGTTGTATATTTTAAGAAGCTTTAATAACATATGCCCCCAGACTAAAAAAAGTTTAATTGGTCTTTTCTTGACTGCAGCTTATTTTCTAGCACTTGCATTTCCATACTTTTGGATGTGAATGCTGTTAGTGTTTAAACAAAATATAACTGACCTTAAAATGAGAATGTGCAGCCTTCTATTTTCCAGAGGCTTGTAAGACAAGTGGAATAATGGGTCTGTATTTCCAGATACAGACTGTATCTGGGTCTGTATTTCTAGATACTGTTGTCTGCCAGCTGTGAGGTTGAAGCTTGAATGGGCACAACCACTGCTCTGTTAAACTGAAGCATGTTGCTGCAATTTAGGCTCTTTGTTGAGTTGCACTGATCACACGACAGTTAACAATGGTCTAAGTGGACAGCCAGTCTTGCAGACACACTCTTTCCCTCTCCCTCTCATATACAAACCACTTTTTCAGACAAAGAGGGGAAAACAAGGTGGTTCTCCCAAGGATCTTTCATGGATGCCAGTAGTTTTAAGTGGTCACAGGCTTGTCTTTGCTCAGTACAGGTCAGTTCTGCAGATCTGGCTCTTGTTGTTGGGAAAAAGGTAACTTCTGTGTTCTTGTTGCTGCTGTTCTGCAACTGGATTCTTGAACAATACTATAACCTTTATTTACTCATACTTAATATTTGTACTCAAAATTATTAAAACACATAATATTGAAAAAGTAGTTGCTCCAGAAGACATTTCAAATGGACAAAGTGAAACCAAAAGGGGGAAAAAAAAAAACAACTGAAAGCCAGAGTTGTTAGTAATGATGTAATAATTAAAGAGTCACAACTGCCAAGCCTGGTGGAAACTGTTTCCCCCCCTCATTTTCAGAGGGACTGCTCAATACTGTCTTCCAGGTGGGTTTAAAACAAATGTAATTCAAAAGAACTACAGTTGGGACATCTGGGAAGTTGAGGCTGGTGAGAAGCTGACTAGCTGCTACCTGGCAGAGGTATTACTCCTGCTAGGTTGTTACTGCTATTACAAAGCCATCTTTTGGCCTTTCTTTGCTTGTCATGAGATGTATTTTTCCACTGGACCTGTTGAAGAGAGAGCAAAGCACCAATCTACATCCCTGAAGTGTGTGTACTGATCACTTAAGGCAGAAAATGTTTTAAATTGTGTTCTTTTTCTGAACCCCAGTGGTAGTCTACAGACTTCAGCTCAGTTTGGGGAAGTTTGAAACAAAATGCTTCAAGGCAGTATCTTCTGTTTGCAGTTTTACAAAACACAAAACCTGGAATTTTAAGCAGCATACTAAGCCAGAAATGTGTTTGGTTTTTTATTTTTAACTGTGCCTACATGTTTCTAGAAACGGTGAGCTTCTCATCAAGAAATTACCTGTTCTAAGCTTGGCTTTATGGAGAAAATTACAATAGGTGACCAGTTGCAAATCATTTGCTTTTCCTTTTGCTGCCTCAGCCATCACGTTGGAAGCCTTCCTTCAATACAGATCTGTTTCTGTTCAATCCTTATCTCTGTTCAGGATGTTTTCTGTCTTACCCATGCAGTCCAATTATAACCATTCATTAAAGTGTGCTTAAGGTAAAGATATTTACTGTTCTCATGCTAGTGCCACTTAGCCTTACAACATAGCAGCAGCCTCCTCTGAGATGGAATACTGCAAGCTTGGATGTTCCAGAGGTGATCACATCCCTCACTGCATGTGTGGCCTCTTTGGCTCCTCCTAGATTTTTCTGATGAGAGGTTGGAATGTGGTCACTGCTGAGTGGATTTTGGTTGGAAAATGGAAACACCCTGTTTCCATTGCTACCATCCAGAAGTTCTGAGGCAGATGTAATCACCTTTGAGTGGTTTAATGATGTTTGTGAAGCAAGTCTGTGCTTAGGCTCTATGACCTGGTGCTCAAAAAGGTGATTTCACTTGCCTCCAGCTAGGTCAGTGGTTTACATGTCCCCCTTGGGAACAAGTCTGGCTTGTCTAACTGCCAGGGAAAAGAGAAAAAAAAAGCAAGCTCCAAAATAATCAAATATATTTTGACAAACTTGGTTGCTTTCCTAAGATCCAGAGCTGGTGTAGGAGTGTGAGGTATATAAGAGAGGGAACAGCTCTAGTTTTCATGGCCAAAAGTTTTTAAATCCCTAAACTAAACCTAAAAGGAAACCCTAAAAGGAAACCTCTGCTTCCTGTGGTACTCAACTTGATTGACACTTGTTAGTGACAAGGTGCTCCACAGCCTCCAGCCTGCTGCCAGTGTTGGCAGCAAGCCAGACACCTGTGCTGCTATGTTGTGAAACAACTGAAAGTAGGGAAAAGCTACTTTTCTAAGGATGAAATTTCTACAGGTAGCACAGGGATCAAAATCACTCAGTGTGCTCGTTGTTGAGACTTCTTCTCTGGTGGCTCTGGGGGACTGACAGTAGAAGTATTCTGATAGCAAAGACTGCCCAGTAATGAACCCCCTTGATAGGAGAAACCACACTGCTTACTGGCCACATCAGATCCTACCTCCTCCCTTGCAGCACCAGTAGCCCCTAGACATGCTTCCAGCAAAGAGCAAAGGCCTGCCAGCCCCCTTGCTTTGGCAAGGAGATCTGTGACCAGGTAAATCTGCATGGATGCTCTGGCCTTGTGCTGCAAAGGTTTCAGTATTGCTACTGAGGCCTCTGGTCCTCTACTCAAAAGATGGTAAATTGTTTTGGTTGGAAAGAACCTTTAAGATTATCAAGTGCAACCACCCCTACCATGTCATTCAGGACCACATCTCTGCCTCTCTGAAGTGCCTCCAGGAATGGGGATTCAACTACCTCCCTGGGTAGCCTGTTCCAGTGGCTGAGAACCCTTTCATGGAAGAAGTTTCTTCTAATACCCAGCCTAAATCCCCCTGGTGCAACCTGAGGCCATTTCCTCTTATTCTATCAATTATTACTAGGAAGAAGAGGCAAACATGCAAGTCACTACAACCTTTTTTCAGGCTGTTGTAAAGCACCTCCTTTTCTCCAGAAAAAAAACTTCCCTTAGCTGCTACTCACCGGACCTGTTCTTCAGATCCATCACCAGCCTCATTGCTCTACTCTGGACATGCTCCAGCATCTGGATGTCCTGCTTGAAGGAGCCTGAAACAGAAGCCAGTACTGAAGGTGTGGCCTCACCAGTGCTGAGTCCAGGGCCACAAACACTTCCTTGGCTCTGCTGGCAACACTAATAGACCTGATCCAGGCCAGCATGCTGGTAGCCTTCATGGCCACCTGGGCACACACTGGCTCATGTTCAGTTGCTGTCTATCAACACCCCCAGGTCTTTCTCTGGTGGGCAATCTCCAGCCACTCTGCCCTAAGCCTGGAGCCTTCATGGGGCTGCTGTGACCCACCACTTGGCCTTATAGAATCTCATCCCACTGGCCTTGGCCCATCAATCCAGCCTGCCCAGGTGCTTCTGCAGAGCCTTTGTACCCTCCAGCAGACCAGCACTCTGACCTAGTTAGTGTCATCTGCAAACTTACTGATGGTGCCTCAAGCCTCTCATCCAGATCACTGATAAGGAGAACTGGCCCCAGCACTAAGCCCTGGGGAGCACCTCTTGTAACTGTTCACCAACTGGATTTTAACTCCATTCACCACCAATTTTTGGGCTCAACCATCAGCCAGTTCCTAACCCAGCGAATCATCTGCCCATCCAAACCACCAGGAGCCAGTTTCTCCAGGAGGATGCCAGGGGAAACGGTGTCAAAAGCTTTACCTAACTCCAAATAAACAGCATCCACAGCCTTCCCTCATCCACCAAACAGGACATCTCGTTGCAGATCAGGTTTGCTATGCAGGACCTGCCCTTCACGGAGCCATGCTTGCCTGGGCCCGATCCCCGGGTTACCCTGTACGTGCTCCACAATGGCACTCAAGATGACCTGCTCCATGGCCTTCTCTGGCACCGAGGCCAGACTCACACGTCTGTAGTACTGTATGCTCTTCCTCGGGCCCACCTTGTAGACGGGGGTCACGTTTGCCAGCCGCCACTTAGCTGGGGCCTCCCGGTTAGCCAAGCCTGCAGGGAAACGGTGCACAGCGCCTTCCACGGCGGAACGCCAGCCGGCATCTGAAGAGGGTGAGGGCGCGAACCAGCCCCCGCCGTCAGGCACCTCCCGCCCCGCCCCGCCCCGCCGTGCCGCGCTCCGCCCCGGCGCGGCGGCGCCTGCTGGCGGAGGGCAGAGGAGGGCGCGGCTGTGCGCGGCTGTGCGCGGCGCCTGCGCGGAGCGGGCGGGCTGGCGGCGCGCGTGGTGCTGTGCGGCGGCGGCAAGATGGCGGCGCACGGGGGCTCTGCGGCCTCCGCGGCGCTGAAGGGGTTAATCCAGCAGTTCACCGCCATCACGGGTGAGGCACACGGAAGCCGGGGCCCACCGAGCTCGGCCGAGACTGCCGCTG
Source organism: Tricholaema leucomelas (assembly GCA_013400475.1). Lineage (NCBI taxonomy): Eukaryota > Metazoa > Chordata > Aves > Piciformes > Lybiidae > Tricholaema lacrymosa > Tricholaema leucomelas. The sequence goes on from WAAF01002440.1 coordinate 445,610, forward strand.
TCGCGTGCTTAACGGGCGTATGCCGCCCGGCCCTTGCCGCCACCTCAGGGGGCGGCCGACCCCGGCGGGCCGAGGGCGGGAGGAGCGGGCTGAGGCGGGAGGTGCTGCGCGGGCGGAGGCGCTGCGCGGGCGGAGGCGCTGCGGCGCCGGCGGACGGCCCAGAACGCGCTGTTCCCGGCCCCCGGGAGGCCCCTCAGCTGCCTCCGCGGTCCCCTTTGAGACGAAAGGTGCTGGCTTCTCCCGGGCCTGTCAGCGGACGGGCTCCGGGGCCCAGTCCTCTGCGGCGGCTGCTGCTGGAGGCCCGGGCCGGGCCCTCACGATGCCTCCGCCGTGTAGGTCGTGGAGTTCACCTGCTTTTAGCGGTGGTGTGGAGGTGCCTCTCGGTTCGCCGCGGTCAGGCGATGTGCTCAGTAGTGCGGATGTGTGTGTCCTCCCTCCCAGTGGTCCGCCACGGGAACCACGTCCCGCACTTGCAAATAAAGCTGATGGCCGGGAGGGAGAGCGGAGCCGAACCCTCAGTATACGTTAAAAAGCAATAAATAAAGAAATCTTAAAAGTGCAGTCTAGTTACTGAGAATTCAGTTGCCAACGAAAAGAGAGAGTCGATTTGAAATGGAAGTTTGGGGCAGGTGACAATTCCTGTTTAGCTTCGGTACTTTGAGCACTTGACCCACTTTGGTTTTAATCTGCTCCACTGTGGTTCCGCCTTGCTTATGGCAACACGTAGCAAATGCTGAAGGAGTGTTTAATAAAGCAGCTTGGACTTTTGTAGTTAGTGTAAGTGAAATCGCTTTTAACTCAGTTACTTAAAGCTACTCAGAGCAGCTCAGTTCCAGGTTGTACCCTAGTACTCGGGATCAGGTGCAGTCAGTTCCGAGCAAGCATGGTGAGGGTGACCCATGAACATGCTCAGGTGCACAGGGAAAGGGCTCCTCAATTCAAGAGAGATGTTGAGGTGCTGGAACGTGTCCAGAGAAGGGCAACAAGGCTGGTGAAGGGCCTGGAACACAAACCCTATGAGGAGAGGCTGAGGAAGCTGGCTCGGGGGTGACCTCATTGCTGTCTACAACTACCTGAAGGGAGGTTGTAGCCAGGTAGGGGTTGGTCTCTTCTCCCAGACAACCAGCAACAGAACAAGGGGACAGCCTCAAGTTGTGCCGGGGGAGGTATAGGCTGGATGTCAGGAGGAAGTTGTTGGCAGAGAAAGTGATTTGCATTGGAATGGACTGCCCAGGGAGGTGGTGGAGTCACCGTCCCTTGGGGGTGTTCAAGAAAAGCCTGGATGAGGCACTTAGTGCCGTGGTCTAGTTGACTGGATAGGGCTGGGTGCTAGGTTGGACTGGATGATCTTGGAGGTCTCTTCCAACCTGGTTGATTCTATTCTATTCTGTTCTTCCTTAAAGAGGCCTTTAAGAATAAACCTTGCAAATAAGAGGAACCTACAACAGAGTTTCGTTGTAGTACATACCCGTGTGTGTGTACCTTCTGTTTTCAGTAGCACCTAAAAAATGGACCAGAACAGGCAGAGCTGTGGCAGTTTGCTCTTCGTGATAGCTTTTTGTGCTTATAGTCAGGTTTATGTTAAATGTAACAGCACCCTTCTTATGCTCTCAGGAAAAAAACCAACCAACAAAACAGAACAAAAACTACACACACCAAAAAACCACAAAAGCTGCTGGACTTCGCCTCTCTACTGTTCAAGTAATGGCTGGTGAACGAGTTTTGAAGTTTTATATTTCCATTTTAATTAAATTTAAGGTTGCATCTGAAAGTGGCTAGCTTGATGTGACAGGTGGTCAGAGGCATATACCCTCAGTGTTAGCAATTCGTAAGTGTGCACAACCGCTCCTGTCTGCAAGGAAAAAGCTGAATAAATGCTGTGTAGCAGTTTGAGTGTGCCAGAGGTGTGACAGTGAAGAATGAGGAGAAAGAGTCCTTGATGTGTTTCTTTTGTCCACATAAGCAGACTTAATCTTGTTGCTCTCACTCAGAGAAAAAAAAACATTGCTGAGAGAATGTAACTCCTGTCCATCTTTACCAATTAAACAGTGGGATCCCTTTGGAATTTGATTTGAGCCTTATCAGGTAGTTAGTATACTCTGTTTGCCAGTGCAAGCACTTGAAAGATTCCTATGATGGCAGTTTGCTTAGGAGTGATGAATCAGTACATGAACTCTCCATGTTGGTATCTCTTTAGACGATGGAGGGTTGAGTATAATTTTTCTCTTAAGTGACTGTCCAGTGAGGTTGTATGGTGGTGTGTGTATTCCAACCCCCAGAGGTGTTGTTTCATTGCTGTAGTTGACATCAAAATAAGCTGACAGTGCCAAGGAGCAGTCATTTGATGAACTTGAACTTGCTGCTCTCACATTATTTTTTTGAGACATCACTAGTTATTATCTTGCACTTTCTTCTCGATTGCAGTCTTAAAAGCCATCTGACTGCCATCTGAGACTGTGATGGCAGGCTGGGGTTTTTGGGAAAGCAATTCCCTCAGTCAGTTTAATTTGTCTGTCATTTAATGTAATGATGCAAGTTTGAAACTGATTCATCTCAACAGTTTCCAAGTGTATTTTCTGTTCAAACTAGAGCTTCTTGAGTCTTTTCTGGAAGATGTGAGAAACTTCCAAGTGTCTTGTGCCAAACTGATGTTGTCTGTGACACTGCTGCTGCAGAAAGTGTTTTCTGTTGGTGACTTGCACTGAACCTGATAAGAATTATTACACAGTCTCAGGTTGTGCCTGGGGAGGTCTAGGCTGGATGTTAGTACGACGTTATTCACAGAGAGAGTGATTGGCATTGGAATGGGCTGCCCATGGAGGTGGTGGAGTTGCCGTCCCTGGAGGTGTTCAAGACAAGACTGGATGAAGCATTTAGTGCCATGGTCTGGTTGATTGGCCAGGGCTGGGTGCTAGGTTGGACTGGATGATCTTGGAGGTCTCTTCCAACCTGGTTGATTCTATAATTCTCTGATCCCAAAGCTACACCAGGCTGGTTCAGTTGCATTTTACCACTCTTTCTCTCCACCAGTCTTCGCATATGATAATAAATTCTTAGGTAACCCACCACTTACAAAGAAGTGCTGATGCTAAGAACTGTTTCTTCCTGAGCAGCAAGAATAAGACTGCATTTAGCTGTACTTGGTAGATCTTTTAATAAATATTAGTCATCATACAAATAGAACTGTGTAGACAACTACTGCTTTCTCCCTCTTGCCATTTTTGCCTCCCTTTGTGTGTGAACTCAGCTTCTGCTGGTTTATTTTTGCCTTGTAGCACAGGGTCTATTCCATCTCTAAATACTATTCTTTCATCTCTAAATGTTATAAGTGGGTAAAAAAAAAAAAACAACAGCTGATTTAGCATTCTCTCTCTTAAGACCTTAAGTCAAGTTTTCATGGTTTTGTGTGTATGTCTACTTATATTTGGAAATTGTACCAGGAAAAGGTCTGACCTCTTAGGAAAAAAGAAAATATTATGCTAAGACCCCTCAGATTTCTCTTAGTAGAAGGAAGAAGTCTGACTGTCTTACATGTTGTTTTGATTCTTATAAATAACAGATAAATAACCTTAGGCCTATTTGTGAGGGGTTTATTTTGTTGTTTTGACCAGATTTGGCTCTGATGGTGTATGATAGTATGCAGATTAATAAGCAGGCATTCCCTCCCCAAACATACATGTATGTTTGCCTCATTTCACAGTTATGCTTCAGAGATAAATGATGAACAGTTATTTCAGTTCTTAGTGGTTTGAGAGACAAAACTTGTTGGTCAGCTTTTCCTAGCACTTCCAATAAAAATACTTTCCAAAGAATACTTCAATTTTCCTTTGGCGTTACAGGTGCCAGTGAAAGCGTGGGAAAGCATATGCTGGAAGCATGCAACAATAATCTGGAGATGGCTGTCACCATGTTTCTGGATGGTGGAGGCATAGCAGAGGAACCTAGCACCAGTTCTGCAGGGGTGTCTGCTGTTCGACCACATGCTGAGTATGTACCTGTGAACATGTCTGTGTAAACAAATAGTCTGTCTTAAGAACTGAGTAGTGTAAGGCAAGACAAATCAGGCAGTTACCACATCTACCCTGCTGTCAACTCACTGTAGTCTGTGCTGCTTTAATGGTCTTGTTAGATTGATTGTATTGTTCTGGGTGAATAAGTTCTTATTATATAAGTTGGTATGTAGACCAACCAAAGTTAGTCTCTTCTGCATGTGCTTCAGAAGCTTTTCTGTAGCTTATACAGACTATTTTTTGCAAACAGACCTCAAGACATTAAAGTGAGGACTCAGCAGTAAGAGGTTCTCACTTTTAAATTGCTTCAGCAATCTTGCTTTACTGTAATTTGATAGAGAGTTATGTTGTTTTGGTTCTTATAAATAACCTTAGGCCTATTTGTGAGGGGTTTGTTGGGTTGTTTTGAGCAGATTTGGCACTGATGGTGTATACTAACATGCAGATTAATAAGCAACTACAAGATCTGCATCAGTGTCTCACACATCACATTCCAGTGAGAAGCTGTTACTCTTGAGCATGGCAGAGAGCTTCTGTGCTGCTGTTAATGTGCCTGCCTGGGACAAATGGAATGTTTTGAGTAGAAGCTATTTGGCATAAGTCACATTCATTAAGTGTGCGCAGTTAAACCTAGTTGTGCTTTTGTCGTGCTGAAAACCTTCCACTTCAGGAAAGAAACAACTAACTTTTAAAGAAAATTCTTGCCACTCATACTTCTGAAGCACATGTATAGATTGAAGCAGTGCTTTTAGTACTAACTTTTATAGTTGATGTCAAGTCCCTTCCTGCTCGAACCTTTTGACAGGTAAATGAAGATAAAACTCTGTATCTGTAGGTGTTAAGAGTTATTATTTCTAGACAACTTCTGGCACATCAGTGACTTAAGATTGAAGTTTTTATTGGAATACTTTCTTTTTTATACTTGACACCCTCCAGGTGCTGGTCAGCTTAGTGTTACTTCTAGGAAGAGAGAACAATAAATATGCAAATGCACAATGGAGAATAACTAGCTTCACAACAGCAATCAAAGATGTGGAGGTTAATAGCAAGGTTAGTGCATCTTGCTGACATTGTGAGTTACATTTTGAACTCTGGATGGCCAAGAGCTATAAACTGCACAGTTTACAACTTTGAGGAGTCTAAGGGAAGAGGGCACTTCAGCAGTCATTCACAGGCAGGATATAGCCATGGATTTCCTTAGGTGAGCCCATGCCTGCCTTCCTGTAGATCCATGGGCCAGGTGACCACACTGAGTAAAGTGATGCTGTATCAGAGCCCTTGTGATTTCCTTTCCTCTTCTAGTCATAACATTGGATTATCTCGTGGTCTCTGCAAGCCTATGTAGATTGTTGATATGTGAGGTAATGCAGCTGACTAAGCAAATCCTTGCCTCACAAATGGGAGGAAATGGCTCTTTTGACCATCTTATTTACCTTCCTCTAGAAAATAGAGGGCTATGAGTTTCAAGTGGAAGTAAAAAGTCTTCCCACAGATGAAAGCTAGTAATAAGAAAGATATTTTTTTTCTCTGTATGTAGATAATCAGGGGAGGAGGGTGGCAAGTGGATTAATTACCAGCTTTTGCTAAGTTTTAAGACACTTTTCCAAGTTCTAAGGAAGTTACTAGAGAAGAAAAATGGTTTAAATAGTAGATTGGCAAAGCCTGGGATCAAGTCACTCAGGGATTTGTGTAATCTTATGTCAAGATTTACAAAGGTGATCCATGCCAGATCTTAACACAGAATGTACCAAATGCTGCATCAGTGCCATGAGTGGGAACAGATGGTCTCTTGAGGTCCCTTTTGACCCAAATCTCTTGATCTCTGTGCAATGGTACAGCAGCATCTTTAGCTGGTTCAAGTTACAGGAGCATGTGGAGCACAGTGGGATTTGATGTATGTAGTGCTCTGAATGTTGTCATCTCTCTGATTTAGGTTTTCTTTTTCTTCCCCTTTGATAGGGATGAAGTACGAGCTCCAATTCCTCAAAAACAGGAAATTTTAGTAGAGCCTGAGCCCTTGTTTGGAGGTAGGCTTCTGTTCTTCTATTTTTTTTGTTTCTTTCATGTTATTTTGTTTTCTTTATCTTGAGATCAGCTAAGTAAAAAAAAACAACTTGCTGATTATAAGAAAAATATTGTATTTAATTTTGGAGTTTTTATACTCTGCTGTAACCCTGCAGCTATGTAATGTGATTGCATCCTTGGAGCAACGCCTTTGCTACTGAAAACCTTCACACGTCAGAGAAGCTACACTCCCAGTGGTACTAATTCGACATCTTCTGGGTTTTGATACTTTGTGAGACAACAACTAATTAGCTCTAAGTACACATCTGTGTTCTGGGGGTTCAGAGCCAAGTGCTGCTGCGAGGGTGTTCAAAGTGATGGAATAAAAGATTGAGCGTTGTCTGAGGAGTGAAAAGGAGTAGGGAGGTGATCATGCCCCTGTACTCAGCACTCGTGAGACCACACCTCGAGTACTGTGTCCAGTTGTGGTCACCACAGTATAGGAAGGACATTGAGGTGCTGGAGTGGGTGCAGAGAAGGGCGATGAGGCTGGGGAGAGGTCTGGCAAACATGACCTGTGAGGAGCAGCTGAGGGAGATGGGGTTAAGTCTGGAGAAGAGGAGGCTGAGAGGGGACCTTACTTCCCTCTACAACTACCTAAAAGGAGGTTGTAGTGAGGCTGGAGCTAGTGTCCTAAATTACTAATGATAGGACAAAAGGAAGTGGCCTCAAGTTGTGTCAGGGGAGGTTTAGGTTGGACATTGGGAGGAAGTTCTTTACTGAGCAGGTGGTCAGGCACTGGAACAGGCTGCCCAGGGAGGTGGTGGAGTTGCCATCCCTGGAGGTATTTTAAAGGAGAGTGGATGTGGTGCTCAAGGCTCTGGTCTAGTGATGAAGGATGCTGGGATGAAGGTTGGACTGGATGGTCCTGGTGGTCCTTTCCCACCACAGCGATTCATAGTGCTTAGATGTTGTGCTGAGGGATTTGGTTTAGTCAAACTGGTTTTCTCTTGATCTTTTTTTTCCCCTCCAACATCAGAGAAAGGTTTTAGCCAGGATGCAGGAGCTGAGAGGTGGTTCTAGAGGAAGGTGCCCTGCTGAGGGCTGTCTCAAGACAGTGCACTTGTTCCTGTAGCCCAGCAGGGTTTTGCATAAAGATCTTGTCTTTTCAGCTCTAACCTCAAAGTGAAGTATGTGCCTACAGCATGTACTAGAGTGGGATAGATTTAGGTTGGGCATTAGGAGGAAGTTCTTTACAATGAGGGTAGTGGAATACTGCAACAGATTGCCCAGAGAAGTGGTGGAGGCCCTGTTCATGGAAACATTCAACAACAAATGATGTGGTCCTGAGCAATCTCATCTAGTTGAAGATGTGCCTGCTCACTGCAGGGTTATTGAACAAGATGACCTTGTCTCTTCCAACATGAAGCATTCTATGATTTGATGTGCCAGTGTCTGGTTTTAGCAGTGTCATACTGAAGTGGTATGACCTTAGATTTGCTTCCAACTGAGGAGATGTTCCTGTTTATTTGTGCTCTGCTAGATGGATGGATCCCATTTTGCAGTACAAAGGATATCAGAAAAACATCTCCCAGGACTGCTGTGAGCATTTGACCAGTGCTGTCAGTGCTAAGCCTGGCAAGGGAAATGCTACTTCTGCTGAAATGGTCCTTCAGTTGCTCTGAAGTTGTTCTGAAGTTAGCTTTATTGGGTTGTGCATGTGCCTAAGCACTTGAAAGTGAAAGATATACTAATGGAGTTGGATATTACTCACCAACATGTTCCACTGCCAGTTTTACTTTCCTTTTCCCTACCAGTCTGTCTGGGATATGATGATTCTAATCTTTGTACTCTATTTGAAAGGAGTGCCAGGGGCAAGACCTCTGTGCCATTCTTCATGCTCTTGATGTGGCACAGTGGAAAAGATGAGTGATCTTGCATGCATTGTAGATGCAAAAGCAGGAAGGTCTCCAAACCCAGCTTTTGGGTGTACTTAGGAGCTTTGTAATCTGTGTCTAGGTTGTTCTTTCTTAAGTTAATTTTTCTTACTCCAGGTTTCTGGGGTGTGTATCTTGTATTTATCCTTCTTTAATGTGTTTATTATTTATTATATCTTGTGACAATTGGGTTTTGAAAGTTCTAGCTGAAAATCATCCTGTTCTCAGTTAATAGTAGTGCAGATTAGTGGTTGGAATTAGCCTTTGCAGGCAGCTCTGGTTTGCATTCCACTGCAGTGGTTGTGCTGTAGCATAGGACTTTAGTGGTACTTTCAGATACTATCCCAGTTGGCTGCGTAGATTGCTGTCTGTGTCCAACTGCAGATAGTCTGTTCTGAGGATTTCCTTGCAGATAGTGATACTAGATCCAATGGAAGAATGTGGCTCTTGCAGTCCAGCCAAGAAGTTGGGACAATATCTGGGTAAGAGATTAGGGAAAAAGTGCATTGTGGGAAGTGAGGGGACTGGAGGGAAAGTCTTATGAGGAGAGGTTGAGGGGGCTGAAGTTGTTCAGCCTGGATAAAAGGAGACTTGCAGGGGACCTTATCACTCCCTACAACTACCTAAAAGGAAGTCATAGTCAGGTGGGGGTCAGGTTCTTCTCCCAGGCAGCTAGTGACGGGACAAGAGGACATGTTCTGAAGCTGCACCAGGAGAGGGTTAGGTTGGATATTAGGAGGCACTTCCTCACGGAAGGGGTGTCACCATCCCTGGAGGTCTTTAAGAAAAGATTGGATGTGGCACTTTGTGACATGATTTAGCTGATGCTGTGGTCTTAGGTTATGGACTGGACTTGATGATCTCAGAGTTTTTTTCCAGCCTTAGTGATTCTGTGTAAAAACCAGAATGTGTTTCCTAATAAAGCAAATACTCTCTATGAGGTTTAATCTTCTGCAGTTTTACAGCCACTGACTGTAGTTGTGACATGATGATGCTGTGATAGCAGTACCACTACATGCAGGTGAGACTTTGTGAGCCCATCATAAAGGCCTATGCTTTAACTTCTGTGTGTTGTTAACACTATGCAAATGACACTGAATTGGGGAGGAGTGCCAGTCTGCTCAAGAACAGGAAGGCTCTGCAAAGAGACCTGGCCAAGCTGAATCAATGGGCCAGGGCCAGTGGGATGAAATTCAAAAGGGTCAAGTGCTGAGTCCTGCACTTGGGTCACAACAACCCCATGAAGACTCCAAGCTTGTAGCAGAGTGGCTAGAAACTGCCCAGCAGAGAAAGACCTGGAGGTGCTGAAGATGAGGCAGTGTGTGCCCAGGTGGCCAAGAAGGCCGTTAGCATCCTGGCCTGTATCAGCAATAGTGTGGCCAGAAGGACTAGGGCAGTAATTGTGTGCCTGTACTCAACACCCATGAGGCAGCATCTTGAATACTAGGTTCAGTTTTGGGGCCTTCACTTCAAGGATGTTGGAGTGCTGGATTGTGTCCAGAGAAGGGCAACAACACTAATGAAGGATCTGGAGAACAGGGCTGGTGAGGAGCAGCTGAGTGAGTTGGGGTTGTTTAGACTGGAGAAGAGGATGGGCAACTTCAACAACAAGGTGAAGGTCATTCTCTTTTGTCTAGTACCAGGTGATAGAACAAGAGCAAACGTCCTGAAATCGTGCCAGGGATGTTTAGATAGAACATGAGGAACAATTTCTTTCTTGCAAGAGTGCTCAGGCATTGGAACAGGCAGCCTTGGGAGGTGGCAGAGTCAATCACCATCCCTGCAGATGTTCAAGTAATGTGAGGACATGGCACTTTAGGACATGGTTTAATGGCCATGTGGGGTTGGTGGTTGCACTCAGTGACCTTTGAGGTGTTTTCCAATGCAGACAATTCTATGATTCTGTGATACATATTTTGTTTCTGGGGTAAGTTTTTCTGGGTGAAGGATGTGTTGGGAAGTGGGTCTTAATGTGCTACCTTTTTCCATCCTTCCATCTTCTTTAGCCCTTCCTAATCACCTCACTCCTGCATCAGCAAAGAATCATAGAATCAAGCAGGTTGGAAGAGACCTCCAACATCATCCAGTCCAACCTAGCACCCAGCCCTATCCAATCAACCAGACCATGGCACTAAGTGCCTCATCCAGTCTTGCCTTGAACACCTCCAGGGACGGTGACTCCACCACCTCCCTGGGCAGCCCATTCCAATGCCAATCACTCTCTCTGCCAACAACTTCCTCCTAACATCCAGCCTAGACCTCCCCTGGCACAACTTGAGACTGTGTCCCCTTGTTCTGGACATGCTGTGGGTTCCTGTTTTGTTTCCTCACACATGTGAAGAAGTACTGATACATCATTCTTTTGATAGTATACTTCTGAAGTAATCCTTGCATTGATTTGTCTTTCCCTTTCAAGCTCCTAAAAGACGCAGACCTGCGCGCTCAATATTTGATGGCTTTCGAGATTTTCAAACAGAAACCAGTAAGTGTCTGCAGATCAGTAAGTTAGAGGTTCTATTTATTCTTATTTCAGTTTCCTTTAATGCAGGTAAAGTTGAAAAATAGCTTCTCTTGTAGATTAAGAAAGCTTTCAGTGGGATAGTTTTCAAATAGCTTACTGTATAGCAGATCTTTTTCTAGTAACATTAGTAGGCTGTTTGTTGTTTGCAGTGTCAGTACTGTTTGCTGATGTGTCTCTTCCACATCTCTGCTGCAGTTAAAGTTGGTAGTTCACACTGTTCTGGGGTGGCTGAAGGAAGAGTACTGAGTAATAGACATCTGAAGCAGGTTGTGGGGATGCTGGTCCAAACATTCTTGCCTGTGTTACATAAGTAAAACCTGCAGACAGTAAATGCTGGGCAGATGTTTTCTTAGTAACCCTCAAAACCCCACTTTTTTCTGCTCTGAGGGGAAGAATCTAACAGAAATAAAGTTAATCCACTGAATTTTTCTTGGCTAGCCAGTGGTCATTCTGGCACTTGAGTAGCCTTAAGGCTTCATCTTTGGCTTCACACAATGCTCTCATGAATAGCAGGTATTTCATAGCTGAGTCAGAGCTGTTGTGCAGTTGTTACAGAACGAGTGAAGTGATTCTGCCTCTACCCTGCTCTTGTGAGACCCCACCTGGAGTACTGTGTCCAATTCTGATGCCTCCCAGCACAAGAAGGATATGGAACTGTTAGAGTGGGTCTGGAGGAGACCATGAAGATGATCAGAGGGCTGGAGCACCTCTCCTGTGGAGACAGACTGCAGGAGTTGGGGCTTTTCAATTTGGATAAGAGAAGGCTCCAGCGAGACCTTCCAGTATCTGAAGGGGACTATAGGAGAGCTAGCAAGAGACTTTTTACAAGGACTTGTAGTGATAGCTGTGAGCTGCCAGAGGAGACATTTAGACTGCAGATTGTGAAGTAATTACTTATATTATGGGCAGTGAGACACTGGAACAGGTTGTCCAGGGAAGTCTTGAATGCCCCCTCCCTGGCAGTGTTCAAGGCCAGGTTGGATGAGGCCTTGAGCAACCTGGTATAGGTGTCCCTGCCCATGGTGGGGGAGCTGGAGCTAGGTGGTACTTATGATACTGTTGATACTTATGTTTATTAAGCCATTTTTTAGAAGGGACCCAACTGCTGAGTGCTTGAGAAAGGGAGGACAAGCAGGCTTCTTGCCTTCCGTGGCAGCTGATCTTGTTCAGTCTGGTCTAACCTTGTGACTGTAGTGTCAGTCAAAGTTTGTGTCTGAGCCTGTAGCTAGCAGTAAATCCATCTTGTGAGTATTTTGTCTAATTCAGCTTCCTTTCTTCTTGGGGCTGTGCAGTTCGACAGGAACAGGAGCTACGGAATGGAGGAGCAGTAGATAAGAAACTCACTACGCTAGCAGACCTCTTCAGGCCTCCTATTGATCTGATGCACAAAGGCAGCTTTGAAACGGTAAGTTTGGAAATGTTGGTGCAGTTCTTTACGTGCCTTGAAGGCACTTGTCCAGTGCCTTCAGCTGCTGGTATGTGTGGATCCCTTGTCAGGTGATCAGAAGGTTACAAACAACTGTATAGTGGTGAATACTTGATGCACTGCACATGGAAACGTTAGTGACTTACTGAAGAATGTAACTAGCAGTGATGGGGCCACATTGTTTATCTTTACACGTTGGTGTGGCAAATCAAGGTTGGTGAGAGACTAGCACTCAAGGGTGGCTGGTCACAGGGGAGAGGTTGTATCCCTGGAAGCATTTCTGCAGAGCACAATACAGATATTTCTCACCATGATAGGTGAGAAAGGACTTTGCAAGGGGCAATGCAGTTTGCAGCACGGTCCTGCTAAAAAGCTCACGTGGAGTTACAGTAACACAGCCAAGTGGATTCTGATCTCTGAGCTAGTAAAAGTAGCTGAGTGTGGCTTTGTCATGAAAGCAGATCTTTATCTTCAGCAGAAGTCGTTTAAAATCATAGTGGCTGTTTTTGCATCTTGTAACAATGAAAAGTGTTACCCAGGAGATTGTCTGCCTGAGAAGAGGGCTGTTGTTAGCTCTGAGTAATTGCAGGCATCATCTTTCCCCTCTCTGTGTGGACTTAGTCATAAGTTGTCATCATATGGATCAGCGACCTAGCTAATGATCTGAGATTATTTTTTCTTTAGTCTAGTTCTAGATACCTTTTAGCAGTCACAGTTACTTCTGAACTGATCATTATTATTATATAATGATTTAATGAGAATGCAAACTGCTGATCAGATGATGCAATACTGCTGCAAACAGTACTGGAGATCCAACTGCATGAGAAGAACAAAAACATTCTTTGCTCACTTTTCACATTTGTCTCTGCTGCCTCACACAAATACCGCAGCACTGCAGGAGAAGCTTTGGAAAAGTGGTGTGTGCCTTTACTGAGTCTCTAGCTCTTCTGCAGTTGGCCTCATCTCTCTTCCTGTGCTTCCCAAATCACCAGAGATCAGTTGGCTTGTCAGCAATTCCTGCCTTCTGACACTGCCCTCCATGTGTTTGACCTTGTAACAGAATTCCAGGTCTGAAAGGGTGCTGACAGAGAGTAGCTGTGTCTGCCTCAGCGGGTGGTTGAGCACAGTGAAGTGGATGAGCAGACTTAAGTAGTTGGTGCCGAAGCATCCCAGCCTTGTGATGCCTAGGTCAGGGTTGGGTGCAGTGAAGCAGATGAGCAGACTTAAGTGCTTGGTGCTGAAGCATCCCTGCCTTGTGATGCCTAGGTCAGGGTTTACTTCAAACAGAATTGTGCCAGGTTCTCCAACTGATGATACCTGCTGGGTATATGGTTCAGAGCTGTGTGTGACCCCAGCAAACGCATGGTTAAAGGCAACAGTGAAGGGAATTGACAAGAAAACAGTCAATACTTCTCCAGGCTGGAACCAACACTGTCTGACTCCTGTAATGGGATTTGAGATGTATGCTGGTCTTTCCTGCTGGCTTGCTGAAAATATCTCAAAGCTTAAGCAATGCTGATTGTGGCATTTGCCACAGTCAGAAGTAGTTTCAGAGGAATAAAGAACTAGCTGATAGATTTGGTTGCCCTAAAGTCTCTGTATTCTTATTCAATCTTATTAAAAAAAAGAAAGAGATGTTAGCAACAATAACAACAGCAGCAACAACAACAATTAAAAAAGCCATCATGAAACAACAAAAAGAGGTGGTGAAGGGGAGGTTCTGTATGCACACTTTGTCCTGTTCTTTACAGTGACTCCAATTTAAAGATGTGCACTTTCTGGTATTCACTTTTTTGTGTTCTTGTACAGCTCTTTGTCCCCTGGGATACCTTTTGTTTCAAACTGATGCTTCTCAACTTCATTGCAATAAAAATCTTCAGCTTCTTGATTTGTTGATCATTGCCCCTTGCATTTGATGTTTTTATAACTGTAGACTCCTGTATGGCTTAACCTGGGACAGTGTTTGGCTTTATGTGAACCTAGGGAGCAGAGTTTCAAAATCTGTCATTAGCAAGCTGCTGTTAACCTTCTTCCTTCTCTCTGTATACAAACTATATAATAAATCAGAGATGGTTTTCACATTCCAAAGTCTGAATACTGTCTTCTTGATGCTTTTGTAGTTTAGTGTTCATCATAGTGGAGTTTTCTTATTCGTGTGTGATTGTGGTGGTTTGGGTACTCTAACCTCTGGAGGGATGTGCAAGACATGCTGCTAGTGGTGTGCCATGTACATTTATCTCAGAGTCACTTATATTAGAGTCAATTAGGATGTATTACTTTCTTTAAACCTAGCAAGAATGGTGGCATCTGCTCTTACTAATGTTTTCATGTAACTTTGCTGCTCATCTTTTGTCGCTTCTCTTTGAGTACTCCAAGGTTGATTTTGATAGTAAGTAGATTTGGTGGTCTTGGATTTTTCCCAAGAGACTTCATTTTTCTTCAGTGACAGAGAAGCTTTGTTAATGGTAAGGTGGAAGAAGTTGCCATTTCATTTTAACTCACTAAGAAGGCCACTGGCATCCTGCCCTGGGTCAGCAATAGTGTGACCAGCAGGAGCAGGGCAGGGATTGTTCCCCTCTTCTTGGCACTGGTGAGGACACACCTCGAATACTGGGTTCAGTTTTGGGTCTTTACTCCAAGAAGGGCATTGAGGTGCTGAAGTGTGTCCAGAGAAGGGCAGCAAAGCAGGTGAAGGGTCTGGAGGACAGGTCTGGTGAGGAGCCGCTGAGTGAACTCGGGTTGTTTGGTCTGGAGGAGACTGAGGGGTGACCTCATTGCTCTCTACAACTCCCTGAAGGGATGTTGAAGTGAGGTGTGCTTTGGTCTCTTCTGTCTATTAACAAGTGATAGGACAATGAGGAAATAGCCTCAAATTGCCTTAGGGGTAGTTTAGGTTGGACATTAGAAGAAACTTCTTCCCTGAAAGGTCTCTCAAGCATTGAAACAGGCTGCTCAGGGAGATGGGGACAGAGTGGCTGAGAGCAGCCAGGCAGAAAAGAACCTGGGGGTGCTGGTAGAGAGTAGCTGAGCACCCCCACACTGAGCCAGCAGTGTGCCCAAGAAAGCCAATGGCATCCTGGCCTGGATCAGGAACAGTGTGGCCAGCAGGACAAGGAAAGTTATTCTTCCTTTGTACTCAACACTGGTCAGGCCACACCTTGAGTGCTGTGTCCAGTTCTGGGCTCCTCAATTCAAGAGAGATGTTGAGGTGCTGGAAGGTGTCCAGAGAAGGGCAACGAAGCTGGTGAAGGGTCTGGAGCACAGCCCTGTGAGGAGAGGCTGAGGGAGCTGGGGGTGTGCAGCCTGCAGAAGAGGAGGCTCAGGAGTGACCTCATTGCTGTCTGCAACTACCTGAAGGGAGGCTGTAGCCAGGTGGGGTTGGTCTCTTCTGCCAGGCACCCAGCAACAGAACATCCTAGCCTGCAGATGCACCTTTAGCACAGGAAGTGTGGTGCTTGATGAAAGGTTGTCTGCCCTGGCCTAGGCAAGTAGCTGAGGATAGCACAGATAGGATATTTCATGCTCTGAGTTTTGGGACCTGTTACCTTCCAAACTGAATCATGCTTGATGAGGAGATGTCCAGAAGGTCACAAGATGCTGGTTACACTTCTTTGCTTCTCTCTGATGATAAAAAGGAGTAGTCCATTTCAACAAAGCTGAGGAAGGAAGAGCCACCACAACATTTATAAGCTATACATGTTTCAGGAGAGTCAAATGAGAGGAGAACATGTTATTAGTGCAAGAGACAGAGTTTGTGCAGTGCAAGTGTAAAACACAACTTCCCTCAAGGGAAGCAGTGAATTCCCCTACACTGGACAGTTTTAAGACTCGGCTTGGCAAAGTGCTGGGCCATCTCATTTCAACTGCACCCTCACCTGGAATGGTTGAACATGATGATCCTTGGGGTCTCCTCCAACCTGGCATTCTGTGATTCTTCCACATGATGTCTAACCAGTTAGTTGGTTTGTTGCACTAAGTTGTTGTAGTGATGAAAAATGTGAATGGATAGGAAGGGTAAAGATTAGACAAGAGTGAATTCGTTTTGGTTTTGTGTATAGCCTCTTGTATCTGAGATCCTCTGTCTTTTAAATTTCCCACTCCTCTGACTGCTGAAAGCTGGAATTAAGATGCTCGTGGAGCGTTGTTGCTCCTGCTTTTCCGTGTGTGCTGTTTCAGTGCCTAGTGCTGGCCTTTACACCTCTGAGGACGAGGAGAAATGGGGGGCAGTTGGAAACTGCTGGAAACTCAATCTAAAGCCATCAGACATAGCTTGCAGAATATGCAAGCCAGCACTTGAGCCTTCCTTTGTTCTTTTATCACCGAAATGACCCATCAGTATAATCTCCAAACTAATAGCGTTTGTTCCCACCAAGCTCTTCTCCTTCCACCTTCCACCACCCCCTCAGAAAAGCCCCAGCAGCAGAGCACAGCTGTGTGTGTAGCGATTTAACCGTGTCCTCTTAAATGTTTGATGTGAAGCCTGTTGTGGGAGGAAGGTCAAAGTAGTTTCAAAAGACATACCTGCTTTACAGACTCCTTTTTGCAAACGTTTCTGTGCAGAATTTCCTGCCTGCATCCTTTTGAGGACCTTAGCTAGATGGAGGAGAGGTAGAGTTAGGCTTTCACTGGTAAAGTACAGATGCTCAGAACAAGTGAAATGCACTTTCCAGCTGTCTACTTACATAGTGTGGAGTTCTTTTTTATAATCCATTAGCATTCACAGGACTGAGGCAGCTGAAGTGACTCAACATAAGGATTTTTGGGCAGTAACTCTAGACCTTGCCTTAAACTGATTTCCTAGAATTAGTTCTCAAACCCCACAGTTAGCTCAAAACACATCTTTTAAGTGAAAGCAGAATGAATATCTTCAAGACCATTAGCAGTTGCTGAAGTGTCACCTGTCCCACTCTTCTCTCTTGGTGACCAAATACTGGATCCTGACATTAATATTAGTGGTAAGTAGTTAGCTTGAGGTCCCTTGTGAGAACAGGAGGAGTGTCCCATTTTTGCCCTTTGAGTAAAGTAAGAATTGGCTCTGCAGGTCACCTGGCCGTGCAGATTAGTTTTGTAGAGTGAGATTCTTTGCTTCACGAAGCTAAGTGTGTGGGGTACATGTGTCTATCACGTTGGATAGGCTGACTGTTGGAAAGTGCACTGGCTAAAATTTGTTTTAAAAGTGAAAAACTTTGGTTTGGGGAACAGAATCCTGCCCAAAACCAGCAAAATTTTGCATAGCATCCTCCTTCCTTGAATTTGCTGTTGAGTACATTAGCAGCAGGATGGTGAACACGACTATAAATATATAAATCTTTCTTTTTTTTAAAGGAAGGGTAGTTCATATGCTAGTTCCAGTCTTTCCAGGTGGTAAGAGCATTCCTGCTGTTGATATAGCCCTCTTTTTTTCAACAGGTATGACAGTTCAGCGATCAGAATTACATTCTTGATCAAACTCCTACCATTAACTTGCAACCAAGCAATCAGACAATGCCAGCTTTGTGACTCAAACCAGTAAGATTTCTTCCTGCGCCTTCTTGTCTTCCTCCCCACTTGCAGTCTGGATAAGGAGCATCAAAACAAACCAAAACCAAACAAACAAAAAAGGATGCCTAGTGCAACAGTTGCACAGTAATAGAGTAACTCAAAACCTGCAGAGAAAAAAGAAAACATGCAGAGAGGGGGTCCTGTTGAGTTGATGCAAGTCCTCTGTCAATGATGCAGCCTACTTAAGTAGAAGATGATCGACAGGTTTCTCTTTAGAATGAGCAGATCTTTCCTCTGTTGTCAGATCAGTGTGATTGACTACACTCTTGTCTGAACAAAAACTTGATTCAACGTTCCCATGTCCCTCCCCCAAGTTGCTTTTCCCACTCTGTGCTTGGCTTGTTGAAATCCAGCAGCTCTGTTCATCGATGTGACTCTGTAATTCAACCAGTCTCATGTAAAGCAGATCTTTCAGCCCTGCCTTCTGTTTTGTGGATGCATTTTCACTAGCACTGTTCATCTTCCTCACTGTGAAGGGGTTTTGGTGAAAAACCTGACAGTGTTAGAAACCATCACTGATCATTGCTGGCATTGGTTATGGCTGGCTCTTCAGTTTTATCTAAAGGAGCTTTTCTGTCTGCTTGCAGGCCAAGGAGTGTGGTCAGATGCAGAACAAATGGCTCATGATAAACATTCAGAATGTGCAAGATTTTGCCTGTCAGTGTCTCAACCGCGATGTCTGGAGCAATGAGGCTGTGAAGAACATCATAAGGGAACATTTCATTTTCTGGCAGGTGAGAAATTGAATGGAGCTGTGTGGGTCCCTTGGTGTCCTTGGTAGATGGGGCAGTGAGAAAAAACGGATTTCTTTCAGTAAAATGGCACAGTTGCAGTTCTGCTGCTGAACTTGCAGAAAAGATGCAGTAGTTACAGAGGTGTAGATACGGTTTATGGATGTAGATGTAGTTCATGGGTATGGATTTATCATAGAATCAGCCAGGTTGGAAGAGACCTCCAAAATCATCCAGGCCAACCTAGCACCCAGCCCTAGCCAATGGACCAGACCATGGCACTAAGTGCCCCATCCAGGCTTTTCTTAGCACCTCCAGGGACAACAACTCCACCACCTCCCTGGGCAGCCCATTCCAATGCCAATCACTCTCTCTGCCAACAACTTCCTCCTAACATCCAGCCTAGACCTCCCCTGGCACAGCTGGAGACTGTGTCCCCTTGTTCTGTTGCTGGTTGCCTGGCAGAAGAGACCAACCCCCACCTGGCTGCAACCTCCCTTCAGGTAGTTGTAGACAGCAATGAGGTCTGCCCTGAGCCTTCTCTTCTGCAGGCTGCACACCCCCAGCTCCCTCAGCCTCTCTCTAATTGAATACATACACTGCCTTTCTCTTGTGTATTTAAGAAGGCAAATTGTATCCTGGGCTGTGTCAATAGGAATGTTGCCAGCAGGTTAAGAGAGGAGATTCTGCCCCTTTGCTCTGCTCCTGTGAGACCCCACCTCAAATGCTGCATCCAGTTCTGGTGTCCCCATCATAAGAAGGACACAGCTCTTGGAGTAAGTCCAGAGGAGGGCCACGAAGATAATTCAAGGACCAGAACACCTCTGCTATGAGGATAGGCTGAGGGAGATGGCATGGTTCAGTGTAGAGAGGAGATTCCATAGGGACCTTATAGCTGCCTTCCAATACTTGAAGGAAGCCTACAGGAAGGCTGGAGAGGAAGGTTGGAGATGGATCTTGGAAAGAAGCCCTTCAGTATGGGGGTAGTAGGACTCTGGAACAAGTTGCCTAGTGAGGTTGTGGGTGCCTCCTCCCTGGGAGTGTTCAAAGTCAGGTTGGATGAGGCCTTGAGCAGCTGAATCTCGTTGAGAGGTATCCCTGCCCATGCCCATGGTGGTTGGAGTTGATGATCTCTGAGGCCCTTTCCAACCTAAGGCATTCTGTGATCCTATGATTACAACAAAGCTTCTAGGATGTGGCCAGTTAGCATATTGTCAGCTCATCAGACTTGCAGAGAACTTTACATTCTGCTTGTGTGTGTAATGTGAAACTGAGGAACACTTTGTACATTTTCAAAGGACATTTTGTGTTCCCTTTCCACCCAATAACTGCTTTCCAACGTGGTGTTTTGCAGGTATACCATGACAGTGAGGAAGGGCAGAGGTATATCCAGTTTTATAAATTAGCAGACTTCCCTTATGTCTCCATCCTGGATCCCAGGACAGGTAAGCTAAGTGGTGGTTACCTGTGGTTTGTATGTCCTGTGAGAAGGACTGGCCAGTCACAGTATGTCTGTGTTCAGATGAAGAATCTCAGGTACATTGTTTTGTTTCCTGAGAGGCCCTGCTCTTCATGAAGCAGGATGTTTTAGTGGAGCTAAGGGAGAAGTAGTCCCAAGACCTGCTGAAATGTTGTGTTTGGGTATTGTTAGTGAGTACTTAGGAGTTAAAATATCACCTGGTGGTAAACCTGAATTGTGTTTTCTTTTTAAACTGCCCTTCTAAAAGCTTCTTGAAATCATGTGATGAATAAACTACAATATTTGTAAGCAGTGGAGAAATCTACTTCCTGCACCTTGCACGTTCAATTTCATCGTAGCTTTTAAATCCCATTTTGGTTTTGTGTTTATTGTTTGGGTTTGGGTGGATTTTTTTGACTTGGACAATCAATCTTTTATCTCCCCACCTCCATCTCTTTTGAAATTGTTACTTTCTGGTAATTTCTTTTATCATCATAAAATGCAAATCTATTAATGGTGTAGTCTGCTTCTAAAGACTGAGGTAATAATGTCTGTAATCAAAGGAGGGGGGGCTAAAGGTAGAGAGTCTTCTCAGCAAGGCTTGTTGCGGCAGGGTAGAAAGTAGTGATTTTAAACTAAAAGAGGAGAGATTTAGACTAAATGTGTGGACTAAATATTTTATACTGAGTGTGGTGAAACACTGGCCCAAGTTGCCCAGAGAGGTGGTAGATGCCCCATCCCTGGAAACATTCCAGGTCATGTTGGACAGGGCACTTCAGCAACGTGATCTAGTTGAAGATGTCTCTGCTCACTGCAAAGAGGTTGGAGTAGGATGACCTTTAAAGGTCCCTTCCAACCAAACCCAGTCTGTGATTCTGTGACTTAAACTACCAAAAATTTGGATTTAAAGTTTTTTTGTTTGTTTGTTTAATGTTGAAACTGAAATTAGGATACTTAGAGTTTTACTTACTCTCGTGATGGTTTGGGTGTTACCTGCCTCCCCCCGCTCTTGTGAAAATCACTCAGACTAGACTCAGCCAAGCTGGAAATTAGAATAAAGCTTTATGTTTACAGCTTAGCACAATATGCAAGCAGGTATTGATAATTAGATCTACAGTTATAGACACACATATACAAGTTGAAAAGTAATACAGAAACACAGCAGCCCTTCCAGAAACCAAAGTCCCCAAGAGGGGCTCTCACCCACCCTTCTACCTCCTTTCCACCCCTCTACCTTATCCCAGACTTCACCTTACGTTCAAGGTGAGTTTGGAAAACCAGCCAGGGGGGGTAGGAAGCAGAGGGATTAGTCACACAGCAGGTTAGGGAGAGAAGGGCGGCAGCCAAAGCCAGAGAGAGCAGCTCTGTTATCTATGTTTGTGTTCTTGCTTTTATCCATCTCAGCAAGCCTATGAGTGCAGCAGGCATCACCATTGTTTCCTTCACACAGCCTAGCATCTGATTCCTCTCTCTACAATATCCCAGCTAGGCTCGAAGTAGCACAACTCTTTGCCGAGGTGTAGAATCAAAGCAGGCAGGAGTATAGAAAAGCTTCTTCCTGAACTAGATGGTTTGGCTGCTTTTCCCATTTTGAGGCCTAATTCACCTCATTATACTTCTAAGTCTCTAAATGGAGGACATGACAGAAAGCATCTTTCGTTCCCCATGAGGAATGGCTCATAACTCTCTCTTGCTCATAATGGAAGTTTTTGGTGCAATCATACAAATGTATAAATTGATTTCCCTCCTATAGAACTGTTTTGTGTTCTACAGCAGGATGTGAGATCAGAAAAGTGAAACCTGATGGCAGTTTCCGGATCAGTGGTTGATGCTACGTCAGGTGTCACGTTTTGTCTGTAAAGAGACCTTGCCCTGGAGGCTGCCTCTATACACTGGGAAGTGAATTGCAAGGCCAGCAAGCAGAGTGGGGTGTTGTTTGTCTTGTGAAGCAGCAGTAGCACCTCTAGAGTGAAGGATCCTTTGTGTTTCTATGGTTGGACATACAAGAGAGCAAGGCAGAAGGAAACCCTTTAGTGCCTCAGCTGTCTGGTTGGAACAACTCATTCTGACAGTCATTTGGCATTCTGTGCTCATATTGCCATAGATGAAAAGAAGGGAAGGGGGAAATAAATGCCTGTATGTCTGTCCATGATCAAAGCCTTTGCAAAGGAGTGGAAGGAGGAAGCTTCATTAGGATCAAGTGGCAGTTCCACGGGATTGTAGTTTTGCAGAGCCACAGTCAGCTGCTGTGTCTGACTGCTGAGTTGAGTGTTTTTGCAGAACTTGTTTCATGACACCTTCTTGTTCCCTAGGCCAGAAACTAGTGGAGTGGCACCAGCTAGATGTGACTTCCTTCTTAGACCAGGTGACTGGGTTCCTGAGTGAGCATGGACAGCTGGATGGCCATTCTTCCAGCCCTCCCCAGAAATGCTCTCGTTCAGTAAGTATGAGCTGCTCTAGGAGGACTGGAGAAACCTGTAAGAACATGTTGGTGGAAGGCCTGGAACACCAGGAATCAACCAGGTTGGAAGAGAACTCCAAGCTCATCCAGTCCAACCTATCACCCAGCCCTATCCAGTCAACTAGACCATGGCACTAAGTGCCTCATCCAGTCTTTTCTTGAACACCTCCAGGGATGGCCACTCCACCACCTCCCTGGGCAGCCCATGACAATGGCAGATCACTCTCTCCGAGTCCAGTTCTGGGCTCTGCAGTTCAAGACAGACAGAGTCCCAGCAGAGAGCTACAAAGGTGTTGACAGAACTGGAGGATCTCTGTGAGGAGGAGAGGCCAAGGGACCTGGGGTTGTTTAGCCTGGAGAAGAGCAGACTGAGAGGGAATCTTCTCAATGCTGATAAATAGCTAAAGGGCAGGGGGCAAGAGGGTGAGGCTGGACTCTTTTCAGTGGTGCCCAGTGACACAAGAGCCATCGGGCACAAACTGGAACTCAGGAGGTTTCACTTGAACTTAAGCAAAAACTTCCTTGCTGTGAGGGTGCTGCAGCCTTGGAGCAGGCAGCCCAGAGAGGTTGTAGAATCTCTGGAGATTTTCAGAATCTGGCTGGACTTTGTAATCCTGGGCAGTCTGCTCTGGGTGACCCTGCTGTAGCAGGGGGGTTGGACTGGATGATCTCTGGAGGTCCTTTCTACTCCCCACCATTCTCTGACTCTATGATCCCACTCCATGTGAAACTGGAAGGGGCGGTCATTAAGTAGCCAGTGTGACCTGCTTCCTGTGCTGCTTGTCTTGACAGTTTCAGTAGCTTCTCTTTGGAAGGCTGATGTCCTGTTCCTGTTTAATCGATACTTAAAAGCAGATCTTACCTATTTGTGTTACCTCTGGTAATGACATCCTGGCCTGTCCAATGGCATCCTGGCCTGTATTAGGGACAGTGTGGCCAGTAGGACGAGGGAGGTTGTTCTGCACCTGTACTCAACACTGGTCAGGCCACACCTTGAGTACTGTGTCCAGTTCTGGGCTCCTCAATTCAAGAGAGATGTTGAGGTGCTGGAAGATGCCCAGAGAAGGGCAGCAAGGCTGGTGAAAGGCCTGGAACACAAACCCTATGAGGAGATGCTGAGGGAGCTGGGGGTGTGCAGCCTGCAGAAGAGGAGGCTCAGGGCAGAGCTCATTGCTGTCTACAACTATCTGAAGGAAGGCTGTACCCAGGTGGGGTTGGTCTCTTCTCCCAGGCAACCAGCAACAGAACAAGGGGACACAGCCTCAAGTTGTGCCGGGGGAAGTCTAGGCTGAATGTTAGGAGAAAGTTCTTCACAGAGAGAGTGATTGGCATTGGAATGGGCTGCCCAGGGAGGTGGTGGAGTCGCTGTCCCATGAGGTGTTCAAGCAAAGCCTGGATGAGGCACTTAGTGCCATGGTCTGGTTGACTGCTTAGGGCTGGGTGATAGGTTAGACTGGATGATCTTGGGGGTCTCTTCCAACCTGGCTGATTCTTTGATTCTCTGATTCTCTGTGTCCCACAGGAGAGCCTGATCGACGCCAGCGAGGACAGCCAGCTGGAAGCTGCTATCAGAGCCTCCTTGCAGGAGACGCACTTTGACTCCTCGCAGGCCAAGCAGGAGAGCCGGTCGGATGAGGAGTCGGAGTCGGAGCTCTTCTCTGGCAGCGAGGAGTTCATCTCCGTTTGTGGATCGGAGGAGGAGGAGGAATCGGAGAATCCTGCCAAGCTGAGGAAGTCTCCACACAAAGACTTAGGGTGTAAGAAGGAGGAGAGCCGGAGGCCTCAGCCTGAGGCTCCTGCAAGGACTGACCCTGGGACGACATCAAATCACAGAGCGCTGCCCTGCATTGATGCAGGGACACTGGAGGAGTCAGCTGAGAAGCCTGAAAGTACCCTTCAGGGCCTAGATGTGAATGGTAAGTTGACCTGTGCTTTGTTCTGGTTTAAATCTTTCTATCCTGACAAGCATGGGTTTGTTCCTTGTTTTGAAAGCTAAATCTGTTCTGTCTTACTCCCTCTTTGACACGAGATGTTTGGGTGATTCATCTTCCAGCAGCATGACACTGGCATAGAGCTACTGCAAGCTGCAGAGTCCTGAGCTTAGTTTTCTTAGTCTGGGACCTTGTCCACAAAAAACGTTTGGGTTGGTGTCGTGACAGAGCTTCCACCAGTATGGTAGAGAAGCAGAATTAACATCAGCCTCACCTCACACTCATTTAACCTGGCTGCCCTGACTGGCTAGGTTGAGCTCTAGCAGTGCAGCTTGGCTAATACAAAGCCCTGGAGCCTCTGTTCCTCCCATGGTACCCGAACTGGGATGCAGCAGAGTGAAGTGGTCTCTAAGGTAGAGGTGCTTTTCTCCGAGGATGCTGACTGCTTTCAGTCACTGCTGTTAACTCTTTCGAGAGTCCTGAGTTTGATGTATGTGTTTTAAAGGTGTGGCAGAAGTATACCTTCATAGCTTGGAACTTTGTTTCCAGTCTGTAACCATGCTATGCTATGCCACCAAAAACTACAGAAGAGCTCTGTTCAGCTGCCTTTCTGTTAACCTACAGTAACTTCCTTTATGCTAGGACCAAAGGCACAGCTGATGCTAAGGTATCCAGATGGAAAGAGGGAACAAATTTCACTGCCTGAACAAGCTAAACTTCTGGTGAGTGGAGTTGACTGGAATCCTTGTTTGAGTACAGGGGAGCTGAAGCTGGGGAATTGTACTTTGGTGTGGTGGTACTACTGGAATTGGATCTACTCTAGGGCGTACTTACACAATCATTCTCTTGTTTCTTCTGTGTCATTTATTTCTTCCCATCAACAGACTCCACTACTTCTGTGTTTCTGTTGCTGCTAAGGTTGCATGTGCACTCCAGTGTCTCCCTTGCTGGTAAAACTGCTAGTTTCCTTTCTAAAATGACTCAAAATGAAGCTGATCAGAGGGCTGGGTTAGAGCACAGGCTGAGAGAGTTGGGGCTATTCAGCCTGGAGAAGGCTCCAGGGAGATCTTAGAGCTGCCTTCCAGTACCTGAAGGGGAGGGGCTACAGGAGAGCTGCACAGGGGCATTTACAGGATATGGGGCAGTGGCTTTGAGCTGGAAGAGGATAGATTTAGACTGGAGATGAGGAAGTAATTCTCTGCAGTGAGGGTGGTGAGACACTGGAACAGGTTGTCCAGGGAGATTTTAGATGCCACTCCCTACAGGTGTTCAAGACGAGGTTGGACACGACCTTGAGCAGTCTGGTCTAGTGGAAGGTGTCCCTTCATGTGACAGGATGATTGGAATTAGATGATCTTTAAGGTCCCTTCCAACGCAAACCATTCTGTGAGTCTATAAAAATGGCTTTTGTATTACCTATTATTTGCTGGGCCCGGTCCTGTTCAGTATATTTATTGGTGATCTGGACCAGGGGATTGAGTCCAGCATCATTAAGTTTGCAGATGACACCAAGCTAGGAGCAGTTGTTGATCTGTTGGAGGGTAGAGAAGCCCTGCAGAGGGACCTTGACAGGCTGGGTGGATGGACAGAGTCCAGTGGGATGAGATTGAATAAGGCCAATTGCAGGGTTCTACACTTTGGCCACAACAATCCCAAGCAGCACTACAGGCTGGGGCCAGAGTGGCTGAGGGCAGCCAGGCAGAAAGGGACCTTGGGGTGCTGGTAGATAGTAGCTGAAGATGAGGCAGCAGTGTGCCCAGGTGGGCAGGAGAGCCAATGGCATCCTGGCCTGGATCAGGAACAGTGTGGCCAGTAGGAGGTTATTCTGCTCCTGTTCTTGGCACTGCTCAGGCCACACCTTGAGTGCTGTGTCCAGTTCTGGGCCCCTCAAATCAAGAGAGATGTTGAGATACTGGAATGTGTCCAGAGAAGGGCAACGAAGCTGGTGAGGAGCCTGGAGCACAGCCCTGTGAGGAGAGGCTGAGGGAGCTGGGGGTGTGCAGCCTGCAGAAGAGGAGGCTCAGGGCAGACCTTGTTGCTGTCTACAGGTACCTGCAGGGAGGCTGTAGCCAGGTGGGGTTGCGCTCTTCTGCCAGGCAACCAGCAACAGAACAAGAGGACACAGCCTCAGGCTGTGGCAGGAGAGGTCTAGGCTGAATGTAAGCAGGAAGTTGTTGGCAGAGAGAGTGATTGGCATTGGAATGGGCTGCCCAGGGAGGTGGTGGAGTCACCGTCCCTGGAGGTGTTCAAGCAAAGCCTGGATGAGGCACTTAGTGCCATGGTCTAGATGACTGGATAGGGCTGGGTGCTAGGTTGGCCTGGATGATTTTGGAGGTCTCTTCCAACCTGGTTGATTCTTTGATTCTAGTCTGCATCACTCTAGAGGTGTGCGGTGCCTCAAGCTCATGTTCTCATCTTTAACTCTTTTGCTTGAAAATAAAGATGGAACAATGAAAGTTACTTTTGCTACACTGTTAGCTCTCTCAAAACCAAGTGTAAACAAGCAGGATGTAAGCTGCCTGCAGTGCTGCAGGTGGAATCCTGGACCTGAAAGCCAAAGCCTACAGGATGCTGGCAGAGCATCACTCTTGCTGTAGAACCAGCTTTACTGTTAGCTCTGTTTTCCAAGTATTCTCTTACATCTTTTAAGTGCAGTTGTCTGTGTTATTAGACTCACAGCACTTTTGAGTACTTAACTAATCCATTTCTCTTACATCTTTTAAGTGCAGTTGTCTGTGTTATTAGACTCACAGCACTTTTGAGTACTTAACTAATCCATTTAGGTCACACAAAGCTGCAATACTGATATTCCTGACATTCTGACTTCTTGTTTGACTTCTTTTATGGACTGTGGTCGTTAAAGGAAGTTATTCTCAGCATGTGATTTCCCTTGCTGCCCCCATACAGTGAGCAGAGGAATTTAGGTGGGTCAAGGTTTATTGCAGAGCTGAACTGGTGGTGCTCATGCTCACATCATGTGATCTTTTAAAGCCATTTCAGTCAGATCAGGAGGGAGTGTCAGATGCTTCTATCTGAGCATTATTTCCCTCCTGATTTTTTCCAGCCTATAGTTGCTCTAGGTTGGAAAGGACCCTCAAAGTTCATATTGTCTCCAACATCTCTGCAGTCAGCAGGGACACTTCCAACTAGATCAGGCTGCTTAGGGTCACATCTAGTCAGATCATTAATGTCTTCAGAGATGGGGCCTTAGCCACATCCCTGGGCAGCCTATCCCAATATTTTACCACTCTTACTGTGAAGAAATTCCTCCTCATGTCCAAACCTAAATCTGCCCTGCTCCCATTTCAAACCATTGCTACAAGCCTTTCTAAACAGTCCCTCTCCAGCCTTCCTGTAGGTGTCCTTCAGATATTGAAATGCAGCTCTAAGGTATCCCTGGAGCCTTCTCTTCTGCAAGCTGAACAGCCCAAATTATCCCAGCCTATCTTTGTACAAGAGCTGCTGCAGCCCTCTGATTGGTTTTGTGGCCCTCTCTGGACCCTCCAGCAGGTCCATGTCTCTCGTGTTGGGGGCCACAGAGCTGCACACAGCATTCCAGGTGAGGTCTCACCAAAGCAGAGGGGCAGAATCACCTCTCTCCATCTCCTGGCCATGCTTCTTTTGATGCAGCCCAGGATGCCATTGGCCCTGTGGGCTGCCCATTGCTGGCTCATGTCCAGCTTCTCATCCACCAGCACCTCCAATTCCTTTTGTGCAGGGCTTCTCTCAACCTCCTCATTCCCCAGCCTGTACCAATATGAAGGATTCCTCTGTCTTAGGTGAAGGACCTTGCACTTTGCCTTATTGAACCTCATGGGATTCTCCTCAGCCCACCACTCCAGCCTGTTCTGGTCGCTCTGGATGACATCTCATCCTTCAGTCTTACCAACCCCTTGGTTTGGTGTCACTTGAAAACTTGCTGAAGGTGCACTCAGTCCTGTTGTCTGTAGCATTTTACATGTTAAAGCTGTCCAGAGCTACAAAAAGAACCTGTTGAGGGAGATGGGTGCACTTCACAAGTTTTAACTGATGGTACAGTGCTGTTCTTCACTAACCCTGGGTGGTTTTTAAACTTTGAGACCAGTATTTTGATCATGGTGCTATTGATTAAGAATGGCTTCTTTACACACTGCTACCTCTAGAGTATATCTACCATAAGCACAGAATGTTAGGGGTTGCAAGGCACCTTGAAAAACCAACTCCAACCCCCATGTCAGAGCTTGATCACCTAGGGCAAGTCACACAGGAATGCATGCAGGAGCGTTTTGAATATCTCCAGAGAAGATTCCACAGCCTCCCTGGGTAGCCTGCTCCAGGGCTTTGGCACCCTCACAGTGAAAAAGGTTTTCCTTATGTTCCTGTGGAACCTCCTCTGTGCCAGCTTGTACCTATTGTCCTATCACTGAACATCACTGAGAGAGCCTGGCTCCATCCTCCCAACGCTGCCCTTCACAGCTTTATAAACATGAATGAGGTCACTCCTCAGGCTCCCCCATGCTACAGAGCCCCAGCTCCCTCAGCCTTTCCTCAGCAGGGAGGTGTTCCACTCCTTCAGCACCTTTGTGGCTCTGCACTGGACTCATAGAATCGTAGAATGGTTTAAGTTGGAAGGGACCTCAAGGATNTTTGGGTTTTTTTTTTGTTTACATTATTTTGTGTTGTTTTGAATTCTGTGACACTTCTTTTTTCTCCCTTTGTCTCCAGGCTCTTGTGAAACATGTCCAGTCAAAAGGATACCCCAATGAACGCTTCGAACTCCTCACCAACTTCCCGCGGAGGAAACTCTCCCACCTGGACTATGAGATCACATTACAGGAAGCAGGCCTGTGTCCTCAAGAGACTGTCTTTGTGCAGGAAAGGAATTAGCACTGTGGGCTGGGTTCTCCCAGCCTTCCTTCCCTTTCTTCTTTGCCTGGGACACCAACTCATTAAAAATGCAGTTGAGGGTCATAGGATTGCAGTACTGAAATCAGGCAGGCAGCTGGCCCTTCTCTCTCTTCTTCCCTTCTGCTCTAGTGACCAAATCAGAGTGTTTGGAGTTCCGTTTTCTTCCTTAGCTTGGGCTCTGCAATTCCCTGGAGCACAACTTTCCTTTGTTTTCTTGGCATAAAGTGACATGATGACCTGTGCACCCAGTATGCTGGGGCTTGGAGTGGCCATAGTACACCTCCCCTGCTCACTGCTCTTCTGAAATCTGGTTTGGTTAATTTATTTTTAAATGCTGTGTGATAAGGCACTGAGTCATCTCTCTGTAAGGAGAGAACAGAATCTTCAGTACAGGCTGTCCTCTGGTTTGATTCTCTACGTGAAAGGTCTCCATTAACCTTAACAGTCTTCTCAAGGGTTCTCTGCACAAATTGGGAAGGAGTTGACTTGGCCTTCATCCACTTTAAAATCCTCTAGACTGCATGCATGTTTTTGTCCTGGTTACATGCTGCCAGTGGGCATAGTGAAAAACCCAACCAACCAACCAAGAAAACTACCAAAACTCAACTGTACTCTCTAGGAGATTGACTGCTTGGCCCAGGGGGAAAAAGCTGCATGTCCACTGCTGGAGCAGAACTGACTCATTGGTAGAAGTAGATGGAGTTTCCATTTATTCTTTTTCCAGCACCCCCTAGCTCTCCACTTCTTACTTGATCTCAGGATTTTGCTAATGATGGTGAAAGGTGAGAGGATACTGTAAAGGTCTTGGACCCTCTGGAAAACACCTGTCGTAAACCCCTGACGGTTAGTTGGCTTTTTCTCTCTGCATGGTGTTGTGTCTTGTTTTAACCAGGAGTAGAGTTGCAGAGGGTTTAGAGAGCACTGCCTGCAGCTGAGCAGGACAGCAGGGGCTAGGCAGCTTTTCTTTCATGAATTCATAATACAGACAGCTTTGGCAAACTGTGGAACAAGTAATGCTTTATCAAAGGCTTCAATGCTGCTGCCTTCACTAGTGGCTTGAACACCCTAGGCTGCTTTTAACTTGTACTTTCACGTTCATGCACTGTTGCTTAGCTCTCAGTATGGAAAGCTGCTCCATAATTTAGGCTTTCTTTTCTACTCTGGAAGCTGGCACATAAAGTCCCACAGTTGTACCCTGTACATATGCTGGGCTGTGCAGTAGGCTGTGTGTTCCCAGTGTCGTCTTTAGACACTGAGCTATTGGTACAGAAGGTTTTACAGTGTCATAGCAGTTAACGCAGCCATCCTGCAGGGGGGTGTCAGATTTGTTTATTTCCAGCTAAGAGTTTAGTATGCTTTTCATCAGTGAGGGGAAAAACAGGTAACCTTCTCCATAACTGTCAGGTGGTTGTACTTGTTAAACAGAAAGATTTTAGTGCTCAGAAATCTACCACAGACTAAAACTTTTCAAGGTGCTTTGCCTTTATTTTCATACTAACCTGCGTACTTCTGAGTCTTTAAATGGAGGACATCACAGAAAGTATCTTGCATTCCCCATAAGCATATTGGCTCACAACTCTCTTGCTGATAGTGGAAGTTTTTCATGCAGTCATTGAATTGTATAGGTTGGTTTTGTGTTCTACACCAGGATGTGCAAAACCTGATGGCAGTTTTTCTGATGCTACATCAGGTGTCATGTTTTGTTTCTAAAGAGACCATGCCATGGAGGCTGCTTCTCAGCATTGGGAAGTGAATCACAAGGCCAGAAAGGAGAGTGGGATGTTGGTGTTTGGCTTGTGAAGGAGTAGTAGCATGGCTAGGGTGAAGGATCCTTTGTGTTACTAGGATAGGACATGAGAGAGCAGGGCAGAAGGAAAACCCTTTAATGCTTCCCTACGTAGCATCAGCTGTCTGGTTGAAATAACTCACTCTGACAGTTGTTGCTTTGAAACTCATTGCTGCTTCTGTGGTCAGCCACAGGAAAATTAAGGCAGGCTGCCAGCAGGATATGCAGTACCCAGCACAAGTATAGGTAGTTCTTTCATGTCCCTCAGGCAGACTAGGGTAGGGGCATGTTGGCTTTTCTACTGTCCTGCCTGTTCCTGCCAGTGTAAGGCAGGGAGCCTTTGTGCTTCTACTGAGCAGTTGCTGGTTGGCTGTGGAGAGCCAGGTCATTTTCATAGTTTGGGTTTGCATCTGCTGAGGGAACATTGCTTCATGTAATCTTTTCTAGCAGTGAAGATAAACATACAAAGTGGACTTCACCTTTTCAGTCACAGCTCTGTTTTATTGGTAGCCAAGAGCAGGAACCTCCATCGGTTCTGTGAATGGAGATATTGTGCACTGTGTGGTCTCACACTGGGAACCCCTTATCCCTTCTTCCCTTTCTTATCCCTTCTTCCCTTTCTTACTCCTTCCAGAGCTAAGCCTGTGAGCTGCAGAGCAGCAAGTGACTGACAATTCCTGTCTTGTCTTCTCTGCTCACCTGTAAGGAGAGGAGCAACTTTACACTCCTCATCTTGCCATCAAAACCAAAACTGAGAGCTGGAGGTTTGTTCACTTTCCGTGGTTTTTGTCTTGCCAGGAGCAGTTCAGTGCCTCTCTCATGAGGAACTAAACACTGAGCTTGGCTGCTTCAAGTTTATTTGTAAGCCATCAAGAAAGCTGCCTCTCTAGCATGGTCAGCATGTGCCTGCTGGTATAGTGGAACCACCTTCTGCTCTCCATTCTTTTTCTTTCTTGAGGTTGTATTTAGAAAAACACACTTCTCTCTTTTTCTGGCCTAAGAAGGAAATAAGAATGTTAAAATGAAGCTTTAGATTGAAGCTGGGATTTTTTTCTTCAGTTTCTAGTAAGTTGCTCTGTTTCAAGAAACTCTGAACCTGTTATTTTGGTTTGTTCTCTTTTATTTTGTCAGGACTATTTTTTAAAAAAAGTTTTCCTCTTCAGTTTTCTTTTGATTTGGTTTCTGAATATGGGACAGAGAGAAAATATTAAGTAATTTATCACTCTCTATGAAGCTTCTTCTTCATTCCTCTTTCTCTCTCTGTTCTTTTCAACCCAGATAAAACCAGTACTGCAGCACAGGTGCTGTGGTGACTGAAAGATCTTAAGAAACAGCTCCAACTAGGATACAACCTCTTAGATATTCATTCATGCTGAAGCCCATTGGAGTTTTGGTGGCCTGAGGAACGTGGCTGAGAACAGTAACAAGCAGCTTGTGAAAGGTGCAAGCTAGTTGGGCCCTGATTGTAAAGAGCTTTTGTCACCATCGCTTCTGGGTGTTCAATCTGAAGTTCAAACTGCTTCTGGCAAAATGCCTGTAATCTGGTTGCAAAATAGGATGCTGAAAGATGGGGGACAAAGGAGCAGGGGGGAATCCTTCAAAGGCTGTGGTTTTTAGCTTCCTATGGGTGTTGCATGGCCATAATTTGCATGTTGTGTTGCAAGGAGTGCTATGAGTTTGGAAGTGCAGAAGTGCATGTAGGCAGTGGAAGTCTTTCTGAGTAGAGACCTAAACAGAACTAACATGTTTCAAGCTGCAGGGTCTTGGTGCCTTTTGAAAAGTTTCCTTTGTATGTGCTTTTCATCTGACAGTGCTTTGACATTAATGCCTAACTCCTGCTAGTAGTCACAGTCACAACCAGAAGCAGAAGGCAGAGCGAGTGCTGGCTTTCCTTGACAGGTGCTATTGACACGTTTCCTGTTGGCTTCCCATTTGTGATCTTTCAGAAGTCCAGAGAAGGATTTCAGGTCTTCTGATGCTCTAAGTCAAGTTTCATTGACCAGCTTCAACATCACAGCAGTCCTTGCTGACATAAAGAAAAGCAGCCACAAAACCTGTGCCGAACGTTCCTGGGCTAGCTTGCCTTACTGTCATTAGCCTTTGAATTTTCCCATTTCTGTGATTTCTTCCATTTCTGATGCTCATGGACTCATGTAGGTTACCTATCCTGATAAATCAGATAGATTGACAGCATCAGTATTAAAAGAAGGTGCATGCATGTGCATGAAGGTACCCAGGAGTTCCTGAGCTGATGTAAGCAGCAATTGTGCATCAGCATACTTGGAGAGCTCATTCGATGTGTTACCATGACACCACAGGTGCCTGCACCTCACCTGTGGAGCAGCTCTGCTTGCTGCTTGTGTTGCCTTGGGGTGCACTGCTTTCAGAGGTGCTTTTTTTCCCAGACTACCAGATTTATATACCCATCTGCACCAGCTTGTACCAGCTTCCACTTTCACTGGTACCCTTGCAGAAACTGGCAGCTGCTTTTGGTATGTGTTCTAATAAGTAATGCTGAAGGGCTTTGATTCCCAAACCCACTTTTTGGGAAGCCTGCCTGTGGTTGTGTGCTCTGCTGTTTGATCCACCTTTGGAGCTCTGCAGGCTTTTACATTAAGTATGAGTTTTTCATGAGTGAGTAGAGGAGTTTCTTGAAAGGGCTGGAAAGGAGAAACAGCATCTTCAGAAGTTCAAAGTGTTGTCATCGCAGTGCAGGAGGTCTTTGAGCACAGCTGCTTTGTAGCAGAGGGCACCACAGCTTGTACTCCACAGCTTGGGCAGGCAGCGAGCCACAGCCAGATCTGAACACGCCTCTGGGAGGAGCTGGGAGGCTGAATCCTGTGAGGTTTGAGGCTGCTCTCTCTGCAGGACTTTTTGCAGGGATTTGAAGAGCACCAAGGGCTGAACTAAAATCAGTTTTTTTAGGAGGCAACGCATCACTTGAGCTGCATTTTGTCAGGTACCAAACACTGCAGAGATGAGTTGGTGGTGTATTTTTCTAAACCACATGAGGAAGCAGGTAACATAATGACCTGTGTGGGAGTGTCAGTGGGAGGACACCTGCCCTTTCAGGAACATAACACTTCATTTCTATCCCTTCTTAGTCTTTAAAGGAGTGTGACTACATTCTTACTGTTTAGGCTCTCTTTAGTCGAGATAGTGAAAAATAGGTAGCCAAGAGGAAAAGGGGTAGCAGAGATGTGCTTTAGGTGGGCAAAGTGCAAAGTCTCAGTCCCACAAAGACTCAGTGTGCCTTGCCTAGCTGCTTCAGCAGATTTGAATACAGTTTCTGCCCTCCCCCCACCCTTTCTATTTATTTATTTCTTCTCAGAAATTGTTCTCTATAAACTGGACAGCTGCCGTTTTTAAAGGCAAAACCTAACTCGTCTTTTGAGCCCTGTATTGGCCAGTTGCATTGTTGGAAATGCCTGCAGCCAGATGTTTGGAGCTGATCTGAAGGCCTTCGATGACAGGCTGTTGCCACCTGTTGGTTGGCACTCTGCAAAGACAGTCTAGCTGAGGTTCTCTCTGTGTGAATCCGAGATCTTCCCTGCAGTTGGCTTATACTCCAGCAAGGTTAATGGATGCCCTTTCTCTGCTGTTGTCCCCCTCTCTCCTCTTGCCTTTGGGATGCTCAGTGCCTGTCCACTCCCAGCAACTGTAGCCCTAGCTGTGTACATCCATCCATACACACACATGGCACTCCATAGCAGTGACTCAGCTAAGCCTCAGTTTTAGCCTCTGTTGTTTTACCTTACCAGTGACTGGGATTTGGTCACTGTCTCTTAATTGCTGAGAGCATCTGCAGGACAGAGAAGAGTAATTTTGTAACTGCTGGTTAAATGGTGCTGAGACTTCGAGGTGTAGAAGGGTAGGTAGGAAAAGTACCTGGAGCAGGGAGGCGAGGTGCTGCTTGATAGAACAGAATACCTGGGCAAAGCTCAGCTTGGAGATGCTGTGCCTCGTCAGAGACTCCAGACTATGGGATAGATGATTTTGGACAGTAAGACTGTTTGCTCTGATTGGTGAACTTAGAGTTTCAAAACCAAGTCAGTTTGCCTGCCAGTTTTTGTGGTAGTCACTTGGTCAAGCAGCAGCAACACACGTGGGAAGAGGAGTAATTGGGAAGATTTCAGCTCACCATGCTGGGAGGGACCAAACTCAAGGGAATCTCTGATCTATGTACACAACTGCTGCATTTTTTTATAAATATATGTAAATGTCCTATTGTAATATTTGATCCTTGAAATAAAACAAACTGTTTTCAGTAGCTTGCTTCATCTCTTGGGATTTCAGTTTGGGTTTGGTCATTTTAGTTGTAATGAATCATAGAATGGTTTAGGTTGGAAGGTACCTCAGAGATCCAGAGCCCTTGCATAGGCAGGGACACCTCTCAGCTACACTTGGTTTCCCAAGGCTTCAGCCAGTCTGGCCTGAAACATGTCCAGGAGGGGGACATCCTCCAACCTCTCTGGGCAGCCTATTCCAGAGCCCCACAACCCTTATACTGAAGAACTTCTGTCTCACTACCCTCACTGCAAAGATCCCTTTCCTAACATCTACTTTGAATCTCCCCTCTGCCAGTTTAAACCCATTACCCCTTGTCCTGTCATTACAAGACCTTGTCAATACTCCCTCCCCAGGAAGGGGGAAGTCCCCCTTCCTGCGGGCCCCCTTCAGATGTAAGGCCACTATAAGGTCTCTTCAAAGCCTTCTCTTCCTCAGGCTGAAGAGCCCCAACTCTTGTAGCCTGTTCTCAGAGCAGAGCTGCTGCAGCCCTCTGAGCATCTTCATGGCTCTCCTCTGGACTGACCTCAACAGTTCGATGTCCTTCTTGTGCTGGGGGCTCCAGAACTGCACACAGGACTCCAGGTGGGGTCTGAGGAGAGCAGAGCCAAGGGGCAGAATCCCCTCCCTTGCCCTGCTGCCCACACTGCTCTTGCTGCAGCCCAGTACGCAGTTGCTGTCTGGGCTGCACTCACACTGCAGGCTTATGTTGAGCTTTTCATCAGCCCAGACCCTCAGGGCCTTTTCCTCAGGGTGTCAGAAGAGATAACAGGAGGACCTTGCTGATCCAGAATTGCTTTCCCTGGGGCAACTTGCTTGTAATGGTGGTTCTGATGCTTTGATAATGGAGCTGTCATGTGTGCAAGGGAGGCCTGCAGTCACCCCCAGAGCTTGGGAGGCTGTGCAGGGCTAAAATCAGCCTGTCACTATTACAGGCTGCTCCAGCTGGGGTGGGTGTAGGGGGAAGGTCAGTGATGCTAGGCAAGACTTACCCTGCTTCTTCCGCCCCAAGGGCAGGGGGCTTTCTGGGGGAGATGATTGACCAGATCATGTGCTTGGCAACGTAGGAAGCTCGGATTGCTGTGACATAGAACAGGGCACAAGATGAGGTTGCAACACATTTTCTTCTAAACACTTCCTTTCTAAGTTAAAAAAGGAGAGGAAGGAAAAGTTGGATTCTTCTCAGCAGCTCCCAGCAGCTCCCACGTGTCCTGCCTTTGCTGCTGCCTGCTCTGCAGAGACCAGTTTGCCTGTAGGATAAAAGGGGGATTTACGTGCTGGTGCAAGCTCTGATTTTCCACTCAGAGGACCTGTCCTTATTCAGACAATCTGCTCCTCTCAGCTTCTTTTCCTCAGAAAAGCAGAACTGGCTGATGCAACTCAGCCTCCCCATTCATCTTTTCCCATGAGCCATTCAATAGTTCCGACTCCATTCTCTACTTCTTCCAGCCTGGAGCAGGCTTTATTTTCTAAGTGGTTCCCATACTGATAGATTTGCCTTGCACAACCTGCTCTAATGGGAGGTGCTGGTGGATGAGAAGCTCAACATGAGCTAGCAGTGTGCACTTGCAGCCCAGAAAGCCAACCAGAGCCTGGGCTGCATCAGAAGTGTGGCCAGCAGGGCGAGGGAGGTGATTCTCCCTCTCTAGTCCGCTCTGGTGTACTGCATCCAGTTCTGGAGCCC
Organism: Tricholaema leucomelas; assembly: GCA_013400475.1. Taxonomy (NCBI): domain Eukaryota; kingdom Metazoa; phylum Chordata; class Aves; order Piciformes; family Lybiidae; genus Tricholaema lacrymosa; species Tricholaema leucomelas. Next base: position 482,275 of record WAAF01002440.1, read on the forward strand.
CTGTTACAAGAAGGATGTGGAGATGCTGGAGTGTGTCCAGAGAAGGGGAATGAGGATGATCACAGGGCTGGAGCAGCTCTGCTGTGAGCACAGACTGAAAGAGTTGGGGCTGTTCAGTCTGGCGAAGAGTAGGCTCTGAGGTGACCTTCTTGTGGCCTTCCAGTATCTGAAGGGGGCCTATAAAAATGCTGGGGAAGGACTTTTTAGGCTATCAGGGAGTGACAGGACTGGGGGGAATGGGGCAAAGCTGGAGGTGGGGAGAGTCAGACTGGGTGTGAGGAGGAAGTTGTTGAGCATGAGTGTGGTGAGAGCCTGGAATGGGTTGCCCAGGGAGGTGTCTGAGGCCCCATCCCTGGAGGTGTTTAAGGCCAGGCTGGATGAGGCTGTGTCCATCCTGATCTAGGGTAAGGTGTCCCTGCCCATGGCAGGGGGGTTGGAACTGGCTGATCCTTGTGGTCCCTTCCAACCCTAACTGATTCTGTGATTCCTTCATAAGCTTTTATTAATATATTACTTGTATCTATTTATTAAAATATTCATTTTGTTCCTGTGGGTAAAGGTGAGAAGAAGCAAAGCTCAACTGTTCAGCATCCACGCAAAAAGCTCTTGCACGATGAGGGGAAATAAGGTGAACCATAAGGACAAAGACTGGTGGAAGACATGGCCTCTTGGTGACAGAAGGATAGCAAGGAGAGAGGAGAATGTTCTCCCTCCATAGTTGTTGCAGGTTCTCCCAGGAAAAGCAGTGTTTGCTACTCAGTCAAGTGGTCAAGGCCCTGAGCATGGTGGAAGCCCTGAAATCTGAAGCTGTGCACCCTTTGGAGAGCCTGTGGCTTCTGCCAGGGAAGGGGCAGAACTGGTGGATCAGCTGCAATGCTGACAGAGGCTGGCTGATGCAGACAGGAGTCATCCTTCCTTCTGAGCCCCTGGCTGCGTGGGAGAAGGACATGACTGATGTGGGTGGACCTCTGGGTGGAGGAGGAAGATGCTCACATTATAAATAGTCACCCATAAGTGATGCCTCCAGGACAGGGCTCCTTCAAGCGGCAGACGCTGCTGGTTCCATGCGGCATCACTCCCGGGTAAGTTGGGTTCTCTTGGCTTTGCTTGCATCCCCTTGTGTTCAGAGATGGAGACATGCTGGCAGGAAGGGGATTGCCTCTCAATGTCCCACAGACTGCTTCAGCCCTGCTGCTGCTTTACCTTCCCTGGCAGAGGGGTTTGTCTGCTTTGCCTGAAGCAGAACAAAGCAGCCAATGGGAACTTGCTTCTTGCTCAAGGGGAGCACTGTGGGGACAGCAAGCTGTGGAGAGCTTCTTGCAAGGGGACACCTTCATCAAGGAGGGGACAGCAGTGCAGGGGAAGGACAATCCTTGGAGAGGTTAAGGAAAGTGTGACGGTTTGAGTGTCCCCTGCCCCCCCACTCTTATGAAATCACCCAGACTAGACTCAGCCGAGCTGGAAATAAGAATGAAGCTTTATGTTTACAGCTTAGCACAATAGACAAGCAGGTATTGATAATATCTACAGCTATAGACAGAGATAGACAAGGTAAAAGGTAATACAGAAACACAGCAGCCCTCCCAGAAACCTGAGTCCCCACGAGGGGCTCCTGACCACCCTTCCACCCTCTTTCCACCCCTCTACCTTATCCCAGACTTTGCCTTACTTTCAAGGTGAGTTTGGAGAATCAGCCTGGGGTGTTAGGAAGCAGAGGGATTAGTCACACAGACAGCAGGTTAGGGAGAGAAGGGCAGGCAGGGCCAGAGCCAGAGAGCAACTCTATTATCTATGTTTGTGGTCTTGTTTTTATCCATCTCAGCAAGCCTATGAGTGCAGCAGACATCACCATTGTTTCCTTTTCACAGCCTAGCATCTAATTCTTCTCACCAAAATATCCCAGCTAGCTTCAAACTAACACAGAAAGACATGCAGAAGACTGCAAAAGCTTCTGGCTTGTGAGAGAGGCCCATGATGTGAGCTCCAAAAAGAGCAAGAGCCATTTTGGGCAGTCCTCCAAAAGTGAGGAGCTGGGACTCAGAACTGGGTGCTTCTGGCTGTGAGGTGACAAGCACACACAATCCCTGCACTGCAGATGGCACCACAGCCAGGACAAGAGGCCCTAAATTCCTTGTAACTAAGGCAGTGAGGATAGAAAGCAGGGGGGAGGTGATGCTCCACGATGAGTGGATAGAAAGCAGGAGGGAGGAGATGCTTCAGGATAGGTGGAGCTGGTGGTCTACCTTGGGCTTCTTGACTTGCAGCAGGGTTTTGCAGTCCTGCTCCTCCATGTGCAGCCCCCTCTTGCCCATCTGACAAATGAATATTGGCAGATCTGAGCACCATTTTCTGTGGTAGAACAGCTCAGTCTCAAGGAATGTGGTTGGCAACAGCAGATCAATCAGATGGGCAAAATCAGTTCCCACTGGAAATTGCTCTTGAGTGAAGGCAGTGCTGGTGGGGTAGGCTGGGACCCAAAATCATGAACCAGTGACTCTTGTCCACACATGGCTGTGAGCTATGGGGGCTGTGGGGCACCATGGGCCTGAAGGCAGCCTTTTCACCTCCTTCTCTTCCTCCCCGTCCCCATGAAGGGTGGCCATGTGTGTGAGGAAGTGCAGCCGGATCGTGGGTCCCTGTCTGCTGGTGCTGGGTGTGCTCTCCATGGCAGCCAACATCCTCCTGCTCTTCCCTGGCTGGGCACTGCAGTACCTGCTGGAAGGGCACATCAGCAAGCATGCCAAGGCCATGCCGGGTGTCTGGGGAGGAGGCATCAGCGTGAGTGTACCACAGCTTGCACCACATCCTCCCTCATGTGTCCGTGGAGCAGGAGCCCACCAGCTGCTCTCTCCTTCCCACAGGTGCTGCTGGCAGCGACCCACATCACAGCTGTGGGGTGGCAATGCGCCGGCTGCTCCGACTGCGGCACTCGTCGCAACGTAAGGCAGGGCTGGGACCCCTCTGCAAAGCAGTTCCCAGCAGTGCATGGTGGGACTTGGCTCTGTGGTGGGATGTGCTGGGTGGCCTCTCTCCCCTGTTGGGTTATGGCAGGGTGCTGCCTCTCACGTGGCACGCAGCTTGGATCCCCCTCTCCCATGGTCTCACGGTGGGATGCTGCATGGTGCCACCTCTCCAGGGCACAGGGCTCCCCGTGCATGCCAGCACAGGCTCTGGCCTAGCATGCTCAAAGTGGCAGCTCCTTGTTTGTCTCCCATCTCTCTCCATTTCTGTCCAAGTTCAAAACAACCCAGCAATGGCTCCATCCTCAGCCTCAGCTGCCTGGGGCTGGAGCCAGTTGGGGTGGAGGGGGCATCCTGCCCTCTCACCAAACTCTGCTGGGAACACACAGCCACGTTTTGGAGCCCACCTAACTTTTGGTCTCCCTCTACTCCTCTCCCTGGCTACTGCCCACAGGCTTTCATCTCAGCTGTGCTCTCCAAGCTGGCACTCCTGGGTGCTGCTGCCTGCTTCGTCCTTTCCGGGGTGGGTTTGACCAATGGACCTCTCTGCTTCTACAATGCCTCCACGCATGGCCACGGGAACGACACCCTCTGGGGTTACCCCTTCCTGGACACTGGCAGTCAGGTGCCTGACCTCAGGTGAGGCAGTGGGCTCAAGTCCCCAGTGCCACCTCAGCTGATTGCTAATGACATTGGTGTTACTTAAGGTGGGTGAGGTGGGTGGGGTTTATGGTGGTGATACAAGACCCCGGTAGCTCAAGAGGTCCTCACCTTCTGTGGCTTTCTGCCTGGTGCTTCTCATCCCTATGAGCCTGCTGACCTCGTTTGTCTTTGCATCTTGGTGGCAGAAAGTGATGTTGTGCCTGCATCTTCTCTTCTCCCCATCACGCAGGACAGAGGATTACCTGCACAATCGTCACACATGGAGCATCTGCCTAGAGCCAGAGGGCATTGTGGCCTGGAACACTGTCCTCTTCTCCCTCCTGCTGCTCATCAGTGCTGCTGAGATGGTGCTGGCCTCTCTTCAGATCCTCAATGGCTGCCTTGGGTGCCTCTGTGGCTTTTGTGAGAAGAAGTAGGGACCTGGCACTTGCAGGAGGTATCATCCCTCAGTGTCCCTTGGTGGGTGGCAAATGCTGCAGCGGAGGTACAGTGATACCAGCCCAGTGTAAGAGCCCTGTGCAAGATGGACAGAGCCCCCTAATAGGGGGGACAGTCACCCCAGCCCACAGGAGATGCTGAAGTAACCTGTGTGAGGTTGGTGTGCCAAGAGCTGTCCCCATGCAGAGCCCTCTCCTTGAGCAATCCCTCTTCCATCTTCCTGGAGTGGATGCTCTTGGTCCTGCCTGGGGTTGGAAACTAGTCTAACGAGCAAGGGATGCGAATGAATGAGCAGGTGGCTCATGGCATCCCAGTATGAGCCCAGTGGTTTTCTTGGCCACTCCTCGTCAGCTTCCACCCACCTGAGTGCTAAACGTGACAGGATGGTTTCTGTAAAGATGAGAGCTGGAGCAGGAACATGCTCATTTCACAGTCTGTATCCAGGGCAGCTGGAGGTGGCCTTTGTCTCCTGCCCTGTGCAGCAGAGGCAAAGGAGCCTGGAGGATCTGAGCTGGGCTCCAGATGGTGCCGAAGGACTTGGATGGAGTCATGCCGGGGGAGGCAGTGCTGGAACAGAGCTTTTTCCCCCACAGAGGTCACCTACACACCGCCACATACGCATGCAGCCAAGGACCCCACTGCACCACTGCTGCTGCACATGCAAGGGGTGTCTCTGGCTTCAGCACAGCCCCACCTTATGCCCTCACCTCCCAAACCTTTAGAGGGGCCAAGCCTGGGTACAGACCTGAACCTGCCCATGCTGGGAGGACATTCGCCCCAAAGCTGAGAGGGTTCAGGGGAAAGCAGCAACATCCACAGTAGCTTTTGAAGCCAAAGCAATTAGCCAGGGTCTCTTTGGTCAAACCTCAGCCTGCAACTGAGCACCACACAGCCACTCACACACTCCTCTGCTCTGCAGGATGGGGAAAGTGAATTGGAGAGGAAAAGTGAGAGCGCTCATGGGGTGAGATGAGAACAGTTTAATAACTGAAATAAAGTCATAATGGGACAAAAAACCCACCTAAAACACAATTGTAACAAAAAGGAGATAACAGAGACAGAAGTGGAGCTCCAGAAAGACAAAGGACACAAATGCTAACAGCTGCTCACCCCTCAACTGATCTATGCCCAGCCAGTCCTCACACAGCAGCACCTCCTCCCTCCCCAGTCTCCTCCACAGGCCATTGCTGGTCTGCGATAGCTCTTGGGTCAGTTGGGGTCAGCCGTCCCAGCTGTGTCTGCTCCTAAACCTTTGTGCACACCCAGGCAGTTCACTGACAGGGAGTGTGAGGAGCAGAGCAAGCCCTGGCACTGTGCAACCACTGCTCAACAAGCACAAAACCATCCCGGCGCTACCAACATCATTCCCAGCACAAATCCAAACCACAGCCCCAGGCTGGATGCGGTGAAGAAGAACACAGCTCCAGCCAAAACCAGCACAATGGCTTTGGAGTCTGCTGAGAAGAGGAACTGGCCTGAACAAGATCATTAAAAAAGAGCAATTAAAAAACAAGGAACATAAGTATTGATGAGCATGGGAGGAAAACCCTTGGAGCATGGTGGTAGTAGAAGGTATGGCATAGCCAGAGCATTATGTGTCTCCCAACTCAGAATCTGAGGTGCCCCCAGCTGCCTTCTCCTCTACATGGCTGCTGTTGCCCTCATGAGTCCTATGCTTGGAAAGCAGCTCAGAGCTGGCACAAGCCTCCATGCTCAACCAACTCAATACCAATCAACTAAAGCCCTGTTTGAGGTCAGCAGGGCAAGACACCTTCATGGTGTAGCTATTCCTACTACGTGAAAGGAGGCTGTAGCCAGGTGGGGTTGGTCTCTTCTCCCAGGCAATCAGCAACAGAACAAGGGGACACAGTCTCAAGTTGTGGCAGGGCAGGTTCAGGCTGGATGTTAGGAGGAAGTTGTTCTCAGAGAGAGTGATTGGCATTAGAATGGGCTGCCCAGGGAGGTGGTGGAGTTGTCATCCCTGAAGGTGTTCAAGTAAGGCCTGGATGAGGCACTTAGTGCCATGGTCTGGTTGATTGGATAGGGCTGGGTGCTAGGTTGGACTGGATGAGCTTGGAGGTCTCTTCCAACCTGGTTGATTCTATGAGTCTCTTCCAGCCTGTGGCAGGACCCCAGGCTATGGGTATCCTGGTGCACCAGAGGGGCTGCTGCCGTGGAGTCTGACACAGGGGGACAGGGGAGAGGTGACCTGAGAGTCACTAGGAGATGAGACACTTCCTGCGGCGCGGGGGTCCGCTGTCCTTCCGGGAAGCAGCGGCTGTCAGGGGGATGTTCTGGAGCACATCATGCAGCGTGAACATGCTGAAGGAGATCTGCTCGTAGGGTGACCGTGTCCCATTCTCATAGAGGCAGGCGAAAGCGATGGCTGGGGCACCTGAGATGGAGGCCTGGTTGTAGGGCAGCTCCATGTAAGCCAGGTCTGAGTAAGCACTCGGGCCCTCATAGATGACCCATGGCTCGGTCCAGCTCTCCACATCCCTGGGGAAGGTGCTCAGGTGAATCCCCATATTGACCCGAGACATGGAGCTAGTGGGGTGGGAGTAAAGGACCCACGTTGGTGCTTGGAAGAAGGGACTCCTGGGTCTGGGGGTTGCCAGAGGGTCCCCTCGGACTGAGGCAATGCCACAGGCATGGCTATGATGCCTCGGTGTAGGACAGCCCTCCTTGGGCTCAGCTGGCTCCCGGTGGCTGCCAGTGGCCTCAGCAGGCTGCTCATTCAGGGCAGGCAAGGACCGAAACCCTGGTAGCCTCCCAGGGAGCAGAAGGTGAGCTGAGCCCTGGAGGGGCATCGTGGGACCCTGGGGCATGTTGGGGACATAGACAAAGGGTGCGGGAAATCCGATGATGCTGCCATGGCAGCCGTGGGGGGGCTCGACCAGCCGCTGGACCAGCTGCCCCCCATGGAAGACAGCGCCATCATCTGTGCTGAGCGCCTGGACCCTGAAGCCCAAGGGGCTGCGGGCATTGCAGTAGAGGACGTTGGAGCCATCCTCCTCGTCCACTGAGACCAGCTGGCACTCGCCTGTCTGCAGGTTGGGGATGAACTCCCCGAAGCGCCAGCCCTGGCCATGATCATCGCTGTAGAAGGCGAAGGAGTGAGGCGTGGTCTTGCAGAGCTGTCCGAAGCACTCCTTGCAGTCGATGTGGTAGCTGTAGGCGGGCACCAGCAGCCGGCCTGACCGCAGCTGTATCCCGTGACCGGGGCCCAGCGCAAACGTTGCCCAGTCTGAGGAGTGGAGATGAGATGGGGGTGAAGGGCAGCCCCCATGGAGCCCCTGCCACAACCAATGTGGAAAAGTATCCAAGGCCTCCCTCCCGCCTGGTCCAGTAAGGTTCCCAGTGCTGCCCAGTTGTCCCCAAGCACAGCCCTACCCATACCTATCCATCTTCTCTCCCCTCGTGCAAGACAAACACTCCCTCCACCCATCTCCCTTCTGTTTGAGGTCCTCATCTACCCCATCTTTCTGCCGCCTGTGAGCTTCTTGCCCTGAGGCCAGCTCCAGCCACACCACGAGTGGCTCCAGGAGGCCAAAGCCTTTGGTCATACTCTTTCTGGCTGTCATCCCCCCTCCTTGCCCCTCTTTGGTGGGCTACCTTTGATGGCCCTGCCAATGACTTGCTGCGTCAGGTCCGTGGCTGTGCTCCAGCTCAGGCCTTGGTCGACGCTGGTGACACAGCAGAGGCGGGTGACATTCTGGCCAGTGACAATCTGGTAAGCTTCTGGTGTCCTGCCCAGCACGGTGATGAAGAACAGGAAGAGGGTGCCAGTGAACTCATCATAGAGCGGGCAGGGGTTCATGGAGCGGTGGTGCTGCAGCGTGGCTGTCTCCAGCACGCGCATGTCTTCCCACTGCTCAGCGAGATGGAGGCGAGGACAGAGAGGAATGAGGACCACTCCACATCACCCAAACCGACCTCCCCACCCCATTCGGGTGCCACGCACAAGCAGTGGGGAATAATCACCCTGCTGTCCCCATGCCCCCAACCCAGCGCGTCGCACCCAGCCCCAGCTGCATCTCCCGTCCCACCTCCACGTAGCTGCCGTAGATGGTGCCGCGGCGCAGCACCAGCAGGTTGGCATGGGAGTCATCCGGGCTCAGGCGCTCCTCGGCGAAAGCCAGCAGCTTGGCCACGCAGGGCAGGTAGAGCAGGGCAGGCACACGGTAGGTGACACCGTTGGACTCCTTCTCGAAGAGCACGGTGCGGGCAGGGAAGTGCCGGGAGCTCATGGCATTTGGAGCAGAAAGTAGCAGTCCCGCCTGAGTGGGCTGATGAAGTGAGGGGAAGCAGCTGCTGGGCACGGCTTGCGGAGCAGGCTGGGAGCTAGCTTGTCCTTGGAGAGGTTTGGGGGGTTAACTTGATGGGTTTGGGTCTGGGGAACAGCCACAGGAGCACAGGGTGGATGGCAGGGTTGGAGCGGAGAAACGGTGTGCAAGTCACCGGCGCTCAGAGACGGAACGGAACTTTGGATAACACCGAAGCGGCTGACCTGGGATACCCTGAAATAACATCAAATGAAATTAACTTGATCTTCAAGAGGGACTTCAGGAGTAGTTTTGGGAAATCTAGAGCAGTTAGCAAAGGGCAGAGTGAGACCTGAGCTTCCCCGGTGATGGAGCGGGACAGAGCACACCTCCAGATGGCCGAGACGCCGGGGCCAGCCCAGGCTTCTCACCGGGGGGTCGGGGGTGGTTTGTGCTGCGTTTCTGGTACCTTCAGCACAGCAACTCGGCCAGCATCCTGCTTCCCACTGCCCTGCCTGGGGTCCCTGAGCACCTTTCTTTAAGGACAGTAAGAGTGCTGCTCTTCCCAGGTTATGCGGCCCTACGCCGCCCAGGGTATTGCCCGCAGGAGGAAACAGGCATCCCAGTCCCGGCACACTGCTGGAGCAGCTGAGAGCGACTTTCCCCCGCCTTGTAATTAGAAGCTTTTGCTGATCGAACACCCCGCGGAAAAAGCAAAGGCACTCACCGGGTTCTGCTCGGCTGGGGGTGTCCCTTCCTGTCCCTCACCACGCAGGGTAATGCCGGCTCCTGCAGCTGCCAGCTCTCTGCAGTGCCTGCCACCTCGCTGCTTCACTGCCACCCTCCCCTTGTAGGGTCCCCACGAAGATGGGTCACAGGGCTACCGCAGTGGCCAGGAAAAAGCACTGACTCAGCAGTAGCAGACGATCCTGGAGTGCCAGAGCTGCACAAAGGCACCATTGGCAGCCTATGCAAAAGATGCAAAGGGACCTGTGGGGAAGGACTTGCATCTCCTGCCTCAGTTTCCATTCTCCAGCAGGCTGGGAGAGGCCAGACCTCCCTGCCTAGCTGCTACAACCCATGGTCACCACGGTCCACTCCAGATATGAGCTCATGAGCCCATGGGCTGTGGTCTAGAGGTTCCCACCCGTACACAGGTCAGCTGCTAAAGAGATATTGTTACGCTTCCATTCATCCCATCTGGCACCAGCCTTGCTCAAAGGGCTTGACAAAAGGCACAGGGCTGGACACAGAGCAGAGGCTCCGAGGTGAAAGCTCAAGCTCGGGTGGCAGAACTGACCAGTAAAGTCCTTAGGGATTGTCCCTGATGCAGCTGCCCTCTCCTCACCCCCGCCAGGTACAAATGCCCCCCAAGCCTGGTTAATTTTAGCTGGGGCTGCTGAAGCAGACAACCCTGAAGGTGCTGCTAATCTCCTGCTGCACATCACACGGGTTGCACTGCAGGTTAACCCTTGCCTCAGCTGGTGTCCTGGGTTTCAAAGCAGCCAAGGAAAATCCCAGCTCCACTTCTCTCTCTGCTCACCTCTGACAGCCTCTCTCCTGCTTCCCAGCCTGAACTTCTGACCAGGGAGTTTCATCTGTGAGGCCAAGCAGCAGCTAAGAGACCTGGGATCCATCTGGGTCCCTGCTGCCACCTGGACCAGCACAAGCAGGAGGAGATGCTGGCTATAGTGAAGTAGTGCACCACTGGTGATGGTGAGTGCACCTGAAACTGGCAGTGGATGATTATTAATGGCAATGATACCAAAGCCATTGCAGCTTGATGCTGCTGTCCTTCTGATGAGCCTTCCCAATACCAGTGGGGAGCTGGCAAAGACCTCAGGGCCAGGTTTAATCACCCGCATTGGAAAGTTTGGCCAACACAGTAAGCAAGGAGGGAGCTGCCCAAGGAGGCCTCTGCTGATTGAGGGCTTCAGGGATGCTGAGCTCAAGGGACTGGGGATCCTTGCCCCAAAGAGAGGGGTGAAAATACAGAATGGCCCCTCTTAGGAGAGCACAAGCTATCCCAAGAGGTGCAGAGACCCTTTGCACCTCCTGACACACGAGAGGGACATGTCCCCACCTATGGCAGGGGGGGTATATTTAATGTCCCTTCCAACCCAAACCATGCTACAGTTCTATGAATCTCATGTGCTGCTGGGAAGAGGCTGCCAGCCAGTGAGGCCAGCTCTAGACTTCCATCTGAGAAGCAGCCATCATTGCATGGTGGTTAAATGTCATTGAGTGTGGACACTGCTGGAGGGAGATCCAGGATCTCTCCTAGTCCTTCCACCGCTGTGTCCCTTGTCGCACTCTCCTTGCTTTTCCTTCTCTCTCCCCTGTCTTCACCTAACCACCACAGATCAGTGAGCTATGGCCAGCCTGGATGCAGTAAGGGCTGTGAGATAAAGATGAACACAAGCAGAATGATTAAGCCTGTGATTAATGATTAAGAGGCAGGAAAGTCTAAGGTCTCGTCTGCCCAGTGCTCAGCAGCAGCGAGTTGTCCTTCTGCCAGGGAGCAGGGAGGTGGGATCATGCAGCATCCAGCCAATAGAGAGTCTTTGGCTCAAGGTCCTCAGAAAAGGACCAGCTCAGTGACCTGGAACAAATGCTCCCCCACCTTCCCCGCACGTGTAAGAGTCCTGTGGGTTAGTCATGTGCTAGACATGGGGTGATGAAAAAGGGTGGGAAACGCCAGTGGGTTGCCATGTGTCCTAGCTGGGAGGTGGGAGCTGTGTCTTCTCCTGGAAATTGGTCGAATGCCAGGGCAAGTCTGTTTCCTCTCCTTGTGTGGGTGTTGAACAGTGTAAAGATAGCACATGTACTGGAGCTCTGGCATAACCATTTGCTGGCAGGTCCTCAAAGTCCTGTTGTCTAAGTCTTGTCTGAGGTTGTACCCAAGGATATTTGCAGCCCCTGACTGGAAAGGCAGGAGAGCTTTGTTCTTGATGTGATCTTTCCCTACTGCCTCCTGGTCTGAGATGCAGGTCTGCATAAGTTCCTTCTGTCTCATTCGCAGGTGATTCACCTCCTTCTCCAGAACCTTGAGCCCTATGGTCCTCTGAATTGTCCTCCAGAAGGTACGGTTGAAGTGCAAGTAGAGCTGCCAGTCCAGCGAGCACCACACTTTTATCCGCTCCTCACTTGCTGGAGTCAAGGTCTGGACGGTGTCCTGGCTTCTGGAATTGAGCTTGAAGTAAACCACATCATCGAGATCCCAGCACAAAGCGTGCTTCAAGAGGATCATGGACTCATCAAAGTACTCTGCTATCAAGACCAGGTGGAAATTCTGTTCAATCTCATCCAAGACTGCCTGGATGTACCTTTTACTGCCGCGTGCGTTGTTGTTGTAGCCAAAGTCAAACCACATGATGTTCCTGGCATACATATTCTCCTTGCTATCCATCCAGTGGTAATACTTCATGGGTGACACCAGGTACTCGTTCACGTCCTTGGAGGACCTAAAGGCAGGGACAGTGTCCTTGTAGTAAACGTAGGAAGACTCCAGCAAAGGAATGGGGTTCCTCAGGATGGAGAAGTAGAAGGTGTTTGCCGGCATCACCTTTTGCACCTGTTTGTGGGGAGGAAGAAGGAAGACTTTTAGCCTGGAGCACCGCTCGCTCAGCCGGGTTCCTCTGCGGGTGTCATGGCTCTGTCTTACCTCGGCGAGGTTAAACCGCAAGTGGTTGCACATGATATTGTAGTTTTGCCCTATGGTTTTAAAGTCCTCCACAAAGTCAGTCAGGAAGGTCTTTGGGTAGCCTAGGTGGTGGAGATGGCCAGCTGGGAGGGCAATGGTGAGGTTGTACTTCTCTGCAAACCTGAACATGACGTTCAGGATGGTGCTGCTGGCTGTCTTGTGAGTCTTGAGGAACATGACATTTGTCTTGGCATGGCAAGGCATGGAAGGTAACAGCAGCTCCTTGTGGCTCTTCAAGGCTCTGCAGGAAGGCAACACATGTGGAAAGCAGCCTCACCAGTGCCATATCCCATCTCAGGACCTGGCAAAGCCAAACCCAAGCAGGATCTCCTCCTGACATTGCACCTGCAGCTAGTGCAAGGCACCAAGCCAAACAAGCCCCACTTCTCAGGCATAAATGTTGGACAGATTGATGCTTCTCCAGGTCCTCACCTACCCAAAGGTGAAGCTCAATCCCCATTTTCCATACAGCTGATTTTGCCCCGAAGAGCTGCACTTTGGCTAATTCGATCCCAAATGTGGATCTAGAACCTAACTCTGGAGTGCTGCCCTTCCAGCATCAGCCCAAACACTGTGACACTTAAACCAAGTGCCCCAGTCAGACCCTTGCTGCCCCAGGCAGATGAAGTCATGCAGCCTTGCTCCTGCTACACTTACATATAATTTCTGTCCTCCATGTGGAAGAATTCTGACAGGAAGATGAGTCCTAGGGTGAGGCTGAAAATTAGGAGACATTTAATGTGCCTGGAAAGAAAGAAGAGTTTCAGTAGGTTTTCATAGAATTAGCCAGGTTGGAAGAGACCTCCAACATCATCCAGTCCAACCTAGCACCCAGCCCTAGCCAATCAACCAGACTATGGCCCCATTCAGTCTTTTTTTGAACACTTCCAGGGACAGAGACTCCACCACCTCCCTGGGCAGCCCATTCCAATGCCAATCACTCTCTCTGACAACAACTTCCTCCTAACATCCAGCCTAGGCCTCCCCTGGCACAACTTGAGACTGTGTCCCCTTGTTCTGTTGCTGGTTGCCTGGCAGCAGAGCCCAACCCCACCTGGATACAATCTCTCTTCAGGTAGTTGTAGACAGCAATGAG
>WAAF01002441.1:7848-25255 GCA_013400475.1 Tricholaema leucomelas
ACACAGTACTCAAGGTGTGGTCTAACCAGTGCAGAGTACAGGGCACTCTTTACCTCCCTGCTCCTGCTGGCCACACCATTCCTGATGCAGGCCAGGATGCCACTGGCTCTCTTGGCCACCTGGGCACACTGCTGGCTCATGTTCAGGTGGGTGTGAGCACAGAATAGGCTTTTTTCTTCACCCTTTCAGAATAAAACCAAACCAAACCTCCCACCTACTTCTATCAAAGCAAATTTGGCTTTTAAGTTCCTTCTTATGAAGCTTTCACAAACTCCCTTTTTCTGCCTGGAGCTCTGGGGCATCCCATGGCCCTGTTGAAGGCTTTGCAGAGGTCCAGTGCCTTTGCATCAAGCTGTCATCTGCTTGCTGCTGAGTCCCTCTGCCTGGTGAGATTTGTGCTGGTTTGGTTTCTCAGGCATGACACTTGCATGATTAATAAATGTTTTCACATCCCAACAAGCCTGATTTATGGCAGCAAGCCTGCAGGTCTGCAAGCTCTGCTTCCCCCTTCATATCTCTCCTGGCACCTATATTCTGCTGTGTTTACTTTTTTCTTCCCCCCTTTCCTCCCTACTGCAAGTATTGTTTGTACTGTATGTAGACAAAGTCAAGACAAATCTTTGTTTCCTGGAGAGCTACAGAGCTGCAAAAGCTTCTCTTCTTTTTTTTTTTCCTGGTGTTGTTATTGTTCTGGTATCAAATCTGGAAGTTGACTCTTAAGGTGAAAGATGATGAGCCTAAGTTGCTGTCGATAGAGCGACAAAGCTGGTGAAGGGCCTGGAACACAAACCCTGTGAGGAGAGGCTGAGGGAGCTGGGGGTGTGCAGCCTGGAGAAGAGGAGGCTCAGGGCAGAGCTCATTGCTGTCTGCAGCTCCCTGAAGGGAGGCTGTAGCCAGGTAGGGGTTGGTCTTTTCTGCCAGGCAGCAATAGGACAAGGGGACACAGCCTCAAGTTGTGCCAGGGGAGGTCTAGGCTGGATGTTAGGAGGAAGTTGTTGGCAGAGAGAGTGATTGGCATTGGAATGGGCTGCCCAGGGAGGTGATGGGAGTCTTTGTGCCTGGAGGTGTTGAAGCCAAGCCTGGCTGAGGCACTTAGTGCCATGGTCTGGTTGGTTGGGCAGGGCTGGGTGCTAGGTTGGGCTGGCTGAGCTTGGAGGTCTCTCCAACCTGCCTGATTCTATGATTCTATGATATAGATTTGTCTTGCTTGTGGTGTCCCCAAATCTTTTTCCTGTTTCTTGCTGGGAATCATTCTGTTGGCAGCTTTTCAGCCCTGTGGTCTCCCTGCCTTGCAGAGAAGCAGCTCATTTTGAAGATTAGCTTTGCTGGTGCAAAAGGCTCTCTGCAGGTTTTCTTTTTTCCTCTTCAGTTCTGTCTGACTGCAATTTAGTTCAGCTTTTGAGACCACATCTCTGCTTCACAGAATCACAGAATGCCAGGATGGAAGGAACCCCAAGGATCATCCATTCCAACCTTTGTTTTCACTTAGGTGTAGCTTCTACATTTTGGAAGTTGTTTGATTCTTTTTTTGCATGTTCAGATTTGTCTTCTGCAAGTGACCTTATTGTGACCTTTTGTTATCTGAAGGGGGCTACAAGAAAGCTGAGGAGGGACTTTTTAGACTGTCAGGTAGTGATAGGACTAGGGGGGGAATGGAATAAAGCTGGAAATGGGAAGATTCAGACTGGATGTCAGGAAGAAGTTCTTCAGCATGAGCACACTGGCACAGGTTGCCCAGGGGAGTGATGGAAGCCTCATTCCTGAAGGTGTTTAAGGCCAGGTTGGATGTGGCTCTGAGCAACCTGCTCTAGTGTGAGGTGTCCCTGCCCATGGCAGGGGGGTTGGAGCTGGCTGATCCTGGTGGTCCCTTCCAACCCTGACTGATTTGATCAGGGTTGCCTTACATCAAGAGACTCTTTATGTTCTTTTCCTTATTCTTCAGCTTCATTTTGTTTACTCTAAGCTTTGTGTGCATTAAGGACAACTAAAGCAGACCATGCAAAACTGAATCACAGAATGTTAGGAGTTGCAGGGGACCTCAAAGGATCATCCAGTCCAACCCCCACCCTGCCAGAGCAGGGTTGCCTAGGGCAGGCCATACAGGCATGCATCCAGGTGGCTTTTGAATGTTTCCAGACAAGGAGACTCCACAACCCTCTGGGTGCAGGACCTTACACTTGGCTTTGCTGAATGTCATGAGGTTGGCCTGGGCCCACCTCTCCAGCCTTTCCAGGTCCCTCTGGATGGCATCCCTGCCCTCTAGTGAGTCACTTATGCCACACAGCTTGGTGTCATTGCTCCTTGGCTTCTTGATGTGCACCCCCCAAAAGAGCTTGGCCCCCTCCACTAGACACCCACCCCTCAGCTAGGGAGAGACATTGAGCAGATCTCCTCTCAGCCTTCTCTGCTGCAGCCTAAACAGCCCCAGGGCTCTCAGGCTCTCTGCACAGAAAACTTCAGAGGCTGGAAGGGACCTCCAGAGATCAGCCAGTCCAAGCCCCCTGCCAAAGCAGCATCCCCTAGGGCAGTCCACACAAGAATGCATCCAGGTGGGCTTGGAAAGCCTCCAGAGGAGGAGACTCCACAGCCTCTCTGGGCAGCCNACTGCCCCCCAGGATGCCAGCCGGGGGCTGTGGTTGAGCGGTTAGCGATGGGATCGCAGGCTCTAGGTGAGCTGTCAAAAGGCCTCTTCCAACCTCACCAGTACCAAACCAACCTTGGTAGCTCCATTTAGGAAGATGAATTTCTTTCTTTAAAGCATGTGTCCCAACTTCTTTGCTGCCACAAGACACACTTTCACCTCAGCTTGCCATTGGCAGCCTCCCCTTCGCAGCCCCCGTGGCTACGGTGGGTTCTTGAAGCGGTAATCTCCGAGAAGGTGAGAAACGATTATTGCTTTTTAGCACACTTGACATGAGGTTGGCTCAGGGGCTGCACTCGCAGCTTCAAACATTTCAGATGGCTAGAAACCAACTTAAACACCTTCCTTGAACGTTCATGGCTGCCATGAGGTCATAGTTTGCAACCAAAAAAAAAAAAAGAAGAGATCAAATGGTCCCTTTAAGGTTTTGCTTTTGGGGTTGTTTCTTTTTCCTCTTTACTCTTTTGTTGGGTTTTGGGGTTTGTTGTTGAGGTTGTTTTTTTTTTTTCCATTCCCCAAGCATTTTCATACTAAAATGCTGTAGCTGTGGGGTTTGGCTTTTGGCCAGACAATGAAGATTTAGTGTTTTGACCAGCTGTGATCCAATAATGTCCCTCAGAGGAAACGTTTTGCGGGGAGGAAAAGATACATGTTTGAGTCCGGGAATTGTGTTCTGTCTCTCAGACTGCTTTGCAGTTTCCCCGAGCCCCTTGCAGGCAGATTAAACAATCACAAATGAGCCTGACTTGAAGAGGCTCTTTCTTTTCATCAGAGCTGCAAACAAATTACAGCCAGAGCCTGCTCACTAGGAAAAGAAGGTTAGAAATGGACAGGAGCAGGCAGTGTGAGCTTGCGGCACAGAAGGCCAAGGGCAGCCTGGGCTGCATCCCAAGCAGCGTTGGCAGCAGATGCAGAGAGCTGATTCTGCCACTTGGATCTGCTCTGGGGAGACCTGACCAGGAGTGCTGCATCCAGCTCTGGAGCCCTCAACACAGCAAGGACATGGACCTGATGGAGCAGGTGCAGAGGAGGGCCACAAAAAATGATCATAGAATCATAGAAACAGCCAGGGTGGAAGAGAGCTCCAAGCACATCCAGTCCAACCTAGCATCCAGCCCTGTCCAACCAACCAGACCATGGCACTAAGTGCCCCAGCCAGGCTTGGCTTCAACACCTCCAGGGACAGCAACTCCACTACCTCCCTCAGGGGGTTGGAGCAGCTCTGCTATGAGGACAGGCTGAGGCAGCTGGGAGCGTTCAGCCTGGAGAAGAGAAAGCTGCAGGGAGACCTAATAGCAGCCTGCCAGGACCTGAGGGGGTCTGCAAGAAGGCTGCAGAGAGACTTTGCAAAGGCCTGCAGGGACAGGATGAGGGCAATGGCTTCAAAGTAGAGCAGGGCTGATTGAGATTGGATGTGAGGAACAAGTTCTGCACCAGGAGGGTACTGGAACACTACAACAGGTTGCACAGGTAGGTGGTTGAGGATCCACTCTGGAGCTATTAAATGTGAGGCTGTAGAGGGCTGTGGACAAGCTGATCTAGTTGAGGATGTCTCTACTGACTGCAGAGGGGTTTGAACTTGATGACCTTTGGAGAACACTTCCAACCCAGACCAGACTCCAGAGCTAGCCCCAGCACTCCAGGTGGGATCTCAGCACAGCAGAGCACAGGGGCAGAATCCTTTCGTTTGACCTGCTGGCCACACTTGCTGTAGCCCAGAACACTGCCCACATCACAGGATCACAGGATGTTAGGGGTTGGAAGGGACCACCATAGATCATCAAGTCCAACCCCCCCCTGCCAGAGCAGGACCATACAATCTAGCTCAGGGCACACAGGAACACATCCAGATAGGGCTGGAAAGTCTCCAGAGAAGGAGACTCCACAGCCTCTCTGGGCAGCCTGTGCCAGTGCTCTGTCACCCTTCCAGTAATGAAGTTCTTCCTCATGTTGAGGTGGAACTTCCTGTGCTGTAGTTTCCATCCATTACTTCTTGTCCTATCCCAGGACTCCCTCTTGACCCCCAGCCCTCAGATATTTATAAACATTGATTCAATCCTCTCTAAGGCTTCTCTTCACCAGACCAAACAGCCCCACTTCCCTCAGCCTCTCCTCACAGGGCACTGCTCCAGCCCCTTCAGCATCTTCACAGCCCTCCCTTGGACTTTCTCCAGTAGATTCTTGTCCCTCCTGAACTGGGAAGCCCAAAGCTGGATGCAATATTGCAGGTGAAGTCTCACCAGGGCAGAGTAGAGGTGGAAGAGAGCTTCCCTCTTATCTGCTGCCCACATTCCCCTTAATGCCCTCCAGGATCCCATTGGCCTCCTTGGCCACAGGAGTGTACCATAGCACAGGGCACATTGGTGGACCACAGCACAGGGCACATTGGTGGACCACAGCACAGGACACATTGCTGGACCACAGCACAGGGCACATTGGTGGACCACAGCACAGGGTACATTGCTGGACCACAGCACAGGGCACATTGGTGGACCACAGCACAGGGTACATTGGTGGACCACAGCACAGGGTACATTGCTGGACCACAGCACAGGGCACATTGCTGGACCACAGCACAGGGCACATTGCTGGACCACATCTCAAGCAGCTTAAAACCTGTTTGGTTTGGGGTTTTTTTTTGTCTTAAGTAAGCTCCATTTGAGTGCCTGTGGCTGAAGGAGCCTGACTGCAAGTGCTTTTTGTTCTGATTCATTAGTTTGAGCACTTGCATGATAAATGAAGATCATTCCTGCTTTGCTGCCTTCTGGGGCAGCCCTGATCTACTCTATTAGCTGGGAAGTTATTTTGGAGTGGAGGGAGATTAGCTTTGTATTGCTGCTAGGTTCAGGCTGTTAGATCACTTAGTATAGATCATTCTGCCACTTCAGCTTACTAAGGAAGGGAAGATTTGTTTTGGCTGCTGGACTAAAGAGGTATTGTTCAGGCATCCATAAAGTGTTGGCTTGAGTAGCCTTGTCATAACAAGCTCTTGAAACCCTCTCCTGGTCCTACAAACTAATTAATTTCTCACCCATTTGCCTCCAAGAGTTCAATTTTACAAAGGAATTGGAGCACATTTCTTTTTAGGAGGAACTTCAATTTCTGTGCCACCCAAAAGCTGCTTCTCTCCAGCTAATTAGACACACCACAGCTTTCATGTTGCTTTACTCAGACACTTCAATTTCTTCTGCTCCTACCCAGAAAAGTGGCTGTTGTGCCTAAAGTGCCCTGAGGAGAACCTGGAGGTTGCCACTTTGGCAGCTTTGTGCCATACTTAAGTCTTTGCCCTGTAAAGAGACTGAGCTAAGAGAAGTTAGTGTGGGCAAATCTAAAGTGTAGTCCAGCACAACAACTAGGAGTAGCAACCACAACTAAGTCAGGAGGTGAAGAGTTTGTCTCTCCAAGAAGGAATCCTACAGGAATTGCAGAAGGACTTTCTCTGAGGGTGTCTAGAGACAGGCCAAGGGGGAATGGTTTGAAGCTGAGGCAGAGCAGGGTTAGAGTGGAGCTTAGGAAGAAGTTCTTCAGTACAAGGATGCTGAGAGTCTTTGCCCTGTAAAGAGATTGAGCTAAGAGAAGTTAATATGGGCAAATTTGGAGTGTAGTCCAGCACAACAACTAGGAGTAGCAACCACAACTAAGTCAGGAGGTGAAGAGTTTGTCTCTCCAAGAAGGAATCCTACAGGAATTGCAGAAGGACTTTCTCTGAGGGTGCCTAGAGACAGACCAAGGGGGAATGGTTTGAAGCTGAGGCAGAGCAGGGTTAGAGTGGAGCTTAGGAAGAAGTTCTGCAGTGCAAGGGTGCTAAGACTCTGGAGTAGGCTGCTCAGGGAGGTTGTGGATGGCTCCTCCCTGGGGGTGTTCAAGGCCAAGTTGGATGAGGCCTTGAATAGTGGAGTCTAGTTGGGAGGCATCCCTGCCAGTGGCAGGGAGGTTGGAGTGGGTGATCTCTGAGGTCCCTTCCAACCTAAGCCATTCACTGATTCTAAGATGTCCCTGCTGCCTGCAGGGGAGTTTGGCTCCATGACCTTTAAAGATCCCTTCTAACCCAAACCATTCTATGATTCATAGCCTTGCTTTTTTGGTGTTTCAGATCTGCCTCCTACAACTTCAGGAGCTAGGATTAAATCCAGGATTGCTTGCTGCTCTTCTTTCACTGCATGTCCTCCTCACTTCACATGTCCCTTACTTTTCTGAGATCTTGCATCTTGTGCTACCAGACTGCCCAGGGCCCTGCTGGAATCTCCCTCTCTGGAGGGATTTAGGAGCTGTGTAAATGTGGTGCTGAGGGATATGGTTTAGTGGTGGTTTGGCAGGCTTAGGCTAATGGTTGGGCTTGATCATAGAATCAGCAGGGTTGGAAGTCACCTCTAAAAGTCATCTAATACAACCTCCTACCTGCACTCAGCAGGGACATCCTCAACTAGATCAGGTTGCCCAGAGCCCTGTTCAGCCTCACATTCAGTATTTCCAGGCATGGGGCCACAACCACCTACCCATGCAACCTGTTGCAGTGTTCCAGCACCCTTCTGGTGCAAAACTTGTTCCTCACATCCAAGCTCAATCTGCTCTGCTCTACTTTGAAACCATTGCCCTCATCCTGTCCCTGCAGCAAACAGTCTTTCTGCAGCCTTCTCGTAGCCCCCTTCAGATCCTGGAAGGTCATTATTAAGTCTCCCTGGAGCCTTCTGTTCTCCAGGCTGAACACCCTCAGCCTGTCCTCATAGCAGAGCTGCTCCAGCCCCTTGATCATTTTCATGGCCCTATGATGATCTTAAAAGTCTCTACCAACCTAAATGGTTCTCTGACCCCACCTGGAGTACTGTGTGCAGTTCTGGAGCCCCCAACACAAGAAGGACATGGAACTGCTGGAGCCAGTCCAGAGGAGAGCCATGAAGATGCTGAGAGGGCTGCAGCAGCTCTGCTCTGAGGACAGGCTGAGAGAGTTGGGGCTCTGCAGCCTGGAGAAGAGAAGGCTTGGAGGAGACCTTAGAGTGGCTTTGCAGTATCTGAAGGGAGCCTACAGGAAGGCTGGGGAGGGACTATTGACAAGGTCTGGGAATGTCAGGACGAGGGGGAATNCAGGAGGGCTCACTCCAAACCTGTCTGTAGGCTGCTGTTCAGGCCCCTGTGGTGGCTTGTCTGGACCCTCCTTTTGCTGCCTGAACTTCAGGCAGGAGCTTTCATCACTAAAACGTTGTGTGAAGAGTCCATAGCCTTGTGACTATCCTGAGAAACACTCACCTGTACTTAAAGCCTTAGGATGCAGCTTGAAATTCTCCCTGGATTCGATTTTTATCTCTTAAAGGTCTGTTTCAACCTGTGGGTGGTTGAAGAACATCCAAAGGAGTGGCAGAACTTCCTGTAAACCCTTCCATGTCTTGGGGCCCAGATCAGGAGATAGGAAGCCCTCACTGCTATGCAGAGCTGATGCTTTGATGTCCAGTTTCTTTTACTTTGCAAAGGATACATTCAAGGTCAGGTTGGAAGTGGCTCTGAGCAACCACTTCTAGTTGAAGATGTCCCTGCTCACTGCAGGAGGATTGGGCTAGATGACCTTGAAAGGTCCCTTCCAACCAAACCATTCCATGATTCCTACTCTTGCCTTTCTATTTTTATTTCCTTCAAATGTGTGGAGTTGTTTCTCTGGCATCTGCAGCCCTCCTGGGTTCCAGTCCAGCAGGAATACTTTCCCATTTGACTCATCCCTGGCATCTCAGTAGAAACCAAGAAGAATGATTCCTATCATTGCTTCTGCAGAGGATGTAGCCCTGGAATCAGTTCTGGGAACAAGCAATTATTTTTGGGGTGGGGAAGGGATGCCAGTAAGTGCTCCTCAGGTCTGAAAAGGAGCTTGTATGAGAATGATGTTCTCACACCTCTCACCTTCATTTTGAGTTGCCTACATGCTCACTAATTTAAAACATTAATTACCAGGTTGGAAGGGACCTCAAGGGTCACTTGATCCAACCTTGTAACAAAGTGGGGTTTGGTCTCTTCTCCCAAGTAGGAAGCAACAGGACATAAAGAAACAGGCTCAAGTTACACCAGGGGGCACAGTCTCAAGTTGTGCCAGGGGAGGTTTAGGTTGGATGTTAGGAGGAAGTTGTTGGCAGAGAGAGTGATTGGCATTGGAATGGGCTGCCCAGGGAGGTGGTGGAGTGGCTGTGCCTGGAGGTGTTGAAGCCAAGCCTGGCTGGGGCACTTAGTGCCATGGTCTGGTTGGTTGGGCAGGGCTGGGTGCTAGGTTGGGCTGGCTGAGCTTGGAGCTCTCTTCCAACCTGCCTGATTCTGTGATTCTCTGATTCTCTGCTTTCTTTTTCCTTGCCTCTGCTAGGAATCCTCCAGCCCTTTGCAGACAAAGCTGCATGTGCCAGGCTTGCATTGAAAAGGTCCAAACCAGCAGCTGAAATCTCAGCAGATTCAATTCCTTTGCTGCCAGCTGCATGTGTGGCACAAATCCCTCTACTGTCCACAACTGTAGATGCTGGAAATTAACTTTTCCTTGAGGGAATCTAAAGTTTTTTATGGAAGAGAAGGAAGCTCTGCACATTGTATTAAGGGGCAGCCTGGGAGGAGGTGGTAAGATGGGAGAGGAAATTAAAGAGCAGTGGTACTTCATGCTGCCTTCCCCTTGGGGTGCTTATTGTTCACAGGGGGGGCACTTCATGAAACCATAGCATCATTTTAAGTTCATCAGGTCCAATCATTAACCCACCACTGCCAAGGCAGCACTAAGCCTTGTCCCTCGGCACCGCTTCGGCACACTTTGCAGTCTGACTTTATCCTCTTTACAAAGTGGAGCAAAAAGAGAAAATAAAAGTGAAAATAATGTGGAAAAGGATCCCTGCCAGGGACTGCTCCTAACTGTGATTCCAGGATTTCCCCCTGTAAGACAGTGTGTATAGTTCTGAGGCTCCCAACACAAGAAGGGCCTGGAACAGTGGGAGCCAGCCCAGAAGAGGGCCATGAAGATGCTCGAAGGGCTGCAGCAGCTCTGCTATGAGGGCAGTCTGGGACAGTTGGGACTGTGCAGCATGGAGAAGAGAAGGCTTCCAAGAGAGCTTGGAGTGGCCTTCCAGCATCTGAAGGGGCCTGCAGTAGGGCTAGAGAGGGACTACTGACAAGGTGTTGTAATGACAGGATAAGGAGGAATGGGTTTGAACTGGCAGAGGGGAGATTGAAACTGGATGTTAGGAAGAAGTTCTTGGCAGTGAGAGTGGTGAGACACTGGCACAGGTTGCCCAGGGAGGTTGTGGCTGCTCCCTCCCTGAAAGTGTTTAAG
The DNA here is from genome assembly GCA_013400475.1 of Tricholaema leucomelas. Taxonomy (NCBI): domain Eukaryota; kingdom Metazoa; phylum Chordata; class Aves; order Piciformes; family Lybiidae; genus Tricholaema lacrymosa; species Tricholaema leucomelas. Next base: position 17,775 of record WAAF01002441.1, read on the forward strand.
GCCAGGTTGGATGAGGCCCTGAGTGACCTGTTCTAGTGGGAGGTGTCCCTGCCTATGGCAGGGAGTTGGAACTGGATGAGCTTTGAGGTCCCTTCCAACTTAAACCATTCTATGACTCTAAGGCAGATCCTCCTTGAATCACTGAGTCACTGAATGATAGGAGTTTGAAGGGACCTCTGGAGGTCATCCAGTCCAAACTCCCCTGCCAGAGCAGGTTCAGCTAGAGCAGGTTGCACAGGACAGTCTCCAGATGGGTTATTAATGCCTCTGGAGACAGAGACTCCACCACCTCTCTGAGCAGCCTGCTCCAGGGCTCTGCCAGCCTTATAATGACAAAGGTTCTCATATTTAGGTGGAATCACAGAACCTTAGAGGTTCCAACCCCCCACCATAGGCAGGGACAGCTCCCACTAGAACAGGTCACTCAGGGCCTCATCCAGCTTCTGGAGAAGAGGAGGCTCAGGGGAGACCTTATTGCTGTCTACAACTACCTGAGGGGTGGTTGTAGCCAGGGGGAGGTTGCTCTCTTCTCTCAGGCAGCCAGCACCAGAACAAGAGGACACAGCCTCAAGCTGCACCAGGGGAAATTTAGGCTTGAGGTGAGGAGAAAGTTCTTCAGTGAGAGAGTCATTGGCTACTGGAATGGGCTGCCCAGGGAGGTGGTGGAGTCCCTGGAGCTGTTCAAGGCAGGACTGGACGTGGCACTTGGTGCCATGGTCTAGCCTTGAGCTCTGTGGTGAAGGGTTGGACTTGACGATCTGTGAGGTCTCTTCCAACCTTGGTGATACTGTGAGACTGTGATTGAGTCTTTGCTGTCTGGAGCCCTGCAGCAGGTTGTGGAGCCTCCTTCTCTGGAGACTTTCCAAACCCACCTGGATGCATTCCTGTGTGGAGTGTCCTGGGGGATCTTGCCTTGACAGGAAGGTTGGACTGGATGATCTTTGAGGTCCCTTCCAGCCTAAACCATTCTGTGATTCTATCTGGCCCCAACCTGGTTGATTCTATTCTATTCTATTCTATTCTATTCTATTCTAATTCTATTCTATTCTATTCTGTTCTCCTGATACTTACCCTTCAAGTATTGATCAGCATTGATGAGATCCCCCTCCCAGTCTTCTCCAGGCTAAAAAGCCCCAAGTCCCTCAGCCTTTCCTCCCAAGAGAGATGTCCTAATCCCCTCAGTTTCTTTTAAATGGAGTTAGTGAAGGAGGCTCTTAGTGGCAGCAGTTGAATGTTGGAGTTATGGATCCAGCAGGTCAGTCCTAGCCATATTGTCATGATTTTGGTTTCAGTTTGGCAGGAATACAACCCAGTTGCTCATGTCCAACGTGCAGTTTGCATGCAGAGTGGTGATTATGTTTGGAGAAGGATTAAGCCAATGAAAGGAAATTGAAATAACCCATCCCAGCTGACACCAAGCTGATGTTCCAAAAGCTAGAACCTGAGACAGTGGAAATGAGCTGTGGAATAGGATTAAACACTAAAATCAACCTTGTAGATGAAGCTTGATTAGTTCATGTCCCTCAAGAAACTGAGGTCCAAAGAAATGCTACTCTGGAATGATTGGCACAGAAAAGCAGAAGGTCTGGCAAAGAGCACAGAACGTTAAGGCTTGGAAAGGACTTGCAGTGATCATCTAGTCCAACCCCTCTGCCAGAGCAGGATCACCTGGAGCAGGTCACAGGAAACATGAATCCTCTGTAAATAAAGAGCAGAAGTTAGTTGAGGTTTATTTGTTCTCCTTTGTGCAGCTGTCAGGAAAGTCCACTGCTGGAAGAAGTTCTCTCGACGAGGATTCAGCCATTAGCACTCAGGTTTCAAGAGTTTATGGTGGCCCAGTGCAGGCCATAAATGCATAAAGATATGGTCAACAGTAATAATTCATAAAGTGCACCCTATAAAACGGTGTTAACAGTCCAAATTAACATCAGTGTGGTGGTTTCTTGGGTGATTGACTCCTCAAACCATCGAGCTTTGTAATTGTTCTGCACCACCTTAGCGCTCTGCGGTCAAAGCTGTCCTCTGGGGTGTCTTCTGTAGCTCGCAGAGCATTAAACACGTTTGGGGTTTTAGCACTTCTAGGAGACAAGTAGTTGGCCAAAGGCAGCCTGGAGTTGTGATAAAATAACTGCTTCAGCCTTTGGTTGAACATCTGTCCTGCTTCGTGAGTGTGCCTGACAGCTGTGATTTATCCTTTCCTCCTTTTGCAGTGATCGACACCACACATCCAGTGCAATTCCCGTTCCAAAGAGACAGAGCTCCAGCTTTGGCAGATTGGATCTTGGCTTCTCCAGTGGGCTTCCTTCTCCAGATAAAGGACTCCGAAAACGAGCCAGCACAGGAAATGAAAGACTGCAGCACAAAACTCCTCCTCCTAGCTACAGCTCTGCTGTAACGCAGCCTGTCGCCATCAGCGCTCGCCTAGGAGAGCTACAGAAGAAACCCGTCTCCATATCTTCCTCCTTGGATACCTCGATGGACTCCACTAAAGGAAGTACCAAGAAAGGTGAGAACTTGTCCAGCAGTTTAAATGGAGAAAACAGGAGCCTGAACAATACCCAAGACCAGCAGGAGTCTTTCCTAGGACACAGCAGTGCAATAAACGGAGCCTTTCTCCCTGGCGACTGCTCCGGCGCCGCCGGCAGCGAGCAGCCCTGTGAGTTTCGTCCCTCCCCGGCTCCCATCCTCTGCTGCACCGTGGAGCAAGCAGAGGAGATCATGGGGATGGAAGCCACGGGGTTCAGCACAGAAGATCAGCTAGAAGACTTTAACTCCATCCCAGTGGAGCACGCTGTGGCAGTGGAGTGTGATGAACAAGTCCTGGGGGAGTTTGAGGAGTTCTCTCGAAGGATCTATGCACTGAACGAGAACATGTCCAGCTTCCGCAGGCCGCGCAAGAGCTCGGACAAGTGAGCTGGCAACAGGGATTTGATAGCAGCCATGGAGGTGAAGGCAGTGGGTGGGGGTAGAGAGAGACAAAATTGCACTTATTCTTTATAGTAATTATAAAACAGAACAAAGAAAGAAGAGCTAAAGCTTATTCCTGTGGTGTTAGACAAGTGGACTCGAGCACGATAAGGCAGGCGATAAGTCACAGCCCAGGTAAAAGTTGTTTCTGCTTCCAGCCCTCCCAAGTCTGGTATCTGTAATCTGGTGGAAATACTTTCAGTTTAGGCATTGAAAGCCAGTTCTGAAGGCTCTCCTGGCAACAGCTCTGGGCTCTGATCAGGCCCTCCTGTGAGCATTTGTTCCTCTCTTCGTTATTATATCGAGTGAAATTTATTTTCACCTTTTCAGAAGGAAAAATAAAGAAGTTAATTTTAAAAGCAGCATAAATTACCTTTTGTGGCAAGAGCTCTTTGCCTCCTCCCATGTACTCCTGTGTTTCCTTGAGCAGTGGAGTCAGGGTTACAGCAATACCATCATTTAGTTATGATTTGGCAGCTTTCTCTTGCCTGTGCTCTGTAACCTTTGAGGTTAGCACCGCTGGGTCCTCAGTTGGTGGTGTAAACTGGGCCAGAGAATGAGCACCTGTGAGATCTCGGCGGTTTCCTTGCATCAGATTCGTCAGAAGTGGCATTTTTCCTCCTCTCCTTTCCTCCATACTCACTGCTCCAACCACAGAAGCCTTGAGGATTAACTCCTCTCTAAGGCTTTGTGGCAGAATCTCAGCCTGACCCTTCCCCACCTCAGCTGGTTGCAGACCCTCATCAGCAGAGACCTAACGAACTCTCTAAGTGAGGGCTGTCTGCCACCCTCTGAGATGCCCATGGAGACAGTGTGCTGCTGTGAGGCACTTCACAGATGGCTTCCCAAAACCCCAGCCTGAAAATGCAGTCAGCACTTTGGAATGAGGTGAATTTGTAGGATCCCTCCACCCTCTGCAGAAAGGAGGCACTTTAGTCTTTTCATCTACATTAAGATCCTCCTAACCATCTGGACTTTGAGGGAAGAAACCCCCAGCAGCACGCTGGAGGTGTGAGTTGCTCTTAGGAAGGTGACCACTGGCACACATCTCCAGCTGCACTCATGGGAAAGCCATTTGCAGCCTGATTTGTGATTCTCTGTGTTCGTTCCACTTGGGATTTACTTCCTCTTGCTTTCTCTTCTTGTGCACCCAAGAATCAGAGCTCATCTGTGAGCTCTCAAACCTATAGCAGAATAAAAACCACTTCATCACACCTGGCTTCTTTTTTTTTTAACCCTTCCCTGGTCTGTGCTTTCTTTTGATCCAATGACTCAGTCTCTCCTAACTTCACCCCCTCAGGCAAGCCTAAATTAACTCTTTAAAACATGGATGTGTATAATCTGTTGTCCAAACCAGGTGTGAATGTGAGAACCAGCTCAGATGACAGCACTGTTCTAGAGTCTGCATCTTTCTGGGTAACACCTTAATGATTGTATTCAAATTCTAGTCACATTTCTTCTCTTAGCTTCTAAGGGTTGTGTGTGTGATGGAGCAGTTAGATCAAGCCTTTCCACACTGATTCTTTGGCTGTGCCCTGTCCCACTCTGATGGGTGAGGTGGAAGTGCTCAAAAGTAGGGACCTCCCTGCTGTAAGGTGGTGAATGTGATTCCAGGTGGACACGTTCACCAGTGGCTTCTCCCCTGAATAAGCTCCTCTCTTCCAACCTCATGAAAAGCTTCCATGCTGCAGGGGGTTGATGCACATCCATCATCTTTGAGAAGAGTTAAGTAGGAAGTTCTCACTCTGCTTTGGTGTAGAGGGAGAAATGAACACCCCAAAGCTCAGCCCATCTCCATCAGCTCATTCTCACTGTGCTGTGGTGTAGAGAGGGAGAAATGAACACCCCCAAAGCTCAGCACTTCTCCATCAGCTCATCCTCACTGTGCTTTGATGTAGAGTGGGAGAAATGAACACTCCAAAGCTCAGCCCATCTCCATCAGCTCATTCTCACTGTGCTGTGGTGTAGAGAGGGAGGAATGAACACCCCAAAGCTCAGCACTTCTCCATCAGCTCATCCTCACTGTGCTTTGGTGTAGAGAGGGAGAAATGAATATCCCAAAGCTCAGCACTTCTCCATCAGCTCATCCTCACTGTGCTGTGGTGTAGAGAGGGAGAAATGAACACCCCAAAGCTCAGCACTTCTCCATCAGCTCATCTTCAGCACTTCTGGCCAGAAGAGAAGTTGTCCTGTGTTCCAAGTACTGCAGCAGCTTGATGTGCATCCATCATCTTTGAGAAGTGATAGGTAGGAAGATCTCACTGTGCTTTGATGTAGAGAGAGAGAAATGAACACCCAAAAGCTCAGCACTTTGGACAGAAGTTGTCCTGTGTTGCAGTGCTGCAGCAGGTTGATGTGCATCCATCATCTTTAAGAGGACATAGGTGGGAAGCTCTCACTGTGCTTTGGTGTAGAGAGGGAGAAATGAACATCCCAGAGCTCAGCACTCTTTAATGAACTCACTCTCACTGTGCTTTGGTGCAGAGGGAGAAATCAACACCCCAAAGCTAAACGCTATCTCATGGAAGCTCTCTCTCTGTTTTGGTGTAGAGAGGGAGAAATGAACATCCCAGAGCTCAGCACTCTTTAATGAACTCACTCTCACTGTGCTTTGGTGCAGAGGGAGAAATGAACACCCCAAAGCTCAGCCCTTCCTCATGAACTCATTCTCACTGTGCTGTGGTGTAGAGGTGGAGAACTGAACACCCCAAAGCCCAGCACGTCTGGCCAGAAGAGCTGTCCTGTGTTCAAGTGTTACAGCAGCTTGATGCACATCCATCATCTTTAAGAAGTGATAGGAACTTCTCATGGTGCTTTGATGTAGAGGTGGAGAAATGAACACCCCAAAGGTCAGCACTTCTTCATGAGGTGCCCATAAGAGAAGCTGCCCTCTGCCTGTATCTTGCCCTCTTCTGACAGCAGCATGATTTTAGGTGAACTTGAGGAACGTTGAGGGATGAGATCTGGCAGGCTGAAAGCAGCACAAGCCCTACCTGTAGGCACACTCAGTTTGCTCTGTAACAGAGAGCTTGTGCCTGGTGGTGACTTTTCCAAGCAACCCAAAGAGTAGTTGTGCAGTGTCCGTGTGGCGTAGGCGCGCACGGAGCGTCTCGGTGCAATTCAGGACCAACCTCCACTTAGGTTCCTTAGAGCATCAGCAGGACTTGGGATTGTTTGTTTGTTGGGTTTGGTTTTTTTTTTTCCCCTCTTTTGGTCACTAGTTGGACGTTTGCTCAGGTTGTACCCAACCAAATGAAGTCCAGTTCTCCTCCCTGGTGTTGCTGTCCCTGTCTGAGCCCCGTGGTCGTTGGCATCTCAAAGGCGGTAGCTGGGTCCTGCACAAAGCTTCTTTGACAGAGCTTTCTCTGGGTGGATCTTTAATTGGCCTTGAGTTGTCCCCACGTTTCTCTTCCAACTTCTTCTCTTTCTTCCTGTAGAAGAAGGGGGGTGTGAAGTGGGACTGAGTCATAGTGCTAATTAAAGCATCAAGCAGCTCCTCGCTGAGGTGAGGATGGCAGATCGCACAGCCCTCAGCCGCCTCGCCCCTTCCTCGCCCGCGATTGCTTCTCCCCCTTCCCCTCCCCTTGTAGATGACTTAGTGGGAGAGAAACAAATAGTAGGTTTGGAGGTGAGATGATCTGTCACAGCCTGCTTTAAACTGTCGAGAGCCTTTCAGTTCCTGCACAGCTGTGACACTGTTAAATGTCTGCAAATGTCTTCATGTGGAGAAAACATTTCGTTGCCATCTTTCGCTTTTCCTTCCCCTCCTCACCCCCTCACTAGGAATTCCTGAGATTTTTGAGAGTATTAGTTTTGGAAGATCACAGCCCACTCTATTTTTATAGCAAGCACAACAGCATTGGCTTCTCCTTGCTTGACCAGGTATTTCAAATAAGCACCAACTCCAGAATATAGCCCATAGCAAATGAGACATTCAACCTCTGGTGGTAATTGCGGGAAAGCTCATCTGTATTTATGAAATAAACCTGATTAGCATCTCTCATCTGCTGTGTCTCCTTCTCTTGATGGCTCCTCTGGCTTTGTTTGCTTTACAACCCCTGCTTTCAACCACAGTCATCAAGTCAGAGGATGGTTTGGGTTGGAAGGGACCTTAAAGGTCATCCATTTGTGACCCCCCCTGCCATAGAATAATGTGCAGCTCCCCTGCCAGAGAATCGTAGAATCATAGGGTTGGAAGGGAGCACAAGGAGCAGCCAGTGCCAGCCCCCTGCCATGCCCAGGGACACCCTACCCTAGAGCAGGCTGCACACAGCCTCAGCCAGCCTGGCCTGAAACACCTCCAGCCATGGGGCCTCAACCACCTCCCTGGGCAGCCCATTCCAGCCTCTCACCACTCTCCTGCTCAACAACTTCCTCCTCACCTCCAGCCTCACTCTCCCCACCTCCACCTTTGCTCCATTCCCCCCACTCCTGCCACTCCCTCACAGCCTCAAAAGTCCCTCTTCAGATTTTTTTTAGTCCCCCTTCAGATCCTGGAAGGCCACAAGAAGGTC
>WAAF01002442.1:0-55948 GCA_013400475.1 Tricholaema leucomelas
TTTTGGAAGGGCCACTGTGGGATGTTGGGAGTTGATTTGGATTGTAAGAGAGACATTCTGACGGGCAGGCTTGTGAAGCAAATCTGGAAGGCAAAGCTGGGAAGGTGTGACTTTTTTGTTGGCTGATATTGGATTCTCAGTTGTATCAATTTTTGTTTTTCTTAAAAGAGAATTTTTATTTTATCCTCCCCCCTCCCCAACTGCTGAAAAATCTTCTCTTCTCTGGGAGGAAACTGTGATGGTTTGGGTGTTTCCCCCCTCCACACTTTGCAAATCACCCAGACTAGACTCAGCAGCTCTGGAAATTGAATGAAGCTTTATATTTACAGCTTAGCACAAGATACAAGCAGATAGTTACAATCTACACAGCTAGATACAGAAACAGACAAGTTAAAAGGTAATACAGAAACACATCAGCCCTCTCAGAAACCAGAGTCCCCAGGAGGGGCTCCCAACAGCCCTTCCACCTTCCTCCCACTCCTCTCCCCTACCCCAGATCTTGCCTTATGCCCAAGGAAGATTGGAGGGTCAGCCAGGGGGATTAGGAAGCAGGTGGATTAGTCACACAGATGGCAGGTTAGGTTAGAGAGAGAGAGTAGTCCAGCCCAAAGCCCAGACAGTGACTCTGCTATCTATGTTTGTGTTCTTGTTCTTATACATCTCAGCAAGCCTCTGGGTGAAGTAGACATCATCTTTGTTTTCCTTTTGCAGCCTGTAATCTACTCCTCACCAAAACATTCCAGCTAGCTTCAAGCTTGCCCAGCATCCTACAGTTGCACAGCCACTTGTGTGGCTTTGTTTTCCTCTCAAATGATGTCAGTTGGGCTTCCTCCCTGATTATTTGTTCCAGGGGTTTGTTTGGTTCTCTCATTTTAGCTAAGACTCACTAAGCGCATCCGATTCATCTTGCGTCCTTAAAGCATCCTACAAGGTTAAGATATTGCCCATCTCTGTGTATTTTAACCCAGGAAAGCTTTTTAACAGCTCTGTAGCTCTACTGATTTTAATTTTGTTTGTCTTTCTCCTTGATTTCTTTTGACTCTTGGGAGGGGGTAGAGGAATAAGCAGAGAGGAAAGAGGGGGGAAAAAAAATAACATTAACACAAAGGAGCACTTCTTATTAAGAGTAGGTGGGTAAAGGCATTGGAAAAATAATACCTCAAGATGCATTGAAACATTTTAGGGAATTAGGGAATTCTGATCTCCTGCAAAAGAAAAAAAAAAGAAGAAGGGAGGGGGTGGGGGGAGGAAGAAAATTAATATTAAAGACAAGCTGTGAGTTTCCATCTGGCCTTGCCGCTTTCGACTAACGCTTCCATGACGGAATTCATCTGTCCATCAACTGTCAAAAATTCTCCTGTCAGTAAATCCCTGGGTACTCTTTCCAGCCCACCCCACTCAAAAATATTCCGAGCCACAAAGTCCTCCGAATTCCAAACCGCTCCCTCTGCCCCCCCTGCCCGCTCTGCTCTCGGCGCTACCAAAGTTGCGGTCCTGGTTATTTGCTTATTTACAGCCTCCTGCAGAATTGGGGTTCCAGGATGGGGATTTGGGGGGATGAGGGGGTGGGGAGAGCTCCAGTGGAAAGAGACTGGGGAGCCTTCAATCATCCGGAGGTTAAATTCTCACCAAGATCCTCCTAAGCCTTTCAGTCGCAGTCTGACAGCAGACAGCCCACATCTGTTTTAAAACACTGAGTGGTTGTGAAGTGTGAGCTCCCCACTGTTTAATGTAACTACATGACTATTTAATGTACACACTGCTAGAGCGCCTCGCAATGCCAAACTGTTGTGACATGCCTGAAGGACATATATAAACATAATATACAGTGGTTTATTGTGACAAAGTGCATCTCTGCTACAAACAGAGCCAGATCAGCCTGCTCCCGAGTGGAGTCAAATGGGAGCAGAGTGCTATTTACCATCTATTTGTTCATTGCCGACATAAGCCAAATATACATGAAACTTCTGTTCCTTAAAATTGCATGGAGCCTATTTAAACTCCCCAAAGAAAGGATTTTTAGCTGAAGATTCATCCAGAGGTAGGTTTTCTGTGCTGTTATCGATGATGGAAGTAGAACTAAAGGAAGCAGGAAGGGAGTTTGGGCAGTGGGCACCGCACGCGTGGCTGCTTCGTCTCCCACCTCCCCTAGGACTGCCTTGCACTGCTCCTTTGTGCCAGCCAGACCTGCCCCNATTTAATCTCTGAGATGAAAGGGGCTACACCCTACCAGAAATTTCTGGGGGTTCTCTGGCTAAGCTTAATTCAGGAGGAGTAGTGATTTTTTTGGTTTTCCATCCTCTCTCTTTCCAACCCTGCTGAAAGCTGAACCTGCCTTCTCTGCGGCGCACAGCAATGTTACATCTTTCAAAGTACATTTATTGCACTGTTTCTTCCTTCAAAAAAGTGTTGGTTACTTGTGGCTCCTGACACCTCATTAATCAAGTGGTCAGAATCCAGTATTCTACAGCAGCAAGACCAATTAACCTTTGCTAGCTACACAGCAGCCAAAAATAATTTCTAATTGTCAAACGGGGAAAGAAAATCTCACCCCAAACATTGAGCCTCTGAAGAGCAGAAAGATGAAAAAGTGGGATTGCTTTTTTTGTTGTTGTTTTGCAAGCACTTAGAGAGAAACCCTACACTCTGCATGCCTGCACTTCTGCTCCTGACTTCTGAAGCAGTGAAGAAATTTGGAGAGAAGCAAGTTCAAAGGTTGGGCTCTGCACAGTTGCAGAGTGCCTGCCTGTAACGTGTCTCCAAATCCCTTCGGATGAGAGATTGGGTTTGCCTGCCCTGTAACTCGAGAGCCTGCGTTCTACAACATCTCCCTTCCACAGCTTGGATATTAGTTGGAGACAAAAGATGATGTGAAAAATCCTGGCTCAAACCATTTCATTGGAGCCCAAATCCTTCCTCTCCGATATTTGTGCTGTTCCCTGTCGCAGTGAGTCTCACTGCAGCTCTCCCGCTCTGGACCATCCGCGGTGGCAGCGATGGAGTCTTGGCAGCTCAGGAGCTGGCCTGTGGGTTTTGTTTGCAGCTCCCAACCTGAGCATTTCAAACGAAACCCAAATATTACCACCTAGGGATTACATTTCAGTGGAGACTTTACTGTGCTTCTTGAAACCAAGCCAGCCTTTCCTTGTGAACCGTTTCGTTCTTCTGAGGGGAGTTGCTGGTTTAAAGGCAGTCAGAGCAGCGAACACTGTTTTGAGCAGCGAACACTGTTTTGAGCAGCGAACAATGTTTTGAGCAGCTTGGGGTTGTTTTTAAAGAAGCCTTTTAAATATTAATGCAGGGGAAGGATGGTGCAAGAACAAGAAGTTCTTCATAAGTGAGAACAGTTACCCAAATTGTCTTAATTGTTTTATTATTGCTCAAGTGCAGAGCCTCGGTCAGAACTCTGGACCCCAGCGTGCGAGCAGCTTCTCTGCCGTGCAGCAGCCCCTCTTGCTTTGCTCAGCGTAGTGAGAGCTCTCCTTATTTCCCAAGTAGCTTTTGTGGTGACCCTGCTGTTTCAGTCTCTATTTTTTTGGCTCATACAAACCATCTTATAGGTCTGAGTATAAAGTCATCACGAGGTTCAGATCCTCTCTGAGCTTTAGCACCGAGTTTCACGAGTCTGTACTGCTGGGAGCCTTGGGTTATGCGGCTGAACGTTGTCAGGTACTCCTGAGGCTTAGCAGGGGTTTTGTTTTTCTTTACAAGCTGGTAACTTTTTCATGCATTCATTACAAAACCAAATTCCACTGAAGTGTTTGTGTGGACTTCTCAGAAGTGCTTCAGACCCTGCCTTTTCCTGGTAGTTTGGTTTCTCTGTCAGGCTTTAGATTAGAGGAGAGCATCCCCACCCTCACTTCGGACACAAAGTGAGTCAGGAAATTGTTTATCAGGGAGGAACCTGTGAGGTTGGGTTTTTCATTGTGGTTTTTATTCCCTCCCCATTCCAGGTTCCCCCTCCTCCCTCTTCCAGGGCTGTTCAATGTATTCCAGGCAGAGGAGGTCACAAACACTGGTGCATATGCAAGAGCCAAACAAATAGCCTTTCTGATAGGGCTGGGTGACATGTGTCAGCCCCTGTCATCCCCGAACAAGAGAGGCAGTGTGCCCAGACAAAGGAGAGGGTGGAATCTCAGCACACTGGCAAACCCTGACCCACACGCAAGGGCTTTGTGCAGCAGATGCCGCCTCTTATTGTTTCCTGCCTCTCTCCCCACCACCCCTGACAACAGCCACTGCCGCTGGCATTCCACCCTGACATCTGTTCAGCTTTATTGATGCTCTCCTGGAGGAATTCCCAGTGTAAACAGGGAATTCTCAACGGGAACCCCATGTTGTAAAAGGGATGAGCTGCATAATGCAAAGATTTAACCACTATTTAGAGGTGTGACACTTGATTGAAAGTGACTTGATTTTATTTTTCTTTATACTCCCCCTCTCCCCAACCACCTTTGTGGCCACATTTGGGCACAGATTTTTCAGGGTAGGATTTTTATTTTTCTTTCCTGAAAATATTTGGGTAGGATGTCTCCTTCTCCCTTCCCTTCTTCCTCTCTCACCTCCCCACCCCTTTCTTTTTCATGGAGCAGGATTGTCAGAATGAATAAAAATTAGGAAATAGAGCAACAACGAAGATGGAAAATGAAGCAAAAACTTGAAAACCCCTGGAAAGGTGGAAGAGAAATAACTAATATGTAGGTACCAGAATGTAGGTACTCCTATAAAAGCTCTCAGAGCCACCTACTCCTAGGACTGACAGCAAACATCTTGAAGATCTTCCTATCTTTTGAACCTAGGGAGAATCCCTTCTGAGGGGGCTGCAAACTGGAACAGTGTGGTCAATATCTCCAGCAAGAGGAAGCAAAGGGGCACACTCAGCCACAATCCTTCCCCATCTATATGCCTTATTCATCTGTTTTAAAAAGGAATCTTCCCTACTTCCATCCTGCTTGCAGCTCTGGGTGGGTTTTGAAGCCATCTCGGTGAGCACGTGGCTCTGCCCCTGTAGAAAATACTGAGCTGCATTTTGGCACCAAAAGGCCTGCTCCAAAATCCAGAGCAGCTGAGGAGAGGCAGTCCATTGATTTGAATTGGCTTTGGGGCAGGATATTAGATGCTGAAGTGGCCAAAATAGCAGGAGGACTGGGAATTGCTGTGTATTCTTGTCACCTAGGGAGCGCTAGGAAGCGACTGGATCTGGCACTATTTTGACTCCCTGATTTGTTTAAATAACTATGTGAAAATAAATGCAGATACTTGAAATGCAAACAGTAGGCTGTCTGCTCCTCAGATCAACCAGAAAGAGGCAGACAAAAAAAAATAATAATCATGCTACACCAGTCCTGCAGAATTTTAACAGCTGATGTTGTTCTGTTGAGGTTGCTGGGTAAAGCCATCGTGCCTGGCAGCACAGGAGCAGCTGAGGTCCTCCCATGCCCACGAACAGACTCCTCTGAATTAACTGAAGGTTCAGCCTGGAAGTCCTCAGTCTTTGTTCAAAACCTGTCTGAGCTCTGTCAAGAAAAAATGGTGTGTCAGGTACAGATATTTCTGTTCTTGGATACAGGCACACCCTCCAGGCTGGGTGGTGAATGGCTGAGAGCAGCCCTGAGGAGAAGGACCTGGGGGTCTGAGTTGATGAAAAGCTCAACAGGAGCCTGCAGTGTGCACATGCAGCCCAGACAGCAACCCTGTGCTGGGCTGCAGCAAGAGCAGTGTGGGCAGCAGGGCAAGGGAGGGGATTCTGCCCCTTGGCTCTGCTCTCATCAGACCCCACCTGGAGTACTGTGTGCAGTTCTGGAGCCCCCAGCACAAGAAGGACATGGAACTGCTGGAGCCAGTCCAGAGGAGAGCCACAAAGATACTGAGAGGGCTGCAGCAGCTCTGCTCTGAGGACAGGCTGAGAGAGTTGGGGCTCTACAGCCTGGAAAAGAGAAGGCTTCGAGAAGACCTTAGAGTGGCTTTGCAGTATCTGAAGGGAGCCTACAGGAAGGCTGGGGAGGGACTATTGACAAGGTCTGGGAATGTCAGGACGAGGGGGAATGGGTTTGAACTGGAGGAGGGGAGATTTAGAGTGGATGTTAGGAGGAAGTTCTTTACAGTGAGGGTGGTGAGACACTGGCACAGGTTGCCCAGGGAGGTTGTGGCTGCTTCCTCCCTGGAGGTGTTTAAGGCCAGGCTGGATGAGGCCTTGAGCAGCCTGCTCTAGTGGGAGGTGTCCCTGCCTATGGCAGGGGGTTGGAGCTGGATGATCCTTGAGGTCCCTTCCAACCTAAACCATTCTATGATTCTATGTAGGTATCAGAACATGCCCTCCAAATAGTGAGGAGCACTAAAAGAGACACCAAACCCACAATGAAAAACGCAAGGCACAAACTCAAATGTGGGAGGTGTGTGTGGAAGGGGAATGAGTGCTGCAAGGAGGAGGAATCCCCTAAGCCTGAAAAATACTGTGCCTAAGGTTAGGCAACGTTGGGCACGGGGATTGGGATGTGGCTGGTTTGGCTTTTAGTAATACACCATCACCAAGGCTGGAGTTGTTAGCAGGTTGATCGTTTTACTGGGGTGAACCCCAGATTGAGAGCCTATGTGCACAGCCTGCACTGGGTTAGGTGTAATAAACCCTTCTGTGCTAGATGCTAGGAGGAAAGATCTGATTGAAACCATGAGTTGGACTCTCAGTGGGGTTTTGTAGTCAGAGGTGTGTTTGTTCTATCATTCTGTTGGGTTGTTTAAAACATATTGCTAATTACTGATGTCTCATTTCAAAGACCTTTTACAGGCTCTTGGAGGAATTTCTTTCTGGAATCTTTGGCTCAATCATGTCAGCACCTTTTCTGCCTTATTCTGAGAAAGGGAACAAATATCTAAGCTTGTTTAAAAGGGGGGGGGGGGGGAAAGACCAAAAAAGCATCATTCTCTCTCCCTTAAAGGCAGTGGCCAACCAAACATCTATTTGTACTGGTGAGGCTGGTAGGGAAGTCGAGACCTCAGCGAGCAGGGGGAGATCATTCTGTGTCAAAACAAGTTGTTAGCATTATGAGACTTAGAGCTCCCAATAAAGTCAGTGCAGTAGGAGCAGGCCCTCTGAGATTATTTTGAGACTAAACAGAGGATTGCAGGAAAAAAAATGAGAGACTCATAATGAAGTTAGGGAGAGGTGGATTTGGTGGTATTTGTAGGAGTGTCTCTAATTAGAATGTCCTCTTTTCCCCCTCAAGTCTGCTTTTTCCCTTGCTCCTAGTAGCTGAAAAATAACAATTGTGAACATTGAGGTGTTGATGGATGACCAAAGTCATGGCCAAATCCCACTTTGTGCTTCCTGTGGGGTTGAAGCTGGAACACAAAGAGAAGTTGCTACTAGAATACTCAACAGCAGTCAATCAGGAACAAATTTACAACAGCAACTCAGGTTCCCCTAGGAACAAATCACTTAAAGATTTAAGGATGTAAACAAATATCCAGCAAGAGTTGTTTGAAGCATAAGGATGGTTTGGTTCCATTAGAAGATGCCTCTCAGTGGTGTTCTGAGAGGCAGCTTCTGTCCCTTCTGCTTGAGAATATTTGGGGGAAAGATGCACCTTTGAACAAGTGATGAAATGCTCTCTGTTTGTCTTCATGGTAGTAGAGCCAGAGGGGTGGCATCTCTAGGGGTGTGTGTGTGGGCTTCATCTGTGCACACCTCTATGTGTGAGAGCTTCATCCATGCACACCTGTGTGTGAGCTTCATCTGTGCATACCTGTGTGTGTGAGCTTCATCCATGCACACTTGTGTGTGAGCTTCATCCATGCACACCTGTGTGTGAGCTTCATCTGTGCACACCTGTGTGTGAGCCTCATCTGTGCACACCTGTGTGTGTGTGAGCTTCATCCATGCACACCTGTGTGTGTGTGAGCTGCACCTCTGTGTGTGAGAGCTTCATCTGTGCACACCTGTGTGTATGTGCAAGCTGCATCCGTGAACACCTCTGTGTGTGTCTGTGTGCTTCATCCATGCACACCTCTGTGTGTGTCTGTGTGCTTCATCTGTGAACACCTGTGTGTATCTGTTTGCTTCATCCATGTGCACCTCTGTCTGTCTGTGTGCTTCATCCATGCACACCTGTGTGTGTCTGTGTGCTTCATCTGTGCACACCCCTCTGTGTGTCTGTGTGCTTCATCCATGCACACCTCTGTGTGTCTGTGTGCTTCATCCATGCACACCTCTGTGTGTCTGTGTGCTTCATCCATGCACACCTCTCTGTGTGTCTGTGTGCATCATCCATGCACACCTGTGTGTGTCTGTGTGCTTCATCCATGCACACCTCTCTGTGTGTCTGTGTGCACCATCCATGCACACCTGTGTGTGTCTGTTTGCTTCATCCATGCACACCTCTCTGTGTGTCTGTGTGCATCATCCATGCACACCTGTGTGCCTGTGCAGTGAGCCTGCCTGGATGCAGGGATGCTGAGCCCTCCAGCGGGTCAGGTGCCAGCTGGTATTACGAAGTTCAGCTTTTATTATCAATTTGTTGCTAGATCCAGGCACTGTTTCCAAACCCCCAAGTCCACATCTGAGCTTTTTCCTAATCAGCTCCCTCATTTTGCTAATATTCTAACGACTGTCAATTTACTTCAGTGGTGCCATTTGCAGAATTTTCCAATTAGCAGGAAACCTGTTCCACCTTCTCCCATAATTACAGGGGACTCGCTTCAGATCAGCTGTGGCCAGACAGCATATGATGTACTTGCCAAAATCTGTGCACCGAGGGTTTTTGTGTCTCTCTGTGTAGGTTTTTTTAACCTGTGCATGAGCTGGCACAGGCTTTACATCTCTGTTGCAGGCAGGGAGCTCCCTCACTAGTGGCATGTGTCAAAATATCCAAATAATTTCTAATAAACACACAGCAGTGAGAACACAAATAGGAGCCTCCTGGGCTGGTGGGGCTGGTGTGTGATGGATGCTCAGTGCCTTGTGCTGCCATGAATCTCTGTGCATGGCTATGAAAATCAGGCAACTGTTCAGCCGCTGCTGCGCTCCACTCCTGCTGGAGGATTTTAGTCAAGCAGCATCCATTTGGTCACTTTTTATCACCTTCATCCCTCAACATCTGTGTCAAGTGGTAAGGCAGTGTGGTTCTGGTGCTCTCTGATACTACCTCGGCTGATGGGAAAGCAACCAGCCCCATTTCCTTCGAGCTGCTCACCCACTTTCCTTAGTCTGGAAAAGAGAAGACTTAGAGGGCATTTGATAAAGATTTATAAATATCTGAGGGCTGGGCAGGAGGAGGGGGACAGGCTCTGCTCACTGCTCCCTGGGATTGGACAGGGAGCAATGGGTGTAAGTTGCAGCAAAAGAGGTTCCACCTCAACACAAGGGGGAACTTGGAATCATAGAATCAGTCAGGGTTGCAAGGGACCACAAAGATCAGCCAGTTCCAACCCCCCTGCCATGCCCAGGGACACCCTACCCTCGAACAGGCTGCCCAGAGTCCCATCCATCCTGGCCTTAAAACACCTCCAGGGACAGGGCCTCAATCACCCTCCCAGGCAACCCATTCCAGCCTCTCACCGCTCTCATGGTGAAGAACTTCTTTACTGTGAGGGTCACAGAGCATTGGCACAGGCTCCCCAGGGAGGTTGTGGAGTCTCCTTCTCAGGAGACATTCAAGGCTTGTCTGGATGTGTTCCTCTGTGCTCTGTGTTAGCATTGTCCTGCTCTGGTAGGGGGGGTTGGACTCGATGTTCTCCTCGGGTCCCTTCCAAGCCCTAGCATCCTGTGAGCCTGTGATTCCTGCTCTAACAATGGAGCAGCCATAACTGTTATTGTTACACGAAGAGAAAATATATTTAATAATAAGCTCATTGATTTTTAACAGCATCTCTGTGTTGCCTAATTGATGGGAAGTTGTATGTTTGTGTAGCCAAGGGGGGTTATGAATTAAATATGGTCGTTGTTCCTTGAGGGATGCATGTCAATGCAAGAAGGATGGGGGAATCTACATCTCCCCCAAGCTAAACAAGCCCCTTGCAAAGACATAGGAAAGCCTGGAATGGGAGGAAGAGAAGGAGGGGGGGGAAAGGGAATAAAAAGCATCCATCACTGTTTATTAAGTGCTGCTACTTGAAGGTAAAAGAGGTATTGAACTGGTTTTAAATTGGAGGGAATGTAGCCAGACACAACGTTGATGGGAATATTAGGCTGGTGACAAATTTTATTCCATTGTCCACGTGTATTACAGTAGCAATTTGATGTGATTTATGCCTCTCTGCTAACTTGGAGTAAATCTGCTGGCAATGAAGCTGCAGTGCAGAAGTGTTTGCTTGTTTCTCGTCAACATCTATTACAAAACTGGGAATAATTACCCCTGGGGATGTTAATTAAGGGGCAGGTTTGGAAGAGGGGAGGTTTAAAGTAGATGTTGGGGAGGTTTAAAGTAGATGTTAGGAGAGGATTCTTGACAGTGAGGGTGGTGAGGCACTGGCACAGGTTGCCCAGGGAGCCACCTGGAGTACTGCATCCAGTTCTGGAGCCCCTGGGACAAGAGGGATGTGGAGATGCTGGAGAGTGTCCAGAGCAGGGCCAGGAGGATGCTGAGAGGGCTGCAGCAGCTCTGCTGTGAGCACAGACTGAAAGAGTTGGGGCTGTGCNGATGTCTTGGAGCTGATCTCACCGGAAAACCTTCCAGAAAGAGATGAAAGCATTTCTGGGTCCTCAGGAAAACAAAATTTTGCAAGTTTTTGATGTGTTACTAAATCCAACCATAGGGAGAAAGAGAAGCTTCTGTAATGGGAAAGCTCACAGCAGATTTTTCACTGCCAGTTCTGTGCAGTTTGTGGCAGCCTTGCTCAGCAGTCTCCTGAAGTGTCATGGATGCTCTTAGGCTGGTGTGTGATGCTCTCCAACAAGCCCCAAGCCTTCCTCCCATAACCTGTCTTGTCACTGGGGGGGCTGACTCTGTGTCTGATGTCCCATGGTACAAGCTCTCCCTAATGGCAGTGCTACTCCCATTAGCCTCCCTTGATGTCTATTTACCACAGCAGCTTCTCAATTATTTACAATGCAAACATCTGGATTAGATAAAGGAAGAAAACATGCAACAAATGTTGCATGCACTCTGGAACTTTTCTTCCAAAGTTGTGACCATGGTAGAATTCCAGAAGGAACAAATCCACAACTCACTGCACACATCAGCCTGTCAGTGCAGCAGGGACAGGAAGTCCTGAAGTTGGGAACTGCCAAGAGCCCTTACTTGGCAGAGAGCACAGTGTGATGATGCCTTTGGAATGGCATAGAATCAGAGAATCAGCCAGGTTGGGAGAGAGCTCCAAGCTCAGCCAGCCCAACCTAGCACCCAGCCCTGCCCAACCAACCAGACCATGGCACTAAGTGCCCCAGCCAGGCTTGGCTTCAACACCTCCAGAGATGGCAACTCCACCACCTCCCTGGGCAGCCCATTCCAATGCCAATCACTCTCTCTGCCAACAACTTCCTCCTAACATCCAGCCTGAACCTGCCGTGGCACAGCTTGAGGCTGTGTCCTCTTGTTCTGTTGCTGCTTGCCTGGCATAGGAGACCAACCCCACCTGGCTACAGCCTCCCTGCAGGGAGCTGCAGACAGCAATGAGCTCTGCCCTGAGCCTCCTCTGCTGCAGGCTGCACACCCCCAGCTCCCTCAGCCTCTCCTCACAGAGCTGTGCTCCAGGGCCCTCCCCAGCCTTGCTGCCCTTCTCTGGACACCTTCCAGCATCTCAACATCTCTCTTGACTGGAGGAGCCCAGAACTGGACACAGCACTCAAGATGTGACCTGACCAGTGCTGAGCACAGGAGCAGAATAACCTCCTTTGTCCTTCTGGCCACCCTGTTCCTCATACAGGCCAGGATGTCATCTTGGCATTTAAAGCATCAAACCCTCAACATCTGCCATCAGTAAGCCAACAGCCACTTCAGAATTGATACTCTGCATGGGTGTGTGAGTGCCTGCTGCTGGAACCTCTCAAACATGCACTGTGTGAGTAAAACACCTTGCACGGCTCCCAGGGGTGCAGTGGGTTTGGTTTTCTCCTTGAGAAGCCTTTCAAAGTTGGCTAAGGTTGGGGTTCATGTCCAGCTTTAACTCTGACAGACTTTCACCAGAGCCTCACCTTTGGCTTTGCTGTGCCCGCTTAAGCATGGCGCTGAATCTGTCCCTGTCCTCTGTACGAGCCAGGGAGGAGCACTGGAATCTGAAGTGAACAAAGAGTGCAGACTGTGGCTGGGGAACATCTGGAGCTCTCACACAACCTCATTATTCTGGCCATAAAGCAGAGCCTCACACAAGTTTTGCCTTAATGAGATTCAAACCCATCCCATAGAACCCAGGGGGAGAATGACCACCCTGGTGAGACAGAGACAGCTCCTGGGGCCACAGAGTGCTTATTAACCATTGGCTTGAGCTGTGTGGCCAGAGCAGGGAGGGGTAGAATGTTTGGTCAGTCAAGACCTGGTCTTAAAGTGTCCCCATTCTGCAGACTCCTGCAGTTCCCCTCAAGGGCAGGTAGCCCAAAGCCAGGTCTGGAAGGTCAGGAGCTGAAATCATCAAATCATTAAGGCTGAAAAAGGCCTCCAAGATGACCAAGTCAAGCCAACAACTGAACACCACCATGGCCACACCACCAGGGATGGGGACTCCACCAGCTCCCCTGGGCAGCCTGTTCCACTGCCTGACTCCACTACCTCCCCTGGGCAGCCTGTGCCACTGCCTGACTCCACTACCTCCCCTGGGCAGCCTGTTCCACTGCCTGACTCCACTACCTCCCCTGGGCAGCCTGTTCCACTGCCTGATCACTCTTGCAGCAAAGAAATTGTTCCTAATTTCCCAGTTTGTTCCTAATTTGGTTTTATTTGAGGGGGGCCTAAAATCTCTCAAACTACCACACCAACCTAAACCTTCCCTGGTGCAACTTGAGGCCATTTCCTCTTGTCTTACCAAATGGCCAAGTGTTAACTTGGGATCTTCAGCCTGGAGAAGAGGAAGCTTCGAGGAGGCTTTATAATGGCTTTTAAACATCTGAAGGGGACCTACAGGAGGGACTATTGACAAGGTCTTGTAATGACAGGAGGAGGAGGAATGGGTTTAAGCTGGCAGAGGGGAGGTTCAAGATAGATGATAGGAAAGGCTTCTTTCCAGTGAGGGTGGTGAGACACTGGCTCAGGTTGCCCAGGGAGGTTGTGGAGCACAGAAGCACCCAATGTGATCTTTGATCACATTGGGTGCTTCTGTGCTCCACAACCTCCCTGGAGGTGTTCAGGACCAGGTTGGATGAGGTCTTGAGCTACCTATTCTAGTGTGAGGTGTCCCTACCTATGGCAGGGGGTTGGAACTGGCTGATCCAGTCCCTTCCAACCTAAACCATTCTATGATTCTGTGCTCTCTCACAGCATTCCCAGGAATGCACTTTGCTCTCAGCAGAGGGTTCAGGCTGTGTAGCTGAGCACAGAGCTCTGTAACAGCTTTATGAATGTACAGACAGACATGATCAGGGGTGATCAGGACCATGACCTTCACCACTGATGGCTGTGCTGAGGGAACATCCCACTTCCCACATGGAGATGTCTGGAAGGAGGCCACGCTGCAAGCAGAGCTGACCATGTGCACCCACCCCAGTGCGTGGCAGCTTCAGCATTGTCTGTGGCGCCGTGGGAATAGTTGTTACACATGCACAGGAAAATGAAACCAATCTCATGCTGCAGGCTGTAAATTGATCACTGGAAAGGTCAGGAAGCAATTTTCCTCCCCTGTTAACATCACTGCAGAGTCAACTTGGGGTGCATGTGTGTGCGGGTGCGAGAGAGGGAGGCATGGAGGGAAGAGAAGCAATTTCTCCTGTAACACAAAGTATTTGCCAGAGGCAAAATAGCTGCAGCCAGGAGCTGAGAGCAAACCCATTGCCCACGTGCTTGAGTTCTGCCTTCTCTTGCTTTCTGGGTGCCTGATCTCAGAGACTTTAAAGGCTTTGAGGATGCCTCTAGTGAAAATTCAGGCTGTGATGCTGTGCAGCTGCAGCAGGTGGCTCTTCTTCCATGGGATCTCGGCTTTGAGCAATCTGTGGGGTGAGGATGTAGAGTCAGGGGGTTGAATTGTGAGCCCAGAGAAAAGGCAGGCTGGTTTCTGACCCACTGAGTTCTGGAGATGTGTCTTAGCACAGCGAGACCTTGTGCAGTGTTCTTCGGGAGGGCCTTGCTCATAGAATGACTTAAAGAGTAGAGGTCGTGAGGACAGGGCTGGGCTCTTCTGAGTGGTGCCCAGTGACAGGACAAGGGGCAATGGGCACAAACCAGAGCCCAGGAAGTTTCACCTGAACTTAAGAAGAATCTTCTTTGATGTGAGGGTGCTGGAGCCCTGCAGCAGGCTGCCCAGACAGGTTGTGAAGTCTCCTTCTCTGGAGACTTTCAAAACCCACCTGGACTTTGTGATCCTGTGCAGCCTGATGCAGGGGCACTTGTGTTAGCAGGGGGGTTGGACTGGACAGCCTCCAGAGATCCCTCCCAGCCTCCACCATTCTGTGTGATTCTGTGATTTGAGACATGGTTTAATGTCTGCAGTGGTGTTAGGCTGACAGTTGGACTTGATCTTAAAGGTCTAAGCCAAGCAAAGGTGAGCTTCAGAGTTCAGAATGTTTCCCTTTAAAGCAAGACAGGCTCTCTGCAGGAGCCTTTGTGCACACAACAAGAACAAGGTGCATAAGCCTGTCAGCCTTGGCAAATCCCATGGGCACAGGCTTGGGAAATGGTAGGAAGCCCTGGACAGCAGAATTGCTCTGAAAGATGGGTGCTGGCCTTTGCTTCTGGCCATGAGCTGTGGCTGTGCAACGTCTGACAGAGCAAGAACAGCTTTAAAGAACCGCAGTGCCTGGCTCCTGCGCCCAGCTCTGTGGCCCTGGAGATGCAGATTCTATTTCTGCCTCAGACATCTGACCCAGATATCTTTGGGCCGTTTCATCTGGGGTTTAAAGCCAGGTGCAGGCAGGGCTGGGGAAGGAAATGAGAGACCCAAGCTGTATTCTTTTCGTTTTAAAAACTCCTCTCTTTTGTGTCTGCTGAGCTGGGGTCCAGGCAGGCAAGCGAGGGAGATGTATGTATGAGGCAGAGAGATGCTTTCTGTTTGTGTTACTCACTTCATTCTTCTTTAGCTTCCCTTGTCAGCTGGTGATGTGTTCAGTGACTCTTAGGAAAACAACAGATCTTAGGCATGTCTGTAAATGGGCAACAGGAATTGTTGGAGGAGCTGTTCCATGCCTAGAGTCCTCAGTCCCGTGGTAATCTGCCACAGATCTCGTGGCACTGCTCTGCTCTGTGAGTAGCTGAGGTTCCAAGAGTGCAGTTCTGTGGTTTTGATGATGAGATGGTCTCTTCTGTTGGAGAAAGGTCTTTGTTAAACACGTGCCATCCAGAAGCACACTTGAGGGCTTTAAGTGGTTCACCAATCTTCCAGTACAGGAATTCATTTTGTCCTTCTTGCTGCCTTTGTTTGGGTTGAATCATGAGAGCTTGCTTCAGGTTTTGCCTACTCACAAGTGAAGCAAACCCCTGGTAATGTTGGTGAGCATTAGCTTTGGGAAAGGTTGAAGTGAAGGCTAAGGAAGGATGTTAACAACAGAGCTGAGATATACAGCAAGAGCTGCATGAATAAATCCAGCAACCAGCAGCTGGGGCTGCAGGTGATGCGTCTGTGCTCGTAAGTGCGATACACTCCTGCTATTGTCTGCATCCTTGTTTGCAAAGCACCCTGTGCTCTTTGGGGTGCCCTTTCCATCTTTCCCTGCACGATTTCCTTGCTGGGTGAGATCTCAGGACGTGGCTGCTCTATGCCCAAGGGTTGCTTTGTGCGTGAGGAGCAGGCTGCCCAGTCTGTGGCCTGTAACACTGCACATGTGGCAGCAGCCCTTGGCAGGCACGTTTCTCCGGATCCCAGCTCCTTGACATTAAAGCAAGACCCTTCATTTTAATCATTAGAGAATGAATCCAGTGCTAATAGCACTTAATTGTTTCACTAGAATGCTCTCTGCTGGTTTTGGCAGCTGCAATGAAAACAACTCCAAATACCATCAAAGGAGCTCATCCCCACAGCACGCAGGGCAGAGCGTTCCGCTCCGCGCCCGCGCGCTCACATCCTCACATCCCCTCGCTCCGCGGACGCCGCTGTAATCCTCTCCCGTCTCAGGCTGTGATCTGGGGAGGTCTGACTGGTAAAAGCAAAAGGAATAGAATAGACACAGCAAATCTTGGTCCTTGCCCTCGCAAATAGCACTCCGATGGTCCCTCTGCTCCAGCCGCGCACCTATATTGATCCTGACTTGCTTGAAGCCTGCCCGCTAGGTTGAATTTGTATGCGACATCAAACATACCTTTTCACATATGTTCCTTCCAGATTTTTTTTAACAGTTACTTAGCAGTTTATAGAAGGAAGTGAATGATCTCATCAAGCTGCTTAGAAATGAAAAAAAAAAAAAAATAAAAAAAATCTGTGCTTATTAATTATGCAGGATTAGTCTAATTATAATTCAGCAAATTAATTAGCGACAGAAGGTGTTCTGAAACATTGGAGTACATTTGCATGTTAAATGGAGAGGCTAGTCTGTAATATATGTAAATTTATGCATGGCTTCATAGTTTAATTTAAAAATTTGCAGCTGCATATGGTATGGGAGCAGGTGAAAAGTCAGTTTTAGTTTAATGATGCTAACAAACATTGGATGCTGTCCTGTCTTAGGGAAGGAATGCGCCGAACGCGCCCCTGCCTGCCAATCTATAAATCTGTCCTGTGAATAGGATGTTCCACCAAGGCTCAGAGTCAAGGTCATCTGTGGCCAGACCCAGGAGTACAATAGGTGCAAATCCACCAACTGAGCAGACCTCAGAGAAGGGAGGAGGTAATCCGGGTCCGGGCTCCGGCTGCTGGGCTGTAAATTTGCCTCTTTGACTGAGTGTTTGCTCTGTACAAACCCAGCCCAGGGACAGGCTCTTGCCTTCAGGAGTGAGTGAGAGCTGTCTGCTGAACCATATCCACTCTGGCAGGTGTAAAAGGGGTGCCTGGTGGAGTCACCATCCCTGGGGGTGTGCAGGGAAAGACTGGCTGAGGCACTTAGTGCCATGGTCTGGTTGACTGGATAGGGCTGGGTGATAGGTTGGACTGGACGATCTTGGAGGTCTCTTCCAACCTGCTTGATTCTATTCTATTCTATTCTAACCTTGGGCCAGTCTTGAGCATTTGCATCAGCACAACTTTCTGATCTCTTGGAGTCACTGGAAAGTGATTACCAAGCTCTGCATTGACTGCAGGGTAGAGTTTTTATGTGCCGGCCTCTGCCATCTGGCAGCAACAGTAAAAACCAGCAGAGCCAGCAGCAGCAGAGAGGCCGTTGGTGTAATTGGTGCTCACTGCTCAGCCTAGCATGGCTCAGCAGACAGACACTTGCTGAGAGCAGGGGGGGTAAGAGGAGAGAGGAGTCAAAAGAGAGAGGAGTCAAAAGCGAGAGGAGTCGTAGATCTGTCTGGGTGTGGAAAAGTGCCCACTGAACACCTGTGTCAGGTCCCAACTTTTCTGGGATCTGTAGGTTTTGAATGTGGATCCTGAGTTTGATTTGCACCTGCATGCAGCTAGAAGGACAAAGTGACACCAAAGGAGGAATGGATGCGCCCGGTGCTGCTGAGCACCATCGGGCCCAAGCTGCAGCTGCACTGCTGAGGCTGACGGAAGTGTAATGAAGAAGAATTTGGGTGTGTTTTGGAAACCCTGCTGGGTGTTGTGCTCTGAGGCAAGCAGCTTTATGGCATTTTTGTCACAGCCAAAGGAAAGCAGTAAAAGCACAAACACAGACCTGCAGGAACGGCTCTTGGCTTGGGGGCAGCTCGAGATGCTCTGTGGGGTAAGTCACTCAATTCCTTGGTGCCTTGACTTCCCCATCAGTGAAACGTGGGCAGGAGCCTTCCTTTCCGCCTGTCCTTTGTGTGTCTTTTCTCCAGGAACAATTTCACAACCTGGCTGTGCAATGCTTAGCACAGTTGGAGCCTGGAGCTGCTGCAATAAGCCAGGGAATGTTCTCTGAATGTCCCCTTCAACAGCCTGTCAGCCCAATCCTCTACTCGATTACCTCCCTGCCTATTGACTTTTGATTATGCTATGGCGCTTGGTCCTGTGCCAAATGGCAGGGATAAAAACAAGCTTTTAGCCATTGCCTTATAGGTTACTGGAAAGTTTTGGTGTGGGAGGAGGAAGGAAAACCCAGAGGAAAAGGGAAGCTGCTCAGATTGCAAAGAGTCCTCCAAAGACTTTTGGGAGAACAGTTGCAATTACCAACATGCCTTTAGTGTTGTGGTGCAGTTTCAATTTGAAGCCACAGAGTTCAATTATTATTTTCATTAATAGAGTCAGGTTTTCATCAGAGTGCACAAACAAGGAGGTTTTCCTCTGAGATATTCCTCCCCCCCGCCCCCAGCAAGTGTGGCCATGCCAAATGGCTCCATTCAGCACCAAGAAATGAGTGCCTGGGTGACCAGCAGCACTCCCCCCCCACACACCAGCCCTGGCTTCCTGAAAATGGGATCACCTTGTGAGAGGAGAGAAACATTTACCAAACGAGTGTGAACTGCAAAGCTGGGGGAAAGGAGGCTGTGGTGTTTCTGCTGCTGCTCAGAAAGAGTGGGACAGAATCTGGAGATGAAACTTGTGCAGAAGGTGGCAAATGTAGAGGATGTAAATTTCAGGTTTTCTGCTGTGTGAGGGCTTTGGAGGATATTGCAGCTCTGCCTTCAGCTACTATTAGATGGAAGCAAAAAAAAGAAGAGTCACGGAAATCGACGGGGAAAGGACCTCAAATGATCTCTTACTCCATCTCCTGTAGGTTTGCACACATCTTTGCTTATCTCCCACCAAAGCTGAGGAATCCTTTTGTATTGTTTGGTTGTCCTTTGCATGCAGAGGTGTGGAGCTGGAGAAAAGTCTTTCCAGACAGGAGCAGCAGGCATAATGTTGACATCCATTTTTTGGTGCAGCTTGAGCCTTTCTATTAAACAAATGGCACATGAACAACCAACTGAGCTTCTCCTGGCCTAGGTCTGAGGCCTCAGCACATCAAGTTGTGCCGGGGGAGGTCTAGGCTGGATGTTAGGAGGAAGTTGTTGTCAGAGAGAGTGACTGGCATTGGAATGGGCTGCCCAGGGAGGTGGTGGAGTGCCCATCCCTGGAGGTGTTGAAGCCAAGCCTGGCTGGGGCACTTAGTGCCATGGTCTGGTTGATTGGATGGGGCTGGGTGCTAGGTTGTGCTGGCTGAGCTTGGAGGTCTCTTCCAACCTGGTTGGTTCTGTGACTCTATGATGAACCGTCTCCTGCTCCTCCTCTCCCAGCAGATCTCTGACAAACCCAGGGAAGTCTCTTGACCTACATGTGTTGGTTTTCACGTTTGTTAAACTGGCCTCACACTTCATGCACAGGAGTTTTGTGAGGATTAATTAGCTGCTGTCTGTGGGGTAGTGCACAAAGACTCTGGAACGTTGCAATAACCTCCTCGCTCCTGCCGCAGCGCAAGCAATGACTGTGCAGTGCCTGCTCCCACACTGCCTGCAGCTGCTGCACAGGAGCAGCAAATGTCCTCCTCAGCTCCCTGCTAGGACACTCACAGAATAGAACAAAATTACTCCAGAGATAAATATTCAGATTAGAAAGAAGCCTTCTGCTGCAATAGTCATTGGAATCAAGATGATGATCTCAAATAAATGGAATTAATTGATTTTAAGCACTGACCTTCAAATGTATGTGCAGGATCTGAGCTGGTCCCCTTGAAAGGAGAAAATCTGGAGTAGAGCCTCCTAGTCTGTTGTGTATGGCATGGGGCAGGGTGGCTTGCCACACTTATCTCGGTCTGCAACGCTGAGACACGCATGGGTGGCATCTACAATATGAACCTTTCAGTCTCTGCCTTTCTGGGGGGTGTGCAGCACACAGGTCTGCAGGATCCTAGGTCTCCCCAGAGTGGTGCAGCTGACAGGCAGGGAAGGCTCTCACAGATATCCTCCCTTGCTCTCAGTGTCTTTGTTTTCCAGTTTGCGTTGCTTATTTCCCCCATCTAGGTTAACAGAGATGCAAGCACTGGAAACACTGCAAAAGGAAACCGAACAATTTCCTGATTACTTTGATCTTTTATTTCCCTTTAAAAGTGACAACTTGTTGTGGATTTCTGCTTGCAGTTCTCCAGGCAGTGAGTCAGGGCTCTGTGGTTCTCATGTCGAAGACATTTGCCTAGGTTTTCTTATATAGTTTGGCTCCATTCTGCTGCAGGTAGACCCTGGTAACATAACCTCTTTATCTACAAATATTTTTTCATATCTCTAAGAGGAGGGCAGGATAAAAAGGAGTGTTTATGAGTAACATTTCTGGCTCAAATTCTCCTGTGGCTCTCGGAGTGTGCCGGCATGCAGAGCATTTTTCCTTCTGAAGGCGTTCGCACAGCTAAAATCTTGCTTACCAAATCACTCCGATAAAGGAGGTCACAGCTTTGAGCAGGAGAAGTCAATAAGACTCATTTGATAGAATATATTCACTCAGAGCAGCTCCCGAGGCAGGAGGTTCTGGAGGATGTTTCAGCTGAGATTACAAGGAGGTGGCCGAGCACCAGCACATCTCCCCCGCCGAACCCCAGCGTGCGGAGAGCCCTCAGCGGGACGCCGCCGCTTGCGCCTTGCTCCCCGCACACCAGTGAGCTCTGACTCTGAAATGAGAAGGAATGGCAGAGATGAAACCCAGTCTGCAAAATGCACTCCCAGAGAAAAGAAATATGTTTTAAGCGTTAAAAAAATGTTTGTGAGAGATTTAAGGCAAAAAAGGGAACAGTTTGAGTTAGAAGAGCTCACTGGAGAGAGGAATTTCGTGTTTGACGTGGTGTTGTCGGGGACTTTCCTGTGGGTTCAGCTGCCACGAGGTTTTTGAAGGGTTTTGTTTGCTCCAGCAACATAAACAAAACCTGACCAGATCCTTTGGTGTTTCTTTGTGTGCTTGGGGCAGAGGGGAGAGAAATACCCCAGGAAGAGGTGCAAAGAAAGTGGCGCCGAGGAGGGAGAGCAGATTTTTGCCTTATTGTCTGGCGCTGAGGCTGTTCTGGCTGTTGTTGGTAAACCCTAGGAAATATCCATCTTTCTCCTTTAAAGTTCTAATTCAAGGCATGAATGTGTGAGTTCTGAAGGGACTTAGGGACTGCGGTAAAAAATCGTTGTCATAGTAACAGGAAGGGAAATAGGCCTGGCTCACCTGGGACTTTAACTTACTGCAAAAGAGGGTTTTTTTTAAGGAAAGCACTCGGCAAGAGAGATAAATAAATAACTTCTTCTTTGTATTCTAAAGCAATCTCCCACTATTTATTTTTCTTTCCTTTCTCTCCGAGCCCTTCTCCTTTAAAATCTGTTTTAAAGCCTCTGATTCCTTTTAATTTCAAGCCTTGCAGCTCAGCCCAAGTGAAAATGAAAGGAATGGCAGGAAATATTAAGCTTGTGACAGAGGATGCCAAAATGTGTGGGGTTGTGGGGTTTTTTTTTTGGCTTGCTGTGGCTGAGTGATGAGGGTTTGCTTCTCTTCTTGTTGACCCAACAGCTCTGACCTTTTTTTTCTCTGAGTTTCTTTCCCTCTAAAACTGGTAAATTATATCAGATTAACCAGATAACAAAGAGAGGATCCTCTCCTCCCTGCCTTTGCCACGAAAAAAGCCTGCCTAAGATTTCTGACCTGCAGTCTGTGGTGCCCAGTGCTGGGTTAAGCACACTGCAGATTCCACTTGTGCCGATCACAGGCTAAACTCCCCCGAATAATAGCACCTAAAGATAGGCATCTGTGGCAGGGCAAAGATAATTGGCAGGACAACTTCGTAGGACGTTAATAGGTTTATCTGCTTGGACAGCAGGAGCTGTCATGTATCACTTTGGGTTGTGTTTCTGTTATCCTCTCTCAATCTACCTAAGCTTACAATCTGGGTTGGTGACAGTTCTGCTTCTCTGCTTTGGTCACTGAAATCTTAGTAACTAGCAACATCACCATGATGAAATCTCACCAGAGCTGGATTTGTTTCAGCTTTTGAATACATTCAAAGTACTTTTGAGCCTTCTCTGCTCCAGAGTTGCCCTGGATTTGTAGTTTTCACAACAGCATTGTCCTTCTCTGTTGTTTCATGGAAAATCCCTTCAGACAGCTAAAGAAAGGCCTGGGATGCAAGGGGGAGATAAAGAAAGAGCCTGGAACCCTGCGGTCCAGCAGGCAGTGAGGAAGGGGCATCCGTGGGAGCAGACACGGTGCCTGGCAGCAGTCAGCAGCCCAGCTCAGGGTACCTGTGCCTCCCCTGCTTGTTTCCCCTTCTCTTTGTCAGAGTTTGTTTCTGTTGTGTCACATTCTCCCAGCCCTGCTCTGGTGCTAGGATGGGGACCTACAGACAGCAATAACCAGCACTGGTTCCCTCCAGTCCGTAGCAGTGATTTGGTTCTTTATCTTTCCAGGTTCTTCTTAAAATTTTTTCTCAAGTGCAATCAGAATTGCTTGAAAACAGCAGGAAACCCAAGAGATATGAGACGGTTCCAGGTAAGTCTGACAAGGCTCAGCATTAACCTTTTGCCTTTTCTCTTCCTTTGCCCTCCCCTCTCTGCTACGCAGCCCATACCAAACGTGGCACCAGTACATGCTAAAGCAGATCAGACGCTGCTGAAGTTTTTCTCCCTTTGTGTGTTTAAACCTCTCTCCCCTCTTTTCCACTCTGAATCCCCAAGGGGGAAGTGCTGTACTGTACCAAGCAGCAGTGGATATTTGATTTGACACCCTCGGGCAAAGCACTCGCACATGCAGCTGCCCACAGCAGGGGTCCTGGGTGTGAGGCTCCGAATTGCTCCGAGTGGCTCCGTACGTGATGCACAAGCAGCCTCCTCCTTCCCCCTCCACTCCCTGCCTCTTCCCGTCTCTTTTGCACTCTCGTACTCTCCCTTTCAGCTTCTTTACACAAACAAGACGCCAAAATAGTGATGGTCACTTTAAGATCTCATGCAGCAAAGCAACAAGGCCCATGGGACAATGACCCAGCTGCTTTGCAGGGAAATCTGCCACTGGTTTCCTCACAGCTGTGGCTGATGTATTGTGAGTACCAGCTAATAAAAACGCAGGAGGAGGTGAAGTGTGTCACCGGTGAGGAGGAAGGCAGGCATGGGCTCCCCCTTTCATGCCCTAACCTTTAAGCAGCTCTTTTGGGTTTTACCTGTAACTTCAGCCTCACAACAATGTCCAGGGAATGCTGAAGGCTTCCACAGCCCAGAGGTGCTGCCTGTGTGTGCATGGAAGATGTCAGAGCACAGAACACTGGGGAAAAGCGATGCTGGAATGAGCTCTGGTGCAGCTGAAGGTGATGTAGCATGGGACAGTGAGAAGGGCACAGGATTGCAAGTCAGAGGGTTGGGCTGATTTTCTGGGCGACCTTTTTACCATCGTCTCCATCTTTTAGCATAGGATTTCATCTTGGAAAAGCTTTGTAGTCTTGCTTCAGGAGGGCATTTGTTGTGGCTCCTCACGTTTTGCCAGCCAGAGCTTTAAACTCTACCCGGACTGCCCTCAGAAAGGCTGTCACTGCTGGCTGCCGTTGTTACTGTACCTTCCCTGCGCCACATCCCTGATGCAAAGAGCATTTTTGCCTCCTTGAGGGACGTGGGATTTTCTCGTAGCCCCACAAGGCTTGCAGTGGGAAGGCGACATCCTTCGGTTGGGCAATTTGCGTTTCAATCACTTGCGACAGCTTCCTGGTTTACAAACGAAGTTAAACCTCCGCAGGAGTTTACAGAGCTGTTTAAAACTTTCCACCAAAACATCTTTTCGCAGACAAGCGATTTATTTGTTTGGGCTTTTAGTAGCAATGACAAATTCACAGGAGGCAGATTTTTTTATATGTAGGAAATGTTCCAGTTTGAAGAGAGATGCTGCTGAAAGCTCCCCAAGCTGGAGAGAAGTGCAGGCAAGTTGTGAAAGTTACTCGGTTGGGTTTTTCGGTTTGAGCAGATCTAAATGTAAAGAAAACTTCCAGACCAACTCAACTGTTTTCAAGAGTGGTTTAAAGAGGTTGCAGCGGCTTGGTCAGTTTGCATTTTAACAGATGATAAGACCGGAGAAGAAAGAGGTGCTCGGGGTTAGGAATCTGTCCTGATTTATTTACTTCAAGTGGCAAATTACCGTAAAGAAAAACCGAGCACCAATTAGGAATCATCTGCCAAGAATGTGAAAAACACAGGGAATAAAGGAAAACTCAGTTTGTAGCTTGTAAAGGGATCTTGTAAGCTCCTAGAGCTGGCTGGAGCAACCGATTGCACAGGGGCAGAGCCACGAAGTCTCCTTTTGCTGTTAGGAGCTTGCACAAAGGGGCCCTGATCAGTGCCTGGGGATGCCAGCACCGCTGCACTGCAAATGATACTGGTTCTAGCAGCCCAAGTGGAAAATCAGCATCCACAGACACCTAAACCCTGCAGTAATTCAGCTCTGATTTCAATCTGATGCTCTCTGCCCTTTCGCCGTGGTGAGTGAAACTGAAATCATAGAATCATAGAATCAGTCAGGGTTGGAAGGCACCGCATGGATCATCTAGTTCCAACCCCCCTGCCATGGGCCAGAGCCCCATCCAGCCTGGCCTTAAACACCTCCAGCCATGGGGCCTCAACCACCTCCCTGGGCAACCCATTCCAGCCTCTCACCACTCTCCTGCTCAACAACTTCCTCCTCACCTCCAGGCTGACTCTCCCCACCTCCACCTTTGCTCCATTCCCCCCAGTCCTGTCACTCCCTGGTATCCTGAAAAGTCCTTCCCCACCTTTTTATAGGCCCCTTTCAGATACTGAAAGGCCACAGGAAGGTCACCTGAGAGCCTCTTCTCCAGACTGAACAGCCCCAGCTCATTCAGTCTGTCCTCATAGGAGAGGTGCTGCAGTCCTCTGGTCAACCCAGTGACCCTTCTCTGGACACACTCCAGCACGTCCATATCCTTCTTGTAGTGGGGGCTCCAGAACTGGATACAGTACTCCAGGTGAGGTCTCACCAGAGCAGAGTAGAGGAGGAGAATCACCTCCCTCTACCTGCTGGCCACACTTCTCCTGCTGCAGCCCAGGTTTTGATCAGAGCTGAACTGCAGGCAGGTTTGGGATTTAATTGTTTTGGGCAGAAATCTCTCCCTGGTATCAGCCATGGTCGTTGTTTCTCCCCTTTATCTGCACACCCAAACTGGTGATGTTACAGAGCTTGACAAGCTTTGTGTTTCCAGTGAGACACAGAGCAGGGAAATGGAAGGAGGTCTGCAGCACCCCCATGGGCACACTGGGCTTGTGCCTGCAGCCAATCCACCCACTGTGGCCTTGCTTTTCTGTACCAAAATCTGCAGTTCATTGGAGAAAAAAAAACACCTGGGACAGACTCCTCTGGGTGTTCTGCTGCACCACACACCAGGCCAGCCCAGCAGAGCCAAGTGAAACTCTCTGGTTGTGTTTTACTTAAACTCCTTCTGCACTTTCAGTCCATGGGAGTTTGGATCCTTTGAGGTTCATTGTGAGACTCAAGTTTAAACTCTAAAATGAATCCAGATCAGACAAATCCACTAAGTTTACTTTGTGTCAAACCCCAAAATGTTGATGAGGCATGTTCTTTGGCATCACAAAAATGAAGCCCTTCAGACCAAACCTGCCAAATGCTTGTGGTTTGGAGGGAGAGCAGGACCTGCATCCAGGCTGGCTCAAAACTGGACACTTCAGATGCTGGGCTTTGTTCTGGGCTGCAGAGGTCAGTATGTAAAAATGATGCAAAAAGTAGTTCAGTTGCTAGAATTTTACACACTGGAAGTGAAAAAGCTCTCAAGGCCAAAGGCAGTTAGCCAGGAGGAGCTGAAAAGGAGCTGGCCACACCTGGAGTACTGTGTCCAGTTCTGGGCCCCTCAATTTAAGAAAGATGTTGAGGTGCTTGAATGTATCCAGAGAAGGGCAGCAAGGCTGGTGAGGAGCCTGGAGCACAGCCCTGTGAGGAGAGGCTGAGGGAGCTGAGGGTGTTCAGCCTGGAGAAGAGGAGGCTGTAGTTGCTCTCTACAACTGCCTGAAGGGAGGTTGTAGCCAGGTGGGGTTGGTCTCTTCTCCCAGGCACCCAGGGACACAGCCTCAAGCTGTGCCAAGGCAGGTTTAGGCTGGACTTTAGAAAGAAGTTCTTCAGGGAAGGAGTGATTGGCATTGGAATGGGCTGCCCGGGGAGGTGGTGGAGTCCCCATCCCTGGAGGTGTTTAAAAGGCGGCTGGACAAGACACTTAGTGCCATGGTTTAGTTAATTAGAAGGGTTAGGTGACAGGTTGGACTCGATGATCCTAGAGGTCTTTTCCAACCTGGTTAATTCTGTGTGATTCTGTGTGTGAAAGACAATGAGCAAAGACTGCTTGTTTGCTGTCTGCCTCCTTGCTTCTAAGGGTAGAGGCAGGAAATCCCCTGAATGCAACCGAACCTCAGAGTGCTTTTGAATGCTTCACCATCTCTGCCTTCTGGATTGTCCTTTCTTTTGGTTGACTTCTGAGGCTTTCTTGGGTTGGCATTAAAGTTTGGGCAAATGCCCTTTTTGCCTGCTGCTTGTTGTGCATTGTCTGTCAGCTGCCCTTAAAGTCATAAGTGGGCAAAACAAGGCAGATAACTCTAGGCATTAGTGATGTGCTTGCACACTCTCAGCGTGCTCATTTTCACTTGAATTGCAAAGATTTACAGCAGGCAGAGTCTGGTGTAAACGAAGGTGCAGAATTGCCAGGTTTGAAAGGGCAGCTGGGCCCCCTGCCAGTGCAGGAAGATGTGGGCAGAGTAAAAAGCAGGGTCAGAAAGCACAGTGCAGTAGGGTACTTGATTGCCTTTATCATTTCATTCTCTATGCTTTACTCCTTTATTGTTTGGTTTATCTTTTTCCCCTAATAAATGATTTGTGCAGCTGTTGTCATTAAGGCTTTTCTCCCTCCAACATTTCCAGTCTTTCACCTTGCCTTATGCAAACAGATTTCATAGAATCATAGTATCCTAGAATCAGTCAGGGTTGGAAGGGACCACGAGGATCAGCCAGTTCCAACCCCCCTGCCATGGGCAAGGACACCCTACCCTAGAGCAGGCTGCCCACAGTCTCATCCAGCCTGGCCTTAAACACCTCCAGGGACAGGGCCTCAACCACCTCCCTGGATTTCTGCTCTGCTGAGCGTCTTTGAGCTTGTACATTTTCTGCAGACCCAGATGTATTCCTTCTTGTGGAGCAGTGCTTGCCATATCTCCAGATGCTTCTGTGGAAGTTCTTGCCAGAGAGGGTGTTTGGCATTGGAATGGGCTGCCCAGGGAGGTGGTGGAGTCACCGTCCCTGGAGGTGCTCAAGCAAAGCCTGGATGAGGCACTTAGTGCCATGGTCTGGTTGATTGTGTAGGGCTGGGTGCTAGGTTGGACTGGCTGAGCTTGGAGGTCTCTTCCAACCTGGTTGCCTCTATGATTCTATTATTCCAGGACACACTGAGGTATTTTTTTAAATGATGGTTAAACTCTCCTTGTGGTGGAGGCAGGGAATTAATGTGGCCGAGTCAGGAAATATATATAAAATAGAATGATGTTATTTTCCTGGATCCCTGCCCCCCAAATTATATACAAAATTAGTTTAGTTTATTAGTAGATTCAGTTGGCTCAGGAATATCTTCCAAAAAAGGATATTATAGATAAAGGTAGATATTTAGGAAGTCAGGAAATGGGAAATGCGTCAGGAAATGGGAAATGCATCAGGAAATGGAAAAGGCTAAGCCATAAACACAGCTTTACCCCACTATCAACCAGGCTGAGCAGAAGATTAAGGGAAAAGCTTACTCACAGAGGTGAGACAGGCACTCAGTGATGATCCCTTACTGAATTCCTCTGCAGGAGCAGCCTTCTGACGTTGCAGGCAATATCCAATCGTAGAGATCCACGCCGCAGAAGTCCAAGGCGAGTCACAGAGATGCCAAACTCAGAAATGTCTTAAGCACTTCTTCCTCAGTGGGATGGTCATAGAATGATGCTGCCTTCACAGTGGCAGGGCAGAGCCAAAACTGCTAGGGTCCCCCAGTCTGGGAGGCAGGCAGCAAGTTGGGTACAGATAGGGTCTGAGAGAGGGGCAGTCCAGATGCTGCCGGCTCTCTCTCTCAAAGGACCCCAGGGCTTTGCCAAGCCTACAGAAGGGTGAAAAGTAGGGAGAACCATCCAAAAGC
Organism: Tricholaema leucomelas; assembly: GCA_013400475.1. Classification (NCBI taxonomy): domain Eukaryota; kingdom Metazoa; phylum Chordata; class Aves; order Piciformes; family Lybiidae; genus Tricholaema lacrymosa; species Tricholaema leucomelas. The sequence goes on from WAAF01002442.1 coordinate 28,250, forward strand.
AGGGACAGGATAAAACCAAGAGCTGTACAAAAGGTAGAAGCTGTCCAAAAGCAGGGACAGGATAAAACCAAGAGCTGTACAAAAGGTAGAAGCTGTCCAAAAGCAGGGACAGGATAAAACCAAGAGCTGTACAAAAGGTAAGAGCTATCCAAAAGCAGGGACAGGATAAAACCAAGAGCTGTACAAAAAGTAGGAACTGTCCAAGAGCAGGGACAGGATAAAACCAAGAGCTGTACAAAAGGTAGAAGCCATCCAAAAGCAGGGACAGGATAAAACCAAGAGCTGTACAAAAGGTAGGAGCCATCCAAAAGCAGGGACAGGATAAAACCAAGAGCTGTACAAAAGGTAGGAGCCATCCAAAAGCAGGGACAGGACAAAACCAAGAGCTGTACAAAAGGTAGGAGCCATCCAAAAGCAGGGACAGGATAAAATCAAGAACCATACAAAAGGTAGGAGTTGTCCAAAAGCAGGGACGGTCCAGTCATGGCAGGAACTCGTCCTTGCAGTGGCAGGGGGCTCTCAAGATGAGAACCCTCAAGGCAGGAACCCTTGCTCTCTTTATCCTTTTTCTAGACACAGTATCCATTTACCATTTATTCTGGGCACGAAGACAGAGCCAATCACCAGCCTGATTCCAGCGCAGGCATCTACAGGGGTCAGCCCACGTGCAGAAAGGCAGCAGCTTTTGCTGCCCCTCTTCAAGCCCTCAGGGCAGGGAGGGGGGAAACAGCTTTTCAGGGCTTTCTTCTCCCATGGAATGAGAGGGAGAAGAGAGGAATTTGGAGTATCCCAGGATACTCCTGAATCCTGCCACTCAAAGGGTCTGGTCAAAAACCCTTTCTGCAGTCGAATGGAGACTGAATGAAAGCCCAAACCTCAGGTTTTGTTGTCGAGACGCAGACATGGACACGGTGCTGTACAGGGCATCTCACTGAGTTCTTCAGCATGCAGGAATGGTTACTCATGCCTGGAAACAGGTCAAGTTAATGCTTCTGATTAGAGAGAGATGGGTGTGAAGCTACACAGTTTTGGCTTGGCTTGGCTGATGACCAAAGTTCCAGGGCGTTGGGATCCAGTCTGAGCCTGGCCTCAGCCTCATGTCTAGATCTGTTAGGAGATGTGGCTGGTTTATAGTGGAGTTACAATGTATTAAACTAAATTAAATGTTAGATTTTGCTTCTATCACCCTTGTGAAAAAGAGGCAAGTGGAGAGAAGCAGGGATGGAAAGGTCACATTCGTGCTGCACTGTAAATGTGATGCAGCTCCAGATGCTTGGAGAGGTGGAGGCTTTGTGGGTCTAATTCTTTGGTTTGGAGAGCAGCAGCAACTGCTTAGTGAGCACAATTGGGGTGTTACCTGCCCCCCCCCACTCTTGGGAAAATCACCCAGACTAGACTCAGCCAAGCTGGAAATTAGAATGAAGCTTTATATTGACAGCTTAGCACAAGATACAAGCAGAGAGTTACAACCTACACAGCTGGAGACAGAAATAGACAAGTTAAAAAGTAATACAGAGACACAACAGCCCTCCCAGAAACCAGAGTTCCCAGGAGGGGCTCTCACCCACCCTTCCACCTCCTTTCCACCCCTCTACCTTATCCCAGACTTTGCCTTATGTTCAAGGTGAGTTCAGAGAATCGTCCAGGGGGGTTAGGAAGCAGAAGGATTAGTTACACAGACAGCAGGTTAGAGGGAGAATAGAGGCAACCAGAGCCAGAGAGCAACTCTATTATCTGTGTTTGTGTTCTTGTTTTTATACATCTCAGCAAGTCTATGAGTGAAGCAGACATCACCTTAGTCTCCTTTTCACAGCCTATCCTCTCACTAAAGTATCCCAGCTAGGCTCAAACTAGCACAGCAGCAACAGTTTGAAGTGTGCTGTGATGTTAGGTAGAGCTTGAAAAGAGCAATGACAACCTCTTAAATGTTTTAAAATCAAAGAGAAACGTTTTCTGCCATTGAAGAAGATGTCAGACCTCAGAAACTAAAGGACATGGGAGGATTATTTTAGTGTTTGGTTTTTTTTCTCCTCAGTAGTAACATACTTTTCTTGTGAGTCTCTCACTGCTTCAGTGTCTGTCTGTGGCTACAGCAGGGAAAGGGAAACTTTACTGTCGATCCTATGGTTATGTGATGAGTGCCCAAATACATCTGGGATGGAGCAGTATGTCCTTGTGAACATGACTGAAGCAAACGTTGATGATTTAGCAACTAAAATATTTCTGAGTAAAGCTTTTTTTTTTTTCAGTAGAAAACTCTTACAGCAGTCTGTTGAGATCACCTTTTCAAACCCTGGTATCTGAGCTTAGCTGATCTGCAAATCTGAGCTTACACAGGCAGGGTTGTTGCTGTCGGTGCTGTGTTCCCAGTGAGTAACTCTCCCAGGAGCTGAACCAAAACCCCTCAATGCCCTCTATGTAATGAGGGCTTCTCTGAGAGAGCTTGCTTGAAGCCCAGTGATACCTAATGGTAACGACCAGTGTGTAATGGGGGACAATAATTCTCTGGAATGAAGATGAGGCACTTCAGCTCAAATGCTTCAGCTGCGACCTGGTGCTAATGCATCAGACTCCTGTTGACTGGGAATTCTGCTTCCTGCAGCAAGGCACTGATTAAACATCCTGCAGTGCATGGCTGAGACTGGGACAAGGCACAAGAACTGCAGTGCTAACAACTCTCATCTTTGAGCCAACCTGCTTTTTTAGAAACAAAAAGAGAAAGGTCAGCAGCTGCCCTCTGTTTTCAGCAGAAATCAGGATGTGGAAGGTTTCCTGGCAGGTATCCTCCCTCTAGGTGCTCTAGGGAGAAAGAGAAAGGAAAATAACAAGGAAATCTCCAGGGAGATTTCCTCCCTGACCTCAGAGTGGCTGGATCAGTTCCTCATCAGGCATGTGAGCAAAGCTGGCTGTGTTTGAAAATTCACCCAGCTTCTGGTGAGAGGCACTGAAGGATCTGTGTCAGCCAGGAGGAAGAGGAGTAGGTAAGAGTGGTAGGATAATACTGTGAGTTAGGAGTGCGGACTGTGGGAAGCAAAAGGGTATGGCAAGGATACAACAAAACTGGTCTGAATCCAAATCCTTTTCAGAGTGATGCTGAAAGAAAGTGCCTGAGAGCCCAGGTCAGATCTGGGCAGGGGCAGGAATCACCCAGCTGTTGTTAGAGATGAGCACTACATGAGCTGCTGCTGCTATGGCAGACTGAGCTCTCAGGTGTCGACTGCATGAGAGATGCCACTGGGGTCAGCAGAGTCTGGAGGCAGATTCCTGCAGCAGACAGTGACTGACCCAACCAAAGGTGATGTTATTTGGATCCTGTGTGAGTAAGGGAAGGACTGACTGCAAGTGCAGAGGGAAAAACACTGGAGGAGCTGAATGTGCTGAGATCTGAAGAGCAAAATGCCATTGTGACAGCAGCTCCAGAGCTGTGCATTGCCTCTTAGAAGTCAGATGCCACAGTCTCAGACAAGCTTTACCAGCAGAAGGAAGGATGTGTTTGTATCTTTGTACCCCACTGGTTTCTTCTTGGGAATGCAATCCACTGCTTTAGCTGCATCCATGAGATGAAAGTGAAACTGGAACAGGTGCAGGAAAGGGTCATTAAGGTGACTGAGGACTGGATAAGAGCTTGGATCAGACGCTTTAGTGACATAGCATCACAGAATCATTGAATCAAGCAGGTTGAAAGAGAGCTCCAAGCTCAGCCAGCCCAACCTAGCACCCAGCCCTGGACAATCAACCAGACCATGGCACTAAGTGCCCCAGCCAGGCTTGGCTTCAACACCTCCAGGGACGGTGACTCCACCACCTCCCTGGGCAGCCCATTCCAATGCCAATCACTCTCTCTGCCAACAACTTCCTCCTAACATCCAGCCTCAACCTGCCCTGGCACAGCTTGAGACTGTGTCCCCTTGTTCTGTTGCTGCTTGCCTGACAGCAGAGCCCAACCCCACCTGGCTACATCTTCCCTTCAGGTAGTTGTAGACAAGCAATGAGGTCTGCCCTAAGCCTCTTCTTTTCCAGGCTAACCAATCCCAGCTCCCTCAGCCTCTCCTCATAGGGCTTGAACTGAGAAGGGACATAGCTGCTGTCTGAAAGTGTCCCAGGGCAGATCAGAGTGGGGAACAATAATTTGAAAAGCAGTGTTAAGCACTGCCCAGGCATGAGTGTAGGCTGTAAAGCACAACTTCTCTAACCCTCAGGACAAGAGGACTACCAAAGGCAGAAGCTTGTAATGGCTGAAGACAATTACCATAGTAGCTTCAGGACCTGGAGGCTGAGTGGCAGTGATCCAGGAGTTATCTCCTACCCCTATGATCTTAGGAGGCCCTGTCCCTCAGCTGAAACCCTTATGCTTGGCTTTTCCTCTCAGGGTTCCAGGGAGCTTTTCCCAAGGAATTCAATGGAAGCTTTGAGCAGCGAGAGGCTGCTGGCGCTTTCCACAGTGTTTATCTTATCCCTACCCCAGCTCCGAAGCAAACAAACTCTGCTCTCACATCCACTCCCGTGTTACTCGCTCACCCAAAATGCCTCATTGACATCAATGGGAGCCCTGTCCAAGTGAAGACAGCAGGATGAAGCTTGACATCTTTTCTTCCACCCAGCTGGAAAATCATCATAATGGTGATAATTTTACACCCCCCCCCCCCCAATAGTAGTTCTCCTTTTGAAAAGTTAAAATAACAGGGTGCTGGGACGAGAGAGTTAGAAGGGAAAGTGCATCAGGAATGCAATATTGTTTCCAGATGTACAATGTCATAAAGAATTTTTTCCACACTTGGAATGGGAAGAGGAATTTTTTGAGAGAGATCATTTACACAGTGATGAGATCTGTTACATGTAAGCGAATGCCTCTATGCCTGGAATGTTTGTACCATCTGGCTGAAGAGGTGTCCATGAGTGCTGCAGCCTGGAGATGCTTGCTGATAGCTATTGACTTGTGTGCCTGTGATGGGGAGATTCAGACTGCATAGGAGGTGGAAGTTGTTCAGCATGAGAGTGGTGAGAGACTGGAATGGGTTGCCCATGGTTGTGGTTGAGGACTCATCCCTGGAGATGTTTAAGGCCAGGCTGACTGAGGCTGTAGGCAGCTTGATCTAAGTTAGGGTGTCCCTGGGCATGGCAGGGGGATTGGAACTGGCTGATCCTTGTGGTCCCTCCCAACCCTGACTGATTCTGTGATTCTATGATTCACAGAGGAGCCTCTTCCAGAGCACAGAAGTCCTGATACAATGTAGAGATGGGGGAGGAAGACTTGTAAAGCTTTGCAAAGAAATTCAACACTTGGAAGTGTGCAGGGGGCTGAAAGAGGGGCAGTGCAGCTGGCACAGCCTGAGTTTGGTGTGCTGAATGTCATGGTGGGTGAAGTCTCACCCTGGCTCTTGAGAAGAGATTGTGTTACAGAAAACCAGCAGGGAGAGAGAACCTAGCACACAGAATCACAGAATCAGTCAGGGTTGGAAGGCACCACAAGGAGCAGCCAGTCCCAACCCCCCTGCCATGCCCAGGGACACCCTACCCTAGAGCAGGCTGCCCACAGCCTCAGCCAGCCTGGCCTCAAACACCTCCAGCCATGGGGCCTCAACCACCTCCCTGGGCAACCCATTCCAGCCTCTCACCACTCTCATGCTCAAGGACTTCCTCCTCACCTCCAGCCTCACTCTCCCCACCTCCACCTTTGCTCCATTCCCCCCACTCCTGGCACTCCCTGACAGCCTCAAAGTCCCTCCCCAGCTTTTTTGTAGCCCCCTTCAGATCCTGGCAGGCCACAAGAAGGTCACCTGGGAGCCTCCTCTGCTCTAGCCTGCACAGCCCCAACTCTTTCAGTCTGTGCTCACAGCAGAGCTGCTCCAGCCCTCTGAGCATCCTCCTGGCTCTTCTCTGGACTCACTCCAGCATCTCCACATCCTTCTTGTAATAAGGGCTCCAGAACATGCACATCTTCAGCACTGCTGGGGCGTCAGTGCTCTATGGTAATGCTCATCACCAGTTCAGTGCTCATAGCTGGTAATGAGACCCTTGCAGAGTTGAAGAGTGAATCTTAAGAACTGCCAAGAGCTCCACACAGAATGCCCTCGCAGTTCCTGGTGATGGAACCTGTGTTTGGATGGATGAAGGCATAACACGTTTCCCTGCCTGCTCCTGACCCAATTGGCTCTCCTCTGAAACTCAACAGAGAGGAGGCTTTGATCCACTGTTGTGTGGCACAAAATGTTCAGTCTTGCTGTGTCAAATCTGGTCCTCAGCTACACTTAGCAGGACCCATGCTCTACCCTACTGATCACACAGTCTCACAGCATCACAGTATCACCAGGGTTGGAGGAGACTCATAGATCATCAAGTCCAAGCTGTTACTACAGAGCTCAAGGCCAGACCATGGCACCAAGTGCCACGTCCAATCCTGCCTTGAACGGCTCCAGGGACGGCGACTCCACCACCTCCCTGGGCAGCCCATTCCAGTAGCCAATGACTCTCTCAGTGAGGAACTTTCTCCTCACCTCAAGCCTAAATTTCCCCTGGCCCAGCTAGAGGCTGTGTCCTCTCGTTCTGGTGCTGGCTGCCTGAGAGAAGAGAGCAACCTCCTCCTGGCCACAACCACCCCTCAGGTAGTTGTAGACAGCAATAAGGTCTGCCCTGAGCCTCCTCTTCTCCAGGCTAACCAATCCCAGCTCCCTCAGCCTCTCCTCGTAGGGCTGTGCTCGAGACCTCTCCCCAGCCTCGTTGCCCTTCTCTGGACACGTTCAAGCATCTCAATGTCCTTCTTAAAGTGAGGGGGCCAGAACTGGACACAGTACTCAAGGTGTGGTCTAACCAGTGCAGAGTACAGGGGCAGATTTTAGGTGCAAACCCATCATGAACAGGCAGAGAAGCCAAATTACGACACACCAGGAGTGCCATCAGATCAGGAGAAGAACACCACAGCATTGCTGGTTCCCAGTGTGGTGGACAAATCTGAGGTGTGATCCTGCAGGGCTGTTTGCTCATCACCTTTCATCAGCACTGCAGAGAGGTTTGAGGCTGAGACTGAAATGCTTTACGATGCTGGGGGAGCAAGTGGTAGTGATGAAGGTGCTCAGAAGGCTACTGCCTAGAAATGGTTAACAAGGTAATGGTAAGAAACGTTGACCTTGATTTGTTTAGCTAAGATGTAAAGATTTTTGAAGGTCAAAGGTGTTCTTGTGTAGTGATTTGGAGTCTAACTGTGTCTGACCCTCTAACATTAAGCTGCTGTGGCCTGCAGTTTTGAAGAGTGAAGCAAACCAGGGGGAAAGAGAGAAGGGGGAGAGAACAGGAAATGGAGTGAGGTGTTTCAGGAAGTTGTCAGGAGTTGACTGATTGATTCCAGATGGAAAGGGTCACCCGTCATGACCCAGGAAATACTCACTGGGGGAAAGCAGTTGGCTTGTGAAAGGGAAGGGCCTGGGAGTTAGAGATCATGGTGGAATGCACATTCCTCTTCCTTTTATCCATAAAACACTGGGTCTTAATCTTCAGCATAAAACAATTAGGTCATCATCTTCATCAGGCCAGAGGCAGCAAGGTGAGGAAGCTCAGTGCTTGTTATGTCCCCGAGCTCATCACAAGTCCCCACTCCTCACGGCTGGTAAGGAGTCGGTTGGCGGTGGCGCAGCGATGGCAAAGACCTCTGCTGAATGGCAGCAGGGACTTGGGAGATGGCTGCAGCAAGGCCCAAAGCTTTGAGAATGTTCTGGTCCGGACCTGAGCTTTCCCACTTGTCCTGCCCCTCAGAATGCTGTCTTCATTTCTCCCAGGCTGTGAAGTGCCAAGTGGCTTTGACCCTCCTGTGACGAATGGGAGAGGTGAATAAAAATGGAACTGCTTATGGAGAGAGGTCTGAGAGTGCCCCTTCCACTCCTGCTGGCTCAGGGAGAGGAGGTGCTCAGTGCTCATCTGCTGGGAGAGGACTCTTGCTTGCTTTTGGTCATGCTTCAGGGCTTTCTCCAACCCTTTCAGAAGTGTGGCTCCTGTATGTCATGCAACATTCTAGCTGAAGCAGGGCAGGAGTGTGTGCACCAAGCCTGCCTGCGTGATGGAGCTCTCCTGCTCCAGCTCAGGGCGGGGGGTTTGTCACACAGGTACCTGTGTGAGCTCAGCTGTGCGTCCTGCAGCCCCACTGTATCTATCCATCCTCTTTATTTACATTTGGTTACAATTTAAAGGCTTGTCGTAAATATTTCAGACACTGGAATAATTCAGGTCTATTCCCCTGCTGCCAAAGTGTGCTCTGGGCTGGCCAGTGAGAGATTAAAATTTATTTCCATTGTTTAAGGGAAAATAATGAAGTGCATCTGAGTGGGTTCAGTGATGTCAGGGGGGAAACGCTGGGAGCCTCCCTCCACCCAAATGTGCAATGATGAAATCAGTTGGCACATAAAAGCAACACATTCTGTGACAGGAATGCTTGAGAAGTCGAAGAGTACAGCATGACAGGAGCCTTTTGGAATGAATTAAACTTCTCTGAAGAAAGAAAGTATTCTTGAGGCTAGGCAGGGTTTCTCCTCTCCAGGCTGAGTATCGTTTTATCAGCAATTAGAGCCTGACATCCCCTTACCTGTGACAGCTGCATCTGTGCAAATTCATGGACACATCCAGGGTCAGATCCTCAGTGGCTGCGAGCTGCTGTAGCTGTGTGGCAGCTGAACTGGGTTACACTGATTTACACCACCCTCCAAGTTTCAACAAGCTGCATCTTCTTTCAGCAGTTAAAACACAGTTTGTCCTTTGTCTCCCCTGAAACGTTGTTGTCTGTAAGTATCTGTTGCGCCTACTCCTGGATTTGCAGGCCTGGCAGCTTTGGGTGTTGCAAAGGGAAGGCTAAGCAGGATTCGGTGTCACAGGCAATTACTTCGTCTAAGAATTCCTATGCTGTTGGGGCCCAGCAGCACAAGTCTTGCAGGCTGAGGTTTGAAAACTGCTGCTTGGTTTGGGGTCCTCAGGCTGAGATAACGTTCAAGAGGCACTAGGCGTGCACGTGCCAAAGCCCAGACACGATGCTGGGCTCTGTTTCCATGTGGCAGGAGTTTCCATTTTGCTCAGTCGGTGCAGACCTGTATTTCTGGAGCAGATGCAGATACATTTGCATGTAGAGCAGATGGTTCTGAACCTGCCTGTCTGTTTCAGAGGGCAAATTGCTGTGGTGCTCTCAGCCTGGCCTCCTGGTTGGTCTGTGCAGACCCCTTTGCCATCAGCTATGCTACAGTGCATCCTAGGAAAGGAAATTTAGGGCCATCTGCTGAGCTGGTTCATTATACGGCGAGGGTTTTATATGGCCCTCAGGATGCTGTGCTGAACAGAATGGATGCAGAGCACCAAGGCTGAAATATTTCCTCCCTTTCCTGGTCGGGAGCAAACCCTGCAGGACAAAATGCCTTTTTTTTTTTTTTAACAAACCAAAGAGAGTTTTAGCAGCCCTGGAAATTGAAGCAGTTGGATTTCAAAGTCAGTTGCTCACCTGCCTGCTTTTGCTCCCCTCTCACTGCCTAGGTCGTGCTGTCGACGACGGTGAACGTGGACGGGCATGTGCTGGCCGTGTCTGACAACATGTTTGTGCACAACAACTCCAAGCACGGCCGCAGGGCCCGGAGGCTCGACCCCTCCGAAGGTAGACATTTGTATGAAGAACAGCTGCAAATGGATGCAAAAGCTGCCTCCCCAGCCTTCAATTTCTGTTTGTTTTTAGGAGGGGAAAGGAGAGCTAAGGGGGAGCTGCAGAACCCCCAGGGGTTTAGAGAAGGAAGAGGCAGGAACACAGAGCCTGCCGCAAGCAAAATGCGATCCTCTTCGCATCCAAGAGGCTGCTGCCTCCCCCCTCCCCACCCCAGTTTATTAATTAGTTGGTACTGCAAAGATGGAAACCACAGAAACACAAAGTATTATCTGGATTTCAGCCTTCTCGTTCAGCTGGGCTAGATCTGATTGCAGGCAAATTAGGCAGGATGACATCTGAGTTAAAAGAGCACTGCTGCGGCACAAGACGTGGATGAGAAGTGGCACTGCCTGCCCAAGACAGCCGAGGCACGAGGCATGGCGCTGCACAGGAGGGAGCTGACAGGAACTGGCTTGGGTTTGTTTGGCTAAGAGAGACTCATGGCTGGCTACAGGATGGCTTTTGGGCTACATTAAAGCAATTACAAATAGTTGTATCTGTTAAGTTTCAAAACGCTGGGCCCCTCCCCTCCGGCTTCCCCAGGTTCAGTCCCAGCACATTCCACCTCTCTCCTGCAGACGCCGCTCGCCGTGGCCAGCAAATGCTATCTGTGGCCGCTCTGCCCTCCCCTGCAGCTAGTGAAAGTGAGAAGAGCTGGTGATGTTAGTAGAAAAGACAAGCAGGGATATTATTTCATTATAATGTTTTGCTGCCCCACTTCTTAACTGTGCCCTGCGTCAACCTGAAAGAAGAATTAATGAACTGGAAGAAAATGATTGAATCAGTAAAGAATTCAGAGTGGTGTTAATTCTCCCCCAGCGGGCAGTGAAATGGTAGAAGGAAAATCCCAGGATTCCTAGCCTAGGAAGCCATCCAGTTTTCCCTTGACTGATTGGATGTGATTGACTGGCTGTTCAAAGGAGTCTCATGTTTTTGGAGCGCTGCCAAAGTTCCCCTCCACCTCTGACCCTGTCAACATCGGGAATGGAGTGATGGATTGACTTTGGTTATGGCCTGGAAACCATATTGGGTTCCTGATGGGATGTATAGTCCAGAGGCCTTGAACATATGGAAGAGAGATGGAGGAAAAAAACCCCAACCAACAAATCTACTCTATAAACTTGAGAAAATGATTAGAAGTTGTCTCCTGCTCAGCACTGGGGCAAACACTTGGTGCTCCCATTTCTTTTTCACCCGTTGATGAGCTTCATAAATCTTTCTCTGGTCTTATTGCACAGGGTTTAGCTTGGGTGTGATCCTAGGCTAAGGAGAAGGCTCCTTTGAAAGGCAGCCTCACAGAGCCACTGAAGTGTTTCATTTTTCCACCCGTGCAGCTAGGCTTTAATGGCAGGATGCTAATGAATAGGAGAGCAATTAACACTAGCAAGGCAGAAAGCACACTTTTGATCATTTACTTATCTGCTGGGGTTTGTGGAATGGCAAAGCAGCCTTCATGGGTGAGTGGCTGGAGAGGATTTGTCCTAGGACTTGGCCAGCCCTAGGGGGTTAACACCAGCCCTAAAGCTGCAGCAGTGTAGAAGCTCCCAGGAGCAAGGGTGTGAAGCTGCTCCAAGCTATGGTTTGCAGCGCTGGGCGTAAGTCTTTGCAACAGATGTGTGCAGGCACCTTCTGTGCACACTGAGCAGGCCTAGGGCAAAGTGAAGCAAAGTCTGGAGCTGTGTGGGGCAAAAAAAGCCCTTGACCTAACGTCCTTTTTGTCTTGTTTAGCCACACCGTGCATCAAAGCGATCAGCCCGAGCGAGGGCTGGACCACAGGAGGAGCAATGGTGATCATTATCGGAGACAATTTCTTCGACGGGCTGCAGGTGGTGTTTGGAACCATGCTTGTGTGGAGCGAGGTGAGTAGAGCTGCATCCCGGGTGCCAAGCTGAAGAAACACTCTTGTGAGGAAAGTGTGGGCAGCAGAGCTAACTCCTGCTCCAACAGCAGTAGAGAAATGGTGGTGGTTAGGGTGGGCAGCAGAAACCTGTGACAAGAAGACTCTTGGGTGGGTTTTTCTTGGGGGGACTCCTTGGTTTGTGATATTATTGAATCAGCTGCTCAGTAGTTTCCAAAACAGATGGGAGCAGTTCTAGGTGACCTGAACAATTCTTGGTGGCTTGAGCAGTTCTAGATGTCTGGAGAGAGGGAAAGAGATAAAGTATTCAAGTCTGGGAAAGAGAAAGAATTGCTGCTGGGTCCAGAGCTAAGCCAGCAGTTAAGCAGTGGGCACAGGCAGTACAGTTTCCTGGTGACAACTGATCCTAAACTGTGTCCTCCCCTCCTGGAGGCAGGAAACCAGACCAGATGCATCCCTTGCCAGGTCCTGTGTGGGAATGAGGGCTGCCTTTACCCATCAAACATGTTTGAAAGGTGGGAAGTGAAAGGAAGGTGAAGGACACAGGCAGGTCACCATCCTCCCTCTCCTTTTGTTGTCTGCAGCTTATCACGCCCCACGCCATCCGCGTCCAGACGCCTCCACGCCACATCCCTGGGGTGGTGGAAGTGACATTGTCCTACAAATCCAAACAGTTCTGCAAGGGAGCACCGGGCAGGTTCATCTACACAGGTGGGTGCCCTAGCAGGAGAACATCAACCAAAGCTCTGAGAGGAAATGTCAGGTGGGCTCAGGCGGCAATCGCATTGACGTGACTGTATGCTGCAGTGTAAAGCTCTCCCATGCTCTTTTCTGCTTCTGGACACTTTGCTCTTCAACAAAAGCATCACTGTGTGCTGGTGGTACCTGGGCTGAAAGATGGTTGGGAATGGAGTGATTCAGAGATGTGCATTCCTCTGATTCAGAGATGTGCATTCCTCTGGAGAAAAGGCATCTCCTTAAGTGCAAGGTTGTACCATCAGGGGAGCTTGAGTCAGATGCAGCACAGGTCTTTGAGGTGTTAGTTGGAGTGCTTCCACATGAAGATAAGGCCACAAAATGTATGCAGGAGCCAGGAGAAGAGAAGGAAGTAAAAGATCCTGTCCCTGTGTTGCTGTTGGCATAGGGCTAGCTGTGGGTGTTTTCTGAGCAGTGAGTGGGTGCCTGCTGCCATATGTTGCAAACCAGCACTGCACAGAGCTGCCGAGCTCAGAGCGAGGGTGGGACAGACAACTTCTCAATCTGTCTGTTCAGGAAGCTCTGCTCCTCCACCATGGCAGGCAAAATGATAAACAGAGCTGTTAGGTAGAGGCTCACCTGTGCAAGCAATTCCCCCAGGCTGTTGCTGCTAATAGCAGCACAAACAGCTCCCAAGCTATGAAAATAGCCTGGTGGCATTTTCTGTGTGTGCCACGGCCGAGCTACCACAGTCCAGCCTCAGTCATTCTGGCAGTCTGTGAACAGGTAGCTGCTGAGAGAGGCTTCACAGGCACAGTGACCAGAACCATTCATGTGAACACAGACCTCAAAGGGCTCCTGAGGGCCTCGCTGCAGCCAGTTACAGCAGGACACCTTCTTCCAGTTTGTCCATCAGATGTTGCCTGATGAAAGGGTGCAGGAGGGTGAGGCACTTGCTTGTATCATCATAGTATCATCATAGTATCGTCAGGGTTGGAAGAGACCTCACAGATCATCAAGTCCAACCCTTCACCACAGAGCTCAAGGCTAGACCATGGCACCAAGTGCCACGTCCAATCCTGCCTTGAACAGCTCCAGGGACGGCGACTCCACCACCTCCCTGGGCAGCCCATTCCAGTAGCCAATGACTCTCTCAGTGAAGAACTTTCTCCTCACCTCAAGCCTAAATTTCCCCTGGCGCAGCTTGAGGCTGTGTCCTCTTGTTCTGGTGCTGGCTGCCTGAGAGAAGAGAGCAACCTCCTCCTGGCTACAACCACCCCTCAGGTAGTTGTAGACAGCAATAAGGTCTCCCCTGAGCCTCCTCTTCTCCAGGCTAAACAATCCCAGCTCCCTCAGCCTCTCCTCGTAGGGCTGTGCTCGAGGCCTCTCACCAGCCTCGTCGCCCTTCTCTGGACACGCTCAAGCATCTCAATGTCCCTTCTAAACTGGGGGGCCCAGAACTGAACACAGTACTCAAGGTGTGGTCTAACCAGTGCAGAGTACAGGGGCAGAATGACCTCCCTGCTCCTGCTGGCCACACCATTCCTGATGCAGGCCAGGATGCCATTGGCTCTCTTGGCCACCTGGGCACACTGCTGGCTCATGTTCAGGCAGGTATCAATCAGCACCCCCAGATCCCTTTCTGTCTGGCTGCTCTCCAGCCACTCCGACCCCAGCCTGTATCTCTGCATGGGGTTGTTGTGGCCAAAGTGCAGCCCCTGGCACTTGGAGCCATTGAATGCCATCCCCTTGGACTCTGCCTATACGTCCAGGTGGTCGAGGTCCTGCTGCAGAGCCCTTCTGCCCTCCACCCCAGCCACATCAGCCCCCAGCTTGGTGTCATCTGCAAACTTGCTGATGACTGACTCAATGCCCTCATCCAGATCATCTATGAAGATGTTAAAGAGGATGGGGCCCAGCACTGACCCCTGTGCTTGTACAGGAGAGCTGGCCAGAGGCAGGGAACTGGGGCTCAGGTTTTGGTCACTAGAACACCACCACTCTTCTGAAACATGGCAACAGCTAAGCAATGATCTCAGTGTTGGGTGTCTGCCTTCTGTGCCTCAACTTTTAATGTGCAATCAAATATTCGTGTTTGACCTGATTGTACTTGAGCTTTGCTTGATTGATTTGTTCTAGAGCCACAATAAGACAGGAAGAAAACAATAAACTGTTGCAATAATGAATATAAAAATCAGATCTAAGTGTGAAGGGTAACTCTCAGTGCCCCAGTGGGGGGAAGCTCCCCTGCCTCCTGTGCAGTGCATTGGCAGCAGGCTCCTCTTGCAGTGTGCTGTGCTGACACTGCTGTGGTGGTGGCTCTGTAACTCAGGATGCTGCAACTCAGGCAGCAAGTTCCTCTCATGGCTCAAATGCCATGTGGGGATTTTTCCATAACATTCCCAGATGGAAAACTTTTAGGAGAGTGAGGCCAGAGAGGACTCTGTGGGCATCTAGTGGGGTGCTGCAGAGTGTGGCAACAATCATGAGAGATCATAGAATCTACCAGGTTGGAAGAGACCTCCAAGCTCACCCAGTCCAACCTGGCACCCAGCCCCGTCCAGTTGACCAGACCATGGCACTAAATGCCTCATCCAGGCTGTTTTTGAACACCCCCAGAGACTGTGACTCCACCACCTCCCTGGGCAGCCCAGTGGTGGCTGTAGAGCCATCTGAGGAGCTCGAGTAGTTCAGTATCAGTATAGAGAGCTCAAAAGATCTACTTCCAAACTTCACAACTCAGCATCTAGTCCCCGTGAGCACCTCGACCTGGTGGGAATGCAGCTCACAGACACATCTCCAGGTTCCGATTTGCTTTTCTCTCATCAGCTGTTCCTCGCACGGCAGACATCTGTTCTCTGCTGCTAATCCAGCAGCAGCCTCATGTTCTGCCTCTAATGCTGCACAAACTCGAGTCCTGGGCTGCTGTAAGCAGCTCCATTAGAGTTCCCTTGGCTTTCATAACTCTCCCATCCGCTGACGCCAGCCGAGGATGTGTCTTGCAGGCTTTCCTTACCTTAAGGTTGATCACAGCTCTGCGTTTACTTTGTCACAGAGATGCTCACCTGGAAATGTCTATAGCAGGGAGATTTTGAGCATAATTTTCCTTGCTGAGCAGAAATCCTCCAGGAGTTAACTTCTCAGAGCAATGCAATATAAAATAATCTGCAGGCTGTGTCAGCTCCTGGGCTGTGCTGGATCCATCTCTCTGCTGGGGATGGGAAGGTGCTGGTTTGCTAAAGCTCTTCAGCAGATCTGAGAAGGTCTTTTTAGCTGCTTGTGGGAAACAACACTTTGGAGGATGCAGTGAGATTGTAAGAGTGAGCTGGCTTGGTCAGGACACAGCTGATGTCACCTCTCCCTGCTGCTGACTGTAACAGCTCTGTGGGTAGAGCAGTTCTGCTGCAGTGAGGTTTGTGGATCACTTTGGTTGCTCTCCTCACACATCTCATGCCATGCATAATGCTTTGTGCTCTGGGGAGCCCAGGGGAGCCCTTGTGCCTGAAGCACTGGAGCTGAGAGTTGCCAGAGAGCTTTGGCTGCAGCTGAACGACTTTTCTTGGGGGGCCTGATCTGTAGGGAACCACGAACAGCCTCCTCCTGTGCCAGACCCCCTCAGCTCTCTCAGTCCAGGAACCCCAAAGCATTTGGAGATAACTTTGGCCTATGCTGTGTAACACCTTGATCATTCCCTACTGATCCAGCAGCTCTTATCCCAGTGGTCTTTTGGTGGAGTCTACAACTTGCTCCTCAGGTGGAAATGTGCCATTTAATTCTACAGGTGTTTGGCATTGGTTTCTAACAGGATTTCACAGTCTCACAGTATCACCAAGGTTGGAAGAGTCCTCATAGATCATCAAGTCCAAGCTGTTACCACAGAACTCAAGGCTAGACCATGGCACCAAGTGCCATGTCCAATCCTGCCTTGAACAGCTCCAGGGACGGCGACTCCACCACCTCCCTGGGCAGCCCATTCCAGTAGCCAATGACTCTCTCAGTGCAGAACTTTCTCCTCACCTCAAGCCTAAATCTCCTCTGGTGCAGCTTGAGGCTGTGTCCTCTTGTTCTGGTGCTGGCTGCCTGAGAGAAGAGAGCAACCTCCTCCTGGCCACAACCTCCCTTCAGGTAGCTGTAGACAGCAATGAGCTCTGCCCTGAGCCTCCTCTTCTCCAGGCTAACCAATCCCAGCTCCCTCAGCCTCTCCTCGTAGGGCTGTGCTCGAGGCCTCTCCCCAGCCTTGTTGCCCTTCTCTGGATTTCATGACAGATATTTTTGTTTCCCTAATGAATAAACCCAGTAGCAGGCAGTTTGGGTGCCAGCTATACAGGAAAGCTTTTGTGCTGGCAGACTTGATGTATCCACCGTGGCTGAGGCGCTCTCAGCACAGTTCCAGGTTGCTGAGAGAGGATTTGCTGCTCTTTATCTCTCAGAAGGAAAAGGTCCACAGCAATCCATTGGGAAGATGGCTGTTGGGTAATGGCCAATCCTGCTCCCTGAGTTAGCATTTTGTGTATTCCCATTAGCTATTTTTAGTGTCCTGTGTACACATCCCTGTTTGAATTCCTCTGGAGCTCACATTGCTGGTGCTGAGCTGGAGATATATATATATATATGTTAACTGATTAGCCTCTAATCAAGAAGAGAAGTGGCACATAATGATGTACTGGCTCTTGGGAGAATTGGCCTATAATTCTCAGGATTATTGGCAAGCCCCCCACCCCCTAAAACATTCCCCCCCCACCCCCTCTTCCCAAATGGGATGTAGATCCTGTGGCAGTGGAAATGTGTATTATTAAACTCCTTAAGCAAACCAGAATGGCTCCCAGTGGAGAGCAAAGACATTCTAAGTATAGCCAAGACTAAATTCTCAGGTCTGGGTTTTCTCTACTCAATTCCCACTTGGTTATCTCCTGTAATATTTAAACTTCATGCCATGCCATAATTATTTAACACAAAGTAAATATGAAATGTATCTCAGTGGGGAATGTGACCTTTTACCTTCATGTTGCTCCACCAGAGGCAGACAGATAAACAGCCAATCTGGACCAGCAGAAGAGTGTTGCACTTGATAGCTTCATTCTTCTGCTGTCCAAGCCTGGCATCCCAGAAGCTGCTGAGGGCATTTGGGAAGATTCCACAGGTGCCATCAGCAGTTCTTGCAGTTGGCTTCAGCTCTGCTGATGTCACCAGGTATTGATAAAGGTTTCTTTTTCAGAAGGACCACAGATGGTGTGAGAGGGTAGACAGAGCTAGGACTGGCTGGGGAGAGTGCTGAAGGACTCATGCAGAAGCACAGAATGTACTGGGTTGGAAGGGACCTCTAAACTTTGAGTTCAACCTCCTGCAGGCAGCAGGGACAACCCCTACCAGAGCAGCTCATGGTTTTATCTTGGACACCAAAACATGCTTAGATCCACTTGAATTGTCACTAAGAGACCAGAGAGAGCCATAACTAAGCTGTAATGACATCAATCAGGGCACTGCCATAGAATCATAGAATGGATGTGGTTGGAAGGGACCTCAAAGCTCATCCAATTCCAACCACCCATCATAGGCAGGGACACCTCCCACTAGAACAGGTTGCTCAAGGTCTCATCCAACCTGGCCTTGAGCACCTCCAGGGAGGTTGTGGAGCACATTCTGGGAGCACATTCTGTGATTCTGTGCTCCACAACCTCCCTGGGCAACCTGTGCCAGGGTCTCACCACCCTCACTGCAAACAATCCTTTCCTAACATCTAGTTTGACTCTTCCCTCTTCCAGTTCAAACCCATTCCTCCTCATCCTCTCATTACAAGACCTTGTCAATAGTCCCTCCACAGCCCTCATGGAGCCCCCTTCAGACACTGGAAGGCCACTCCAAGGTCTCCTTGAAGCCTTCTTCTCTCCAGCCTGCAGAGCTCCAACTCTTGTAGCCTGTCCTCAGAGCAGAGCTGCTGCAGCCCTCTCAGCATCTTCGTGGCCTCCTCTGGACTGGCTCCAACAGTTCCATTTCCTTCCTGTGTTGGGGGGGGGGGGCCAGAAATTCACACAGGAGTCCAGGTGGGGTCTGAGGAGAGCAGAGCCAAGGGGCAGAATCCCCTCCCTTGCCCTGCTGCCCACACTGCTCTTGCTGCAGCCCAGCACAGGGTTGCTGTCTGGGCTGCACTCACACTGCAGGCTCCTGTTGAGCTTTTCATCACCCCAGACCCTCAGGTCCTTTTCCTCAGGGCTGCTCTCAGCCATTCCCCACCCAGCCTGGAGTCGTGCTTGGGATTGAGCTGACCCAGGTGTAGGACCATTTGACTCCTTCCAAATGCCCAACCTAACCCTACCCTGCTTTGGTTCCAAACCAAGTGTTACTAAATGTGTCATGGAATTTATAGCAAGCTTCTGAGCACGAGTGAGGTGCTGGGATGAGAGGGCATCTTCTGAGGTGTAAGGAAATGCTGAACCACCCTGGTACCATGAGCACAGGAGTCCTGGAGCATTAGAGGATGCAAAGCTGTGAGCATGCAGGATGATGCACAACTGACTGCTGGCTTCAGCATTAATTTGAGCTGGAGTTTAATTGTGAGTAATCCAAAATCAGATCGTTATTGCCACGACTTCACAGGAGAGAGAATTACAGCCTCTGAAATCACCAGCAGTGCCAGCAGGGCTCTGCCAGCTATTACTGAGGATCTGGGTCAAAATATCTTGGTTTATCCACTGGAGACCAACATCATTCCAGAGTGGCTGTGTGTGCACAGCAGCCCTGCACCACTGCAGGAGTTTCTGTGTCTGACAAAGAGCTGTGCCCTACTTTGTGTCGGGGGCATGTGCAGCACATGGGTGAGCTGAGCCAGCAGGGCTCTGCCTGTGCACCCAGCACAGAGCTGGTCTCATGGGTGTGCACTGGGACTGGCTGTGCAGCCACTGGGGTCAGTCCTGCCCAGAGCAAGCACACTCCTCCCAAAGGAAGGGGTTTGTGACAGTGCTTCCCTGCTGCAGCTTTCAAATGAGTTGCTCAACCTTCGCTAGTTGGTGAGCAGCCAGCAGCAGAAGCTGCAGCAGGTTTAAGTGCAGAAGTTGGAATTTGTTTGCTCTCTTAGTGAGGCAAACTCTGTAGTGGGACCCTCTGGCATACCCTCAGCTGTGCCTACCAGCATGAGCAGGCAGAAGGGGGATTTGAGATTTGCACACAGAAAGCCCAGAGTTGTTGGAGAGCTTAGCTGTAAGCTGAAAGGTGCCACCAATTCTTTCCCAAATGGCAGCCACCCTGAGGGGCTGTCCAGGAGCAGGTTGGTGGACAGAGAAAGGCAGAGACCTCTGGACAATTGAATGGGTTGAGCTGGGGTATCAGAGCCTGGGCAGCTGGTCTCTAGGAGATGATCCAACATGGATAGCTGGTGTGCCCAGCTGCGTGGCAGTGAGTGCTGTCCTTGGAAAGGGACTAGGGATCCCATGCAGCACTTCTTGGAAGGCTTGGCTTGCTGCTCAGCCTGGCCTGCATGCAGTGACCAGGGGCCACCTCAGCAGTCTGCACCTGCTAGTAGCATGGGCGAGGAGGCTTTCTGTGGAAGCTGAGAAATCATCTTCTTTAGGTCATGAAACTTGTCACACCAAGAGAGCCAGATGCCTCTGTGCTCATCTGATGGCCTTTTTCTGCTTGCCTTTCAGCTTTAAATGAACCCACCATAGATTATGGTTTCCAAAGACTGCAGAAGGTCATCCCAAGACATCCTGGGGACCCTGAAAGACTAGCTAAGGTAAAGCATTTGTGAAGCATTTCACTGAGCACTAAATATGTTCTTCCACTTCTACTGTACAAAAGAGAAGTAATTGTATCTCACATGCCAGTTACAACCTGAGCAGGAGTTCACCAGTTAGTTGTAGATCCAACCAAAAATGTGACCATGCAGAACCCTCAGGTCATTTAAATCTTTGAGAGCTCAAGTCTGTGGACATGTTTTGCTCCTAAAATGAGAGACCAATATAGACACCTTCCCAGTTCATCTTCATGGTCCTATGCACTTATCCATATGGTAGCTCTGACCCTAAAGGATACCTGCTAGAAATCAAGGCTTGGTTGCAGAGATCTAACCCCAGGGCAATCAATATTTGTGTAAAGCTCACTTAGAGCCCAGCTTTTGCTGCAGCATTTGTGGCACTCAGGGTTTAAGTGTCTGTAGTTGTGCACACCATGGTCCTGTGGCACCTCACACAATGAGAGTGGCTTTAATCAAAGAATGAACCAGGTTGGAAAAGACCTCTAGGATCATCGAATCCAACCTACCTCCTAACCCTTCTAATTAACTAACCCATGGCACTAAGTGCCCCATGCAGCCTCCTTTTAAACACCTCCAGGGATGGTGACTCCACCACCTCCCCAGGCAGCCCATTCCAATGGGCAATCACTCTTTCCACGAAGAATTTCTTCCTGCTGGCCACAGTGCAGCACCCTCGTTTGTTCAACGACTGTTGCCATCTTCACATGACAAAGGGCCTTTGCTTTCAGCTGGGGACAGGGCATAATTCTGCTCCTGCAGGCAGTGGTACTATGAGATACCCACTGGAGGCTTTGCTTTGGTTGGATGCTGTTATTGAGAAGGAACAAAAGGCTGTGGAGGTTATTTAGGGTTCTTTAGGTCCACGCAAAAGAGTAGATGGATACTGAGTGGAGGGGTCAGGGTTCTGGTTCCCGTGGGTGTCTGGAACCTCCCTCCAGTGATGCTGTTGCCCTTGGAGCAGCTTCAGGACTCTGGAGAGCTCCAGGGTGAGCGCTGGGCACGCGGTGCAGGCTTTGTTCACAGACGTCACCACTGTCCACAGGGACCACCACAGCATGAGGTGGGCTTGGGCTGCACTTCTGGAGATCTTTCAGTCCAGCCTCCCTGCTAGCAGAGGTTCGGCCACAGCAGGTTGCACAGGGATGTGTCCAGGTGGGATTTGTAAGACTCCCGAGACGGAGACTCCACCACCTCTCTGGGCAGCCTGCTCCGGGGCTCTACCACCCTCAAAGCCAAGAAGTTCCTCCTCGTGTTTGGATGTTGAATGCCCATTTTGTGCATCTGCTCCTCCCGCAGGAAATGCTGCTGAAACGAGCTGCTGACCTGGTTGAAGCCCTGTATGGAACTCCACACAACAACCAGGTCAGGTTGACTGCTCTCATTGGAGGGTGGTGGTGGTGGGAGAATACTTGCAGAGTTGGTAACAAACAGCAGGACACTTCTGCAAGCAGGGTTCTGAGCTTGTCCTCTCCCCCTGCAGGACATCATTCTGAAGAGAGCTGCAGACATCGCAGAAGCTCTCTACAGCGTGCCCAGGAACCCCGCACAGATCCCAGCCCTCTCCAGCTCTCCTGCCCACAGCAGCATGATGGGCATCAACTCCTACGGCAGCCAGCTAGGAGTCAGCATCTCAGAGTCAACACAGGGCAACAACCAAGGTGAGCACTGACAGCAGAGGGATTTAAGCAAAGGAAAACCGAATCTCAGCTGCTTCCATTTTGGAGTACTTCTTTATGCCAACTCAGCTCAGGGCAGACCTTATTGCTGTCTACAACTACCTGAGGGGTGGTTGTAGCCAGGAGGAGGTTGCTCTCTTCTCTCAGGCAGCCAGCACCAGAACAAGAGGACACAGCCTCAAGCTACACCAGGGGAAGTTTAGGCTTGAGGTGAGGAGGAAGTTCTTCAGTGAGAGAGAGAGTCATTGGCTACTGGAATGGGCTGCCCAGGGAGGTGGTGGAGTCGCCGTCCCTGGAGCTGTTCAAGGCAGGATTGGACGTGGCACTTGGTGCCATGGTCTAGCCTTGAGCTCTGTGGTAACAGCTTGGACTTGATGATCTGTGAGGTCTCTTCCAACCTTGGTGGTACTGATACTGTGAATTCTGCCCCTGCTCCCCTCAACACCTTTTGGTTAGATCTCTGTTTGATAAGACAGGGACAGCAGCTGCAAATGCCCCTCAGAGGTGGAGAATTCCCTTCTCCCTGTTGGAGGCTGCTTCTTTGGTGTGAGTTTTACCAACATCAGTGTCAGTGTGCCCAGCCTGCAGATGGTTTGTGTATTACATTTGTGCCAGGTAGGTCACGGTTAGGAGCACGCAGCAGAGAGAGGTACTCACAGCCACATCCCCCAGCAGCAGGATCAGCTTTGGGCATTTTCTGCTCCAAGGTTTTGGGGTTTAGCATTTAACTGCAGTATCACACAGTCTGTGGCTGATGGCATGAAGAGATGTTTGCAACGCTCTAAGGCGGTGAAGCTGTGCCAGCTGAAGCTGATGGCAGAAATGCCCTGGTCAAAGCCACCATGGAGAAAATGTTGTTAGTCCTTTTTAATAAGATCTCACCAGAGAAATGGGCAGAAATAATCTGACTTCATGTCATAGAGTCATAGGATCAGAGAATAAACCAGGTTGGAAGAGACCTCCAAGATAATCCAGTCCAACCTATCCATCTATCCATCCAGTCCAACTTATCCAATCAAGATCATCCAGTCCAGCCCTATCCAAGCAACCAGACCATGGCACTAAGTGCCCCAGCCAGGCTTGGCTTCAACACCTCCAGGGATGGCAACTCCACCACCTTCCTGGGCAGCCCATTCCAATGCCAATCACTCTCTCTGCCAACAACTTCCTCCTAACATCCAGCCTAGACCTGCCCTCGCACAGCTTGAGGCTGTGTCCCCTTGTTCTGTTGCTGGTTGCCCGGGAGCAAAGTCCAACCCCACCTGGCTACAGCCTCCCTTCAGGTAGTTATAGACAGCAAAGAGCTATGACCTGAGCCTCCTCTTCCACAGCCTGCCCACATTCACCAGGCAGGTAACTTGATCAGAAAAGGAGATGAGTTTGGTCAGGCAGAGGTAACCGTTCCAAAAGTACCTGTTGGACCCTAGTGAAAGCTTTCCTATGGCAAAATCCCCTTGCGGCTGCCCTCTGCTGTGATGCTGAGAGCTAAGGTGCTCCTCAGGTCTCTTTCTGGGAGGAAAAAGAGGTCAGTTTTTGGTTCTCAAATAGTTGTGATTATTTTTTAGGACAAAAGAAGTTTTCTTCCTTACCCAGTTTATCTTCTCCCCCCACCCTAAGTCAAAATGCAAGCTGTGGGGGGGTTGTCATCTCCCCTTGGTGATGTCCTCACTTCATTAGTAACTCATCAGTGATTTGAAACTACAGCTGCAGAGAATCCCTTGGGAAAAAGGTGGCACACACAGTGCTTTCCAGGGCCTAGCCTCAATTTCAGCTCTTCAGCTGGATATAAATCAGTGACCGATTTGAAAAGGGAACACAGAGGGAGGGAAGAGCTTCGAGCCTGATCCATTGATGTGCTTTGAACTGTGGGTTTGTAGGTTACATTCGTAACACCAGCAGCATCTCACCCCGAGGCTACTCCTCCAGCTCCACCCCTCAGCAGTCCAACTACAGCACCTCCAGCAACAGCATGAACGGCTACAGCAACGTCCCCATGTCCAACCTGGGCGTCCCAGGCTCGCCCGGCTTCATCAACGGCTCTCCCACAGGCTCTCCCTACGGACGTAAGTGCTCTGCTCCTCTGCCTTGCAGTCCTGCTCCTGCTTAGTTTAGTCTAGCAGCGAGGGATGGCTGTCAGGAGGAGCCCAGATGTAGTGCAGGCAGTTGTGAAAGTCTCTGACTGGTGTCCTGCCACGTTTTGAGCGTGACGGAGGAAATGCAGAGGAACACTGCCTGCTGCTCGTGGCTCCTCACTTTTCATCCCTGTGCACTTCCCAAGTGGCAAAGGCCACCCTGAGGAATGAGGCACAGCTGGCAGCTGGGGATGAGTTAGCAAGGAGCTCTCACTGCTAGCTGGGACTGCTCTGGACCCCTTCTGAAAGCCACAGACCCTGTGTGTGCACGAACTGCGCTGCCAGGGGCTGAGAGCTGCCTTCTCTGGGAGCTTCCTCTGGGACTCTCTTACCTTGGGAAGCAGAAATAGAGCAGCGATGGAGCTAAGCTCTGGAAGTCAGCATCCCTGTGTTTCCAGTTCCTAGCTGTACCATGTGTGAGTCACTTTTCCTTTCATGCTCTGATTTGCCTCTGGCAAGAGTGTGTGTGAAACAGATAAACAAATATATGCATTTGAGGCTGCACAGCTACTTCTGTACTTGTTTATTTACTAATTATTGAATTATTTACCTACAGTGCAGCCAGCTTAGGCAGGGGAAAGCTCCCAATAATGGCATGATGCTTTCCAGATACTTCCTTAAAAAGAAGCCAGTTTGAAGTCCAATCTAAGCAGCAGCTTTAAACAATCCCCCCTCAACTCCAACCAAGGAGCCTTCATGTTTAAAAGCTCAGAAGGCAGAGGAGTCACAGAATCATTTCAGTTGGAAAAGACCTTCAGGAGCATCAATCCAGCCATGGCCAAAGCAGATTCCAAAGCAGTCTGAGGGGACAGCTTGTGATTGTTTCCCCTTCCATATTGATTCTCTCTCCCTTGATATTGTTACCATTTTCTGACCTCTTCACCCTTGCTTTTCAAACACCAAACTCTGTCTTGCCTGGCCTGTCCAGTACAAACCCCTCTGACTCACCACAAACAGCCAAAGCAAAGTGAGGGTGGAGCCCTTTTTAAGAAGTCAGAGTTTCCACAAGTGAGATACTTTGGGCACCTTTACCAAACTTCCACAGTGACAGTGCTGATGAGGAATCACTTTCTTCTTTCACAGTGATGTCTTCAAGTCCAACAGTTGGCTCCTCCAGCACTTCTTCCATCCTTCCATTCTCCTCCTCCGTCTTTCCTGCTGTCAAACAGAAGAGTGCCTTTGCTCCTGTCATCAGACCCCAAGGGTCTCCTTCTCCTGCCTGCTCTAGTGGCAACGGCAATGGGTTCAGAGGTAAGAAATGCACAAGTGATGTGCAGCCCACAGTGGTGCAGGGAAACACTGCACTGATTGCCCTGTCCTGTAGTGAGGAGCTGACCCAGTCCTGCTGGGTTAAGGCAAAGCTTCAAGCTCTGCCTGCTTGGATTCAAACCAGCAGGGCACAAACATGCATTTGCACCAGAAAGAGTTTGCCCCACACTGCATTTCAGTACCAGCTCTTTTGTCAGGGCTGACTTCTCCTTAGGCTTTTGGGACTTGTAAAAACAACCCTCTGCCCTGCAGAGCTGACCCACAGCTCTCTGCATAACAGCCATGGCCTGAAACCTGCTGCTAGGTTTAGGCTCATACAGGGAATTGAGCCCTCGAGGCCATTTATAGCCTTTTTAAGAGGGATCTGCAAAACAAATGTGAGCATTAAGATAAGAATGGAAACCTGTGTGGAATTCTTTCCTTTAACAGGCTGGGGTGGGGCACACAAATACACTCCAAGTCTCTATAAAAAAAGGCTTTATGGGGCTTGAGAAGTCATCTGGCTCCTTCAGACCCAACTAGAGATACCACAGAAAACACAGCTCTGGGAATTCACCACACCAAGAGCCAGAGGTGACTCTCAAATGAGCCCCACAAACCGCACCTGCGGCTGCGTTACAAACCCTTTAGCCAGGCCACAGGGACTCACAGTCACCATGATGGTTTTATACCATAAGGGAACCCCAACTGTGCTGAGCAAACCCAATGACATCTGACAAAGCCAATGCAGAAGTTTCTGAACTGGCTGCATCCCCTGGCCACAGCCACATCACCCTTGGTGCCACAGCACAATGAGAGACGCTGCTCTACCCCTGGCAGTGCACAGGCAGCAGAGAGTCTTTCCCCCTCAGACCAAAGAAGATGAGAAGAAGAAGAATTTGAAGCCCTTTTTTTAAATCCATAGGTAAAGAACTTTTTGTTGGCCCAGCAACAAGCCATGCAGAATGCTCTCAGATAAGCCCCTGTGCCTTGTCTACCTCTTCCACCTGCCATCTGCTAGACACTGGTACAGCCTACCAGCCCGTGAGGCTTAGAGAACCAGCAGCAGCCTATAGTGGTCTCCACTCACTCCTAGATGTTCTCCAAAGTGGGAGCAGGTGACCCCAGCCAGAGCTATGCCATGGATGTGTGGCAGGGCAGGTTCACAAAGGCACTGGGAGGATGCTACAAGAGTTGGGGCTCTGCAGCCTGGAGAAAAGAAGGCTTTGAGGAGACCTTGGAGTGGCCTTCCAGGATTTGAAGGGGGCCACAGGAGGGCTGGGGAGGGACTATTGACAAGGTCTTGTAATGACAGGAGGAGGAGGAATGGGTTTGAAGTGGCAGAGGGGAGATTGAAACTGGATGTTAGGAAAGGGTTGTTNGAGGCCTCGAGCAACCTGTTCTAGTGGGAAGTATCCCTGCCTGTGGCAGGGGGTTTGGAGCTGGCTGATCCTTGAGGTCTCTTCCAATCTAAACCATTCTATGATGCAGTGAGGTGGCACCACAGGGCCAGTACACAACTGCCTCATTGACACACCTCAGATGGGAGGCAGTTGATGGGAGAAGCAAACTGGAAAGTGCTGGAACAGAAAGGGTCACTGCTTGCCCAGATTGCCTTTGGCCAGCACAGCACATCACAGCAGCAAAGTGCAAGCTCAGTTCAAGGAACAGCAGCAGCCCCCCAGGATGCCTGCCAGTCCAGAAGGTGGTGAAGGCAGTGCCTGTAGACAGCAGATTTAGCAAGGGGCACACCTGCAGGCATTTGAGCAGAAGACCCTCATTAATGAGGTCTTGTCTTGACACAGGCAGGGATACCACAGCACTGGGGACCCCAAGCCCCTTGCACTGAAAGGCTGTGCCAACAGGCCACGAGAAAAGGAGTTGCAAGAGGAGGCTGGCAAGGGATGGGCTCCAGCTGAGATGGGCTCCAGCTGAGATGGGTGGCTCACACTGCAGTGCTTCCTGATGGCTACCACCCCATGCCAAAGCCCAGCTCCAGTCAACACTTGAGACACAACAGGTTAAGAAAACTCTTCACTGAGACCCTGACCAACTGAGCCCTTTCCACACTAGGAGTGCTCAGCAATGTGACTCCAGAACCAGACAGCGAAGGTGCTCAGAGCAGCACCACTGGAGCTCTTTGCTCACCTCTTCAAAATGCTGTAGAACCTAAGATTGGAGTTGTCTGGAAAATTCAGGGCAAGAGAGGAAAGCCAAATAAGAGAGCAGGACTTTTTTGAGGTGGCAATAGCTGACAATGCTCATCCTCATCTTCTCTAGAAGGCAGTCTTTAACCAGGTCACGACTCTGCTGATCTCTGCAGACCTGGATCAGGGTGTGTGCACTCTTCCACAGCACTAAGCTCCTTCCAGTCCCTCCCAACGGCTGGATTCCAAGGATCATAGGATCATAGGCTCACAGGATGTTAGGGGTTGGAAGGGACCCAAAGAGATCATCCAGTCCAACCCCCCCTGCCAGAGCAGGACAATCCTATCCAACACAGAGCACACAGGAACACATCCAGACAGGCCTTGAAAGGCTCCAGAGAAGGAGACTCCATGACCTCCCTGGGCAGCCTGTGCCAGTGCTCTGGGACCCTTCCAGGCAAGAAGTTCCCCCTTGTGTTGAGGCAGAACCTCCTGTGCTGCAACTTACACCCATTGCTCCCTGTCCTA
>WAAF01002442.1:56113-99478 GCA_013400475.1 Tricholaema leucomelas
CAGCCTGTACTGGTGCAGTTTGTTACTCCTCCCCAGATGCAGCACTCTGCACTTGTCCTTGCTGAACTCCATCTGGTTCCTCTGTGCCCAGCTCTCAGCCTGTCCAGGTCTCTCTGGATGGCCGCACAGCCTTCAGCTGGATCAGCCAAGCCTCCCAGCTTGGTCTCCTCCACTGCCAAGCAAGACAGCCTGATCCCTGCCCCTTGTAGACAGGAGGCTTGTGCTCACTGTGAACTGCACCCAGCTGCCTGTCACCAGAGCAGCAGGGCACTGCCCAGGCTGGAGTATTTATCTATCCCCCCAAAAAAAAAGTCTCCAAGCTTGTGACAATTTTAATCAGGAGTCGCAGTTGATAATTGCAAGCTGTCAAGGTTAATACAATAAGGCTCATCTCTAATTCCTTTTCCATTTCCCTCCAAGAAAAAAAAAGAAAGAGAAAAGACCCTCTGGGATAATGACTCTGGTTTCTATATTCCCAACTCATCAGGGAGTGTCCTGCATTGAACCACCTTTATTGAAAAGTTACATCGATTCAATATCTAGTAATACAGGCAAAAATAATTACAGCTTTGCTAGCAGTGTAAGACCTTAATCCAAACCTCACAAACATTCAATAAAGGGTGAGACAGGCTGGGAATAGGCTTCTGACAGTGCAGCCCCACGGGGGAGAGGAGGTGGGGTGGAAATGGACGGCCTGGGGTATGTGAAAAGAGAGAGAACCGCAGAGCAAAGCCCTGCAGATGAGCTCTGGAAGCCCAGGTGAGAATTCCAGCCAATATTCCTCAGCCTGCTTGTGCTTTGCTGCAGGAGGAGGTGAAGTTTCAACAAGGGCTGGAAAGCAGTGAACCAGGCAGGCTCTGTGTGTCCTTTTGAGGTGCTCCTACAGTTCCACCTGAGTTTGTCCACTGGCAGGTTCTGTTCTGATGCCTTCTGAGGAGTCTCTCTGCTTTGGGTCACTGACAGGACAGGTTTGGGCTGGGGGACAGCAGTGAGGAGAGGAAAGCAGAAACTTGCTACCTGCTCAGTGTTTGCCCACTGGCAGGTTCTGTTCTGATGCCTTCTGAGGAGTCTCTCTGCTTTGGGTCACTGACAGACAGGTTTGGGCTGGGGGACAACAGTGAGGAGAGGAAAGCAGAGACTTGCTACTTGCTCAGGAGGAGATGAAGGGAGGCAAAAGAACTCACCAGAACCCCAGGGGCAGTGACAGCCTCCCCCTGACTGCAGATGGCACTTGTGCTGTTGCCATCACTCGGCTGAGTCTGAGGCTGCTGGGTAACTATCTTCGATTCCACTGCAAGAATGAAAGTCCCCTCCCAGCTCAGGAACTTGCCAAAATGCTGCAAGTGTTCTTGAAATGCTGCTGGAGAGACATGGCAGAAAGTCAGGCTCTGAGCTGCTGGGGGATTTCCTTGATTAAAAAAATGAAAATGATGTTGATAACAACAGCACCAGGGAAAGCCTCAGTGCCAGTGCAGCCTTTGCCCCTGGGAGCAGAGTTTAAACTGCTCTGGCAGCAGCCCTTGCACATCTCAAATTCAGCCCCTCTGGCTGTACCAGGCTCTGCTGCCTCCCTGCACACAGACGGCCTGGCTGCAGTGCCAGGAGAAAAGTGGCCCCAGGCTCTGGCTGTGTGAGTGCCCCTGGCTTTGCTGCAGGCAAAAGACCCAACCAGGTTACCTGAGAGCAGGAGCTCAGGATATAGAATCACAGAATCAGGCAGGCTTGGAAGGGACCACAAGGAGCAGCCAGTGCCAACCCCTCTGCCATGCCCAGGGACACCCTACCCTAGAGCAGGCTGCACACAGCCTCAGCCAGCCTGGCCTTAAACACCTCCAGCCATGGGACCTCAACCACCTCCCTGGGCAACCCCTGCCAGGCTCTCACCACTCTCCTGCTCAACAACTTCCTCCTCACCTCCAGCCTCACTCTCCTCACCTCCAGCTTTGCTCCATTCCCCCCACTCCTGTCACTCCCTGACAGCCTCAAAACTCCCTCTCCAGCTTTTTTGTAGCCCCCTTCAGATCCTGGCAGGCCACAAGAAGGTCACCTGGGAGCCTTGTCTTCTGCAGCCTGCACAGCCCCAACTCTTTCAGTCTGTGCTCACAGCAGAGCTGCTGCAGCCCTCTCAGCATCCTCCTGGCCCTGCTCTGGTCACTCTCCAGCATCTCCACAGCCCTCTTGTCTCAGGGGCTCCAGAGCTGGATGCAGTACTCCAGGTGGAGTCTGAGCAGAATGGAGTAGAGGAGGAGAATCACCTCCCTGGCCCTGGAATCACCTCCCTGGCCCTGCTGGCCACACTGCTCCTGCTGCAGTCCAGGCTCTGCTTGGCTTTCTGGGCTGCAACTGCTCTGGGTTCTGGGAGCTGACCTGGCTGCTTGTGCCTGCAGCAGCTTGGGATGAGTTACAGGATGGGAGCAGCAGGGAGATGAGTCCCTTCTCTCCTTCATCTGTTTAAGGACCACAGTGGTGACTCAAGCAGAACCTAGCACATCACCCCTGGGCTGTGGTCACTCTCAGTCTCGCCACCTTAGTTCCCACCAAAGCCCCAAACCCACTCAGAGACCCTGAAGCTGCAGCTGAGGCTGCAGACAAGGCCCCTGCTGCTCTCCATGGCCACACACAGAAGGGTGAAGGGCTCAGAGATCTTCTGTCCATAGAAATTTGCCAGAACTTCATCTTTGTCACTTTTCTTTTTCAGCCATGACTGGGCTTGTCGTGCCCCCGATGTAAGCCAGAGGCAGTTTTGCTCCTCTCCCTCTTCCCTTTTTTCCCCTCTTTTTTGTCCCCCCCCATTTTTCTTTTGCAGCACAAAACTACTTATTGTGATGGACCACTTAAAGGAAAAAAAAAAAATAGCACTACAAGCTCTTTTTTTTGGGGGAAAGCCAAGCCCAGGGGGTGAAAAAAAAAAATAACCCCCAACAAATCATCATTTTTATGGACTGGACAAGCCAGAATTCTGCACCTCTCACCTCTTTCATCTTCCTGACACAACCACAGCAGCTCCTCAGACCCTGGGAGTGAAGAATCAACCCAGAGCCAGGAGAACAACTCTGGCAGGAGGGGAGCCAGAAGCTCAAAGTCATCCTTGCCAGACACGAAGCCTTCCTCAGAGTTGTAAAGTAGGAAAAAAGGAGAAAAAGAAAATTGGCCAAAAGGAAGTAATAATAATAATAATAATAATAATAATAATTAATACTAAGGATTCAAGGTTGCTATTTTGGATACAATTTGTTTGACTTTGTAAGGTGGGGTGGGGGGTGGGGGGGGGAAGGGAAACAAAGAAGTTGAAGTTTCTATTTTCTACAGAGCCTTTCAGATATCAATTTAGTTTATGCAGGGGACAACAAAGAACAAACAAAACAAACCAAGCAACAAACAGGGTAGCAGCATGGGAGAATTCCTAGGCCAGCAGCCTGCCAGGAGATGGACCTTTGGTGTATGTGTGTATTTGCTTCTATAGTTTAACCTCTTCAAAAAAAAAAATGTAAGATTGTTTTACAATTATTTAAAAGAAATAAACTTGTAACTTATTGTATGTAGAGGTAGAAATTAAACCCTCTTTTGGAGATTTTCTTTTTTTTTTTTGTTTCCCCCCCCCACCTTTTCCTTCCCCCAACCCCTTCCAATTGTACAATGAAGGAAAAACAAAAACAAATGAGGCAAAAATGTAGTGGTAAGTTTGAGATTTATTATTGCTTACCTCTGCCATGAGGATTGCTTCTGGTTAGCAGAACCAGCAGAGAATTTTACACCTTCTGTGTGGATTTGCATCCTCCTCACCTTTCCCCACCTTTCAGGGGTTTTTGTTTTTGTTTCCATTGAACTGTTCAGGTACTAAGAGGAGCTGGTGAGCTTCAAAGCCTCACTGGCAAACGAGTGGCACTTAGGGATCCGAGCAAACCCAAGTTTCCCATGAGGTACTGAGTTTGTTTGCTGTGTGAGTGAGGAGGGGGCAGGGTTCTCTGTTTCTCCAGGTAGTTAGAACACCTTGAGTTCAGTTATACTCCATACTAAGGTGCATTTATGAAGGGTCAATATGTACTGGGATAATTTATGCACTTTTATCTCGAGTCATTAAAAAGGGTAAGTATTTTCCAGTTAGATGCTGAAGTTCATCAAGTGATTGATTGCTTCCATGTTCTTTTTTTCCCTGTGTTTTTAGTTTAGTTCTCCTTTGCATCTCCTCTCCTGACATTGGCAGGTGAGGACATGTCTGATAAGAGAGTCACCACTTCCCTGACTAACCCAGGGCACACAGGGAAGGATTTGCTTCTTGGAAAGCCATTTTTAGAGGAAAGAAAGACACTAAACCAGCTCCACTCCTTAGCACCCCCACCCCTTTGTAGCTGCAGGAAGAGTTGTTCCTATGGCAACATCTTTATCTTCACAAATAAACCCTCAATATGTGGCCCCTGGAACTGTTCTTGTCCATGTGTTTGGTAGTTTTGTTGGTGGGTAAGTAAAAGAGTGTCCTTGGTGTCCCTTAGAGATGGTGGAAGGTGCTGGAGTCACTGCTGCACAGCTGGGACAAAGTGTGTGGCCGAGGTCGTGTGGAGCTAGGCAGGGTAGGGGTAGGGCTAGAGCAGAGCATCTCTCTCTGCATCCATGGTTCAAGCCCAGCTGTGGTGAGATGTGACCAAGGGGCTTGGTGGTGTGTGTGGCATATGAGCTCCTCTGGGTGACTCTGCTCTGACAGGGGAGTTGGACTCAGTGATCTCCAGAGGTCCCTTTCAACCCCGACCCTTCTGTGATTCTGTGAGCAGGTCCCCCCCGGATCTCCCATTTCATAGAACAGCTTAGGGCAGGAATGGGAGTCAGAAGCAGATTTAAAGGGAGATTCAGTGGCAATGATGTGGTTTTGAGAGGCATGAATGGAGCCAGAGGCAGACAGTCAGGTCACTGAAGCTGTCTGCATTCCAGGAGAGATAACTCACCACTAAAGCTGGTGGCAAGTTCCTTGGTGCTGCAGGCTCTCTGCATGCCCTGCACACTGTCAAGGGCAGAGCAATCACTGGTGGCCAGCAGGAGCCAGCCTGGAAGCAAAAAGTGATCTCTGAAACAGGAGAGAGCCAGAGGAGCTGAGTCTGGAGTCATAACTGTGCCGTGGGGCAGTCACCACTGGCGACACAAGAGGGATCACTGAGAGGAACAAAACCCCCTCCAAACCCACACAGGGAGCCACAGGTACCAATGTCCCAGCAGGCTTAAGACCTGGAGGTCCAAATTCCCAGGTGGAATTCTGCTTGTGCACAGGGGGAATGCAAACAGACTGAGGACTATCAACAGAGTTGGGATGAAAACTTCCATAATTTTCAGTGAAAGTTGCCAGGCACCCAGGGACAGAACAAGAGGACACAGCCTCAAGCCTCAGCCAGGGCAGCTTCAGGCTGGATGCTAGGAGAAATTCTTCATAGCAAGAGTGGTTGGCATTGGAATGGGCTGCCCAAGGAGGTGGTGGAGTCCCCATCCTTGGAGGTGTTTAAAAGGAGGCTGGATGAGCCACGGCTTAATTAGAAGGGTTGGGTGAGAGGTTGGACTCGATGATCCTAGAGGTCTTTTCCACCCTGGTTCATTCTGTGTGAATTCTGCATCCTGGCTTTCCAAAACACACCTTGCTGGAGCAGGCTCACTTCTCAGCATCTCTCTGCTCCCATTGGGACCTACTAAAAGGCTCCAAACAGCACCAAGCATTGATGGTGGCTTCCCCTTACCCCTCTCCCTTCTCTGTTGGGCTTATAAAATTTTATCAGCCCTGCTTAGCCTCAAAATCCAGCACCAGAGAGACAGAAAACTCCAGCCCAGGTGCTGAAGAGCAGCAGCTTGCTGCCTGATCTCACATCGGGTCACAGACAAGATCTTCATTACAAAGCTCTCAGCCAAGAAGGTTTCCAACTTAAATAACTGAGCCACTTCAGAGGTGCTGCTATTAACTGTCCACCCTTCTTTTTGTTCTTCTTTAGTCATCACAGGCACATAAAAAAGATCACTGAAGTCCTGGGAAGATTCAGGTTAAAAGTTGGTGGGTGGCTAAGAAAGGAAAGGTTCTGAACCACTCCACATGTAGAATAGAATAGAATCAAGCAGGTTGGAAGAGACCTCCAAGCTCAGCCAGTCCAACCTAGCACCCAGCCCTATGCAGTCAACCAGACCATGGCACTAAGTGCCTCATCCATTCTTTTCTTGAACACCTCCAGGGGTGGTGACTCCACCACCTCCCTGGGCAGCCCATTCTAATGGCAATTCACACTTCAGTTATTTTTAGTTGCTCTGGAGTGGGAGAGCCAAGAGCCCAGATGAAAAAGAAAACCTCCCTAGAAAGCTACTTCAGGTCCTTCTCTGAGAGGGGGAGAAGCAACTAAGTGTAGCTGCCCTTGTCACTGTCACCATGGGAAAGAACAGTTTCTGGTTTGAGCTGAGCCAAACAACAGCCCCAAGAGCAGGAATGGTTTGGCTGTTGGAGTTGAGTCATGCTTGGCAATCATCACACTCAAGATGAGAACAGAACTTAGAAAGCAACAGGTGTAAGTAGATACAACCACGAGAGAAGGACTTGGGCAGTGGCAAAGCACCCAACAGAAAGGAGCAGCGATGGGAAAATGGCTGTGTGAGGGTTTGGTCAGTGTGATGGAGCAAATCTGCCCCCTCTTAGCTGTTGCTCTTTCCTGTTCCCCAACAGCTCTTCCCTTGCCACTAGAAAGGTGAGAGCTTTGTGGTCAGGAGGAGAACCTTGTCTCATGACTTCTCTTGGTGTAGCATCTTCCTCTTCCTTTGCACATGCATGGTTTTTGATGACCATTTCTTCCCTTCTGTACATGAAGAGCCTCATTTCCCCCTCCTGTATCGAGCTGGGGTTGGTTGGGGTTGGTTATTTTGGGTCTCTGCTTTGTCAGTTATTCTGGTATGAAGTTGCTATGCACAGAGCTTTTGTAAAGACAGCTTTCTTTGGGGTTTGTTTACTGTTTTTAATGGTCCTACTTATGGAAGAATATCTTGTTTGTAAGATGAATATGTCTACTTCAGTTTTAAACTTTAAATTATCCTAACAACAAAAAAACAAAAAGGAAAAAAAAAATTCAAACAAATAAATTTTTTTGTACTGTAAACAAGGGGGGGAAATGATCTTGATTTGAGAGTGGGCTGGTTCCAGAGGCAAGGTGTTTGCATTGCTGTTAACTCTGCAGGATGGAGAACACCAAAGGATATTTCATGGAGTCAATAAGGTCATCCAGTCCAACCAGAGACCCAACACCACTATGGCCACTAAACCATGGCCCCAAGTGCCATGGACACAGCCTTGTGGAGCACCTCTCCAGCTCACTACAACACCTCTGACTGTGCTGACAAGATGAGCCCCTTGGCTAAGGGGCCAGTCCAAGCCCAGCTGGTCTTTGTCTGGGGAGCAGATGAGCCCAAACAGCCATGGGCACACTGCCATCTGCATCATGTCCTGCCTGAGAAAGACCAGAGAAGGGCAACAAGGCTGGGGAGGGGCCTGGAGCACAGCCCTGTGAGGAGAGGCTGAGGGAGCTGGGGGTGTGCAGCCTGCAGCAGAGGAGGCTCAGGGCAGAGCTCATTGCTGGCTACAGCTACCTGAAAGGAGGCTGGAGCCAGGTGGGGTTGGGCTCTTCTGCCAGGCAGCCAGCAATAGAATAAGGGGGCACAGCCTGAAGCTGTGCCAGGGCAGGTTGAGGCTGGATGTTAGGAGGAAGTTGTTGTCAGAGAGAGTGATTGGCATTGGAATGGGCTGCCCAGGGAGGTGGTGGAGTCACTGTGCCTGGAGGTGTTGAAGCCAAGCCTGGCTGGGGCACTTAGTGCCATGGTCTGGTTGGTTGGCCAGGGCTGGGTGCTAGGTTGGACTGGATGATCTTGGAGGTCTCTTCCAGCCTGGTTGATTCTGTGATTCAGTGATTCTAGACAAGCAGCTTGGCTCCCTCTCGCCTCTGTCCCTTCCCAGCTCTTTTCTACGTGGCTGTTCTGTAAGAACTGGAGTTTCACTTTAATAAATGGAGAAATGCTAGCCCCTGGCTCAGCCACTTAGAGAGGGCAGCTGGGGAATTGCCAGACCAGTTAAAATATTTATCTCGGTGACAACACACAGCTGCTGAGGTGCAAAGATCTGAAGCTCTAATGGCAGCAGGTTATTTAAGGAGGAATGTCTCATTAACTCTGCTGCAGGACTGGATTAAGCAGCCAGCTGGTGGCCATAGCAGAGGGTGCAGACAGAGCAGCCATGGCAGAGACAGTGTTGAGCAAACACCTTTGTAGATAAGGGGAAGGAGGAAACCCAACACTTCCCCTCCCCAAGTGGAAGGCACCAAAACACTGTCCCATGGAGGCAACATAAGAAGGGTGGGGGCCAGGGGAAATCACATCTGCTGTCCTGCTCCCTGGGGGTGAAGTTACAACAACAGAAAAGGGACAGGAATGACCAGCCAAAGCCTGCCCACTGCCACTGCCTTCTCCTGGATGGAGCAAGGTATTCTCTTGGCAGTCTTCTGCACATGGGCTTGGGGAAGCTCCTCCTGCCTCATTTGTCATAGCACTGGGTTGGAAGAGGCCTTCAAAGCTCATCTAGTCCAACCCCTCTGCAGTCAGCAGGGACATCCCCAACTACAGCAAGCTGCTACCTTGAATGTCTCCAGAGATGGGGCCACACCAACACCAGAGCAGCAGGAGAGGGCTTCAGAACTGCTGAAGGGAGATCCTTAAAAATACAACACAGCTTTTCATGGAACCAGTAAGGTTGGGGAAGACCTCTAAGATCACTGACTCCAACCATCAAGCCAGCACCACCATGGTCACTAAACCATTGCCCCAAGTGCCATGGCCACGGGTTTCTTGAATACCTCCAGGGATGGGGACTCAAACACCTCCCTGGGCAGCCTGTGCCAATCCCTGACCACTCCTGCAAGACAGAAATTGTTCCTCATGTCCAACCTAACCTTCTGCTGGCACAGCTTCAGGCCATTTCCTCTTGTCCTACCACCTGATCCAGGAAGAAAAGCCCAACCCCACCTCACTGTAGCCTCCTTTCAGGCAGCTGTAGAGAGCAATGAGGCCTCTCCTCAGCCTCCCTTTCTCCAGGCTGAACACCCCCAGCTCTCTCAGCCACTCTTCAGCAGATGGTCTCCAGACCATGCCCTTTCTTTCAGGAAGTCCCTGGTGGTGTGGTCACAGCCATCACTACTTTCAGTCTAAGTCAGGGTTTCCTAAGGCAGGACAATTACTTTGAGGATGAAGAGAGCTGGAGTGGGGGAGAAATATTTCCAGCAGCAAGCAAAGCAATGAGAAGGTTGCAGGTCTGTTTTGGGGCCGCAGCTAACCCTGATGAGAAGCTGGAGCCCTTCTGCTCTCCTCCAGAGGGTTGGTGTTGGGGAGGGGAAATTAATTGATGCGAGATGATATTTTTCCAGAATTAATACTGTTTATTAATTTTGGTACTCAGAGCTCTCCCCACCCCCAACCACTATTTTAAATAACATTTAGGTTCTCACACAGATAATATCTAGGCCTAGTTACAACCAGCAAAATATAGAAACTTTAATTGAACTGGGAGAGAAGATTCCCTCGGTCAAATGCTGCTTGTGGTCGATATGCTGCTTGCCCAGTAGCTGGGCTCAAGCTCTTTCTGCTTATGGCAGAAGGCAATGGAGAATTACAAAGAGGCATTGAAGCATTTACTCACAAATTATTATTACCCACTTGTGGGGCTTAGCCACAGTCCAGTGTCCAAATGCTTTCAGGGGACTCTGTCCTGTTGGACGTTGAGGCTTGAATCTTCCCAGCTCTGGGGACAGGATGCAGATAATCTCCTGGCTTCTTCTGGATGATCTGTTATGTCCAGGGATTCTAGGCAGGACCTTCAGATGAAGAATGCAGGATGGAAGTTCTTCACAGAGGGAGTGATTGGCATTGGAATGGGCTGCCAGGGAGGTGGTGGAGTGGCTGTGCCTGGAGGTGTTCGAGAAAAGACTGGATGGGGCACTTAGTGCCATGGTCTGGTTGACTGGATGGGGCTGGGTGCTAGGTTGGACTGGGTGATCTTGGAGGTCTCTTCCAACCTGGTTGATTCTATGATTCTATGTCATGCAGTCTCAGCACAATGTCAGGCTGGCCACACAGGCTGATGGCATGCAGGCATCCAGGGTCTGCTCCTGGTAACTCGTGGCAGTGGAGTTTACCAGGCAAGCAGTAAGGCAGTGTGCAATAGCAGCACAGCTGGGCACAGCAGAGAGAGCAGGCAAAGAGCAGGGAAGCAAAGCAGGGAAGCAAAGGCAGGTTGTTCACCTGCATACCTCCTTTTATCAATGTGGGCTGAGATTAATTGCCCTTTGGACACAGAATAGCCAATCAGGATGGCAGTTAGCCAAACCATACCATATTAGGCAAAGCCACAGACTTGGTTTTCCCTAATTTGGGAAAGGCACAGGCCTTGCACTAGGCAGGCACAAGCTAAGTGTGTGTACCTTACACCACAGGGCCCTGGGCAGGCCAGACTCAGTGGCTCCAGGTCCTTCGTGTCCATTTCCTGCGCTTGCCTCTCTGATGGAGCAGAAAAGTCTACCTAGGCAAGGCAGGACATGAATAAGTCTATTTTGGACCTATCAGGCCTACCACAACAGTTGGGTTTGGCAGCTGCAGCCAGCACCAGAGCAGCCTGGAGAAGTCTTCTCAACACTTCCCTGAGCCTGCAGGAACTTGATTGAAATTTAGCAGCAGGGTCGCTGTGACGCCGCAATTGCTGCAGTCATTTCTTTGTCTTTAAAATGCCATATAATTGCTAATGTAATTAGTGCTGTATACAGAGGGGGCCTGTGCAATTACCAAGTCCTAAGATCAAGTAATTAATGTTCTGTCAACAAAACAGCAACTGTTTCATTAGCGACTGTCTGGGCCTGCAAACAGACCCACTCGGAGCATTCCCCACTCGGCTGAGCTCGGCAGTGGCAGGGAATCCAAACCCAGGCCAGCTGGGACCAGCAAAGTGCAGGTGCTGGGACTGTGGCAGCCTCCACCCACAGCCACCAGCCCCTTCTCCTTCCAGTAAGGAGTCATTAGTGCTGCTCCAGGAGACAGGATCACATCTGCCCAGTCTGCTTCCAGTAAAGAAGCTTTTCCTCATGGCCAATCTAGACCTCTCCCCATGCAACTTGGGGCCACTTCCTGCCATGCATCACTGGATACTCGGGAGCAGAGATTGCTTCCATGCCAATGGTCCCTGTCTCTGAATGCTCTCAAGTAGTGAAAGCTTGCAGAGGGGTTCTAGGCCAAGTGCAGGGTTCTACACTTTGGCCACAACAACCTCAAACACTGCTACAGGCTGTGGACAGAGTGGCTGAGAGCAACCAGGCAGAAAGGGAGCTGGGGGGTGCTGGCAGAGCTGAAGAGGAGGCAGCAGTGCCCAGGTGGGCAGCAGAGCCAATGGCATCCTGGGCTGGCTCAGGAGCAGTGTGGGCAGCAGGACAAGGGAGCTTCTTCTGGCCCTGTGCTCAGCACTGCTCAGGACACACCTGGAGTGCTGTGTCCAGTTCTGGGCTCCTCAGTTCAAGAGAGATGTTGAGGTGCTGGAAGGTGTCCAGAGAAGGGCAACAAGTCTGGGGAGGGGCCTGGAGCACAGCCCTGTGAGGAGAGGCTGAGGGAGCTGGGGGTGTGCAGCCTGCAGCAGAGGAGGCTCAGGGCAGAGCTCATTGCTGTCTGCAGCTGCCTGCAGGGAGGCTGTAGCCAGGTGGGGTTGGGCTCTGCTGCCAGGCAGCCAGCAACAGAACAATTGGACACAGCCTCAAGCTATGCCAGGGGAGGTTCAGGCTGGGTGTGAGGAGGAAGTTGTTGTCAGAGAGAGTGATTGGCACTGGAATGGGCTGCCCAGGGAGGTGGTGGAGTTGCCATGCCTGGAGGTGTTGAAGCCAAGCCTGGCTGGGGCACTTAGTGCCATGGTCTGGTTGACTGATTAGGGCTGGGTGCTAGGTTGGACTGGATGATCTTGGAGGCCTCTTCCAACCTGGTTGATTCTATGATTCTAGGACCTGCCAAGGTTTGTAAGCCTGATGGGGTTTGGGGTTTGGTGAGGCCAACAACTCTGTTGTCCTTTCATTCGATTCATGTCTCCAAGCTGTTCTCTGCTGCCACAGCCCAGCCCCTGTCATGATGTAAAAGGAGGAGCTGGATCCCACCCTGGTCTTGCTTTTCATTCTCCTTCCTTTACAAAACTCAGTTTCCCAGTGAGGTTTTTAACCAAGATCTGCCTTGGCTTTTTCCTTGTAGCTCTTTTGCTCTGACAGCTTTCACCCCTTAGAGTGCCCACCAAGGGCACTGCTGTGTGCCCAGCTCCGTGTTCAGTGCTCGGGTGGAGGCTGCATTGGCCCTACATGACTCAGGCCTGTGCTGGGTAACTTTGAGCACCATCTGCTGCCTTTTTAGCTCCCAGTTTGTCCTACCCTTTGGTAGGGGACTATTGACAAGGTTTGGGAATGTCAGGACGAGGGGGAATGGGTTTAAGCTGGAGGAGGGGAGATTTAGACTGGATGTTAGGAGGAAGTTCTTTCCAGTGAGGGTGGTGAGACACTGGCACAGGTTGCCCAGGGAGGTTGTGGAGCACAGAAGCACCCAATGTGATCAAAGATCACATTGGGTGCTTCTGTGCTCCACAACCTCCCTGGAGGTGTTTAAAGCCAGGCTGGATGAGGCCTTGAGCAGCCTGCTCTAGTGGGAGGTGTCCCTGCCTATGGCAGGGGATTGGAGCTGGATGATCCTTGAGGTCCCTTCCAACCTAAACCATTCTAGGATTCTATGATTCTACTCTGTTGCCCCCCACTCTAGCTCTTGCTAAGCATTGCTCATATCCCCTCTGGAGCTGCTCTTCTCCAGGCTCTCAGCCTTTGCCCCTCACAGAGATGCTCCAGGCCCCTCTGCATGCTCACCATCCTCTGCTGGGCTCTCTCCTGCCTTTCTTCCTCTGAGAAGCCTGGAATTGGACCCAGGACTCCAGGTGTGGCCTCTTCAGGGCAGAACAGAGGGGCAGGAGACCCAGGTCTGTCCTCCCACCCTGCACTCCCCTGCTTCAGAGCCGCACAGCAGACGGTGAACAGCAAGAGGCTGAACAATGGCTGTGGTGGAACAGAACGAAGCAGCAGCAGCAGCAGCAGCAGCAGCAGCAGCAGCAGCGAGAGGGCTCAGTGAGGCTTTCCGGTGAGATTTGCAACACAAACAAGCGTGAGGAGCTCCAGGAGCACACAACTCCTGCTCCCGCGCTGCGCCTGTCGGTTCATTACAGGGTAATTAAAGAACTCCTGAAAATTGTGATTAATTGGCTTTTTAGCTTCAGAGAAATCAAATCTTTGATGTCAGTTGCTTAAACACTCAGTTTACTTTGCCATTGAGGAATGCAAATAAATAAAGACTGGCAAGCGTGGGGCTTTGCTCCTCTCCGTTTGGCTTGCTACAGGAAAGCTGTGGAACAGTGACATGGATTAAAGTGAGACTCGGGCCATGGAATCCTGTCCTGCCAGCCCAACCAAAGGAAACCTTCTGTCACCAGCAGCAGCATCCTGGCACATCAGTTTAAGAGGGACATTGAGATGCTTGAACGTGTCCAGAGAAGGGCAACGAGGCTGGGGAGAGGCCTCAAGCACAGCCCTATGAGGAGAGGCTGAGGGAGCTGGGATTGGTTAGCCTGGAGAAGAGGAGGCTCAGGGCAGAGCTCATTGCTGTCTACAGCTACCTGAGGGGTGGTTGTAGCCAGGAGGAGGTTGCTCTCTTCTCTCAGGCAGCCAGCACCAGAACAAGAGGACACAGCCTCAAGCTGCGCCAGGGGAAATTTAGGCTTGAGGTGAGGAGAAAGTTCTGCACTGAGAGAGTCATTGGCTACTGGAATGGGCTGCCCAGGGAGGTGGTGGAGTCGCTGTCCCTGGAGCTGTTCCAGGCAGGACTGGACGTGGCACTTGGTGCCATGGTCTAGCCTTGAGCTCTGTGGTAACGGCTTGGACTTGATGATCTGTGAGGTCTCTTCCAACCTTGGTAATACTGTGAGACTGTGAGACTGTGATCAGCAGGCCCACAGGAGCACACAGTGCCACTGACCACGGGGCAGGTAGCAGTTGGTGTCTGCACACCGTGGGGAAAGCAGGTGCTGACAACGCAGATCCTAACCCAACACCAGGAGGCTTCACAGTCTCTTCCTGGGGGACATTCAGCTTCCATGGATGGAGGGAAGGAGCTGCTCCCTCTCTCTGTAGCAAGACCAGCAAATCTCAGCTGCTCAAAGCCTGGTTTTCTGCCTAGTTTGAGCCACTGATTGACGTAATCCCTCTCAAGGGTGCCTGTTTTTATTTCATATAACTATTTTTAACTGTGGGTGGATTGACGCATGGTGGAGAGCTAAGACAGAGATCACTTTTAATTGCCCTTATTTCCCCTCTTCTCTGTGACTTGGGCTCCACAACCAGGCAGCACCAAGCCCTGGATGCCTGCACCCCTGTTTGTTGTTAAGGTTATGGAGGTGCCTAATCCCTCAGCACCGTTTTCAGCCCACTGGCAGCTGACCTGGACACTGTTTTTTCTTAAGGGATGACTCTTGCCTTTGCTTTTCTCTATTTCTGCCTGCACTCAGCCTTTCCCATAATCATGGGGCTGTCTGAAGAACTCACACGTCCAGAGTGACTGAGTACCCCTCAGCTGTTGGCTGCTCACAAGTGTTGGGCAAGGCAAGGCAGTGCTGTGACTTCACAGAAAGGGCTCTGAGTGATGCACCGAGATGCAGAGGGAAATCGATGGCACTTGAGCACCTGAATGCCTCAAAGTATCATGGCCCTAAGTGATCTGCCCAAAGCCCAGCACAAGCCTGAGGCATCACCAGAGACTTGAACCTATGCCCTAGAAGCGAGGAAGGTACTGTAGGAAAGGAGTAAAAAGGGAAGAGGCAGCTCTTAAAGTGTGACTGCATTCAGCTTCCAGCCCCTGAAGCATCTCAGCTGCTCTCAGCGTTTGTGCAGCACTGCTGGCAGTGCTCTTCTTCATGGTTCTGTCCTACTGTCTGTACAAGTCCTGCCTGACGCTCTCTGCCAAGGATTTGTAACGTGTCACACCTCTGTGGAGATTAAAATTATGGCTGCTTTTCATTCAGCTGCTCTTGGAAGAAAAAGGGAAGGGAGGGGAAGAGCCAAGTTTAATCCTCTACAGTAGCACAAACCTCCTGGGCACCGAACATCGTTCAGGTAACGCATCTGGTGAAATGCATCACATCAAATTAGTACCAAGGGTATTGAGACTCTAAGACGACTGGCAGACAATTCCCCTTCTAATGTACTGCTTTTTAGATTGTTGAAGAAACTCGAATCCCAACTCTCCTGTGAAATGAGTGATCCTAAACATGCCTGCTCGATGCTGAAAGTGAAGATCAAAGACGCGGTGTCCAAATTGGCTTTGCAAACAAAGCAAGCCCAGGGAGCCCCCGGAGGCCGCGGTGCTAATTTTATCAGATCTCCCTGGCTTCTTCCTCCCAACAGTTTGTCATTTAAGAAAAAAAAAATAATAATAATAATGAGAGTGCATCTCTCTGGCTGTCAGAAGCCTCCTTGTAAGACAAACAAATTCATTCCCTTTCAAGTGGATGCTTTGCAGGTCACCTAATGGTCTTAGTCTGGTTGAAATGAAAAACGAGAGGGTTGCGGTCCCTGCAAGCTGCCCACGGCTCCGTCCCCGAACCACACACACACACAAACACACAGAGCCATGAATATTTCAGTGCAGCTCAGCCCTCCAGATCAATACAGGCAACTCTCAAGTTCTATTGATTTTTTTTTTTTCAGGGGGTTGGCTCACAAGGGTGATAAAATATTTCTCAAGTTATGAAACCTGAGTTAAGGAGCTTTTGCTGACACTTCGGCGCTTACCAGACACAGCTCTCTCCCCCTCTGCCTCGATTTATGACTAAGCAATAAGTCTTGGTGGGGTGGGCAGCATCATCCCATAGGGCCCACTTAAGGTCAAAAAGAGAAGTCAGAATAATAGGACAGCCCTCGAGGTCCCCAAAGTTCTGCTTTCTGAGGCAATCACTTATTCTTTTCCACATGCCCTCAAAGTCCTTATTCCAGCATTCATTAGCCAGAGAGTGAAATTCCCTTTCAGTGCACCTCTGTAAGCC
Organism: Tricholaema leucomelas; assembly: GCA_013400475.1. Lineage (NCBI taxonomy): Eukaryota > Metazoa > Chordata > Aves > Piciformes > Lybiidae > Tricholaema lacrymosa > Tricholaema leucomelas. The sequence goes on from WAAF01002442.1 coordinate 72,255, forward strand.
GTCAAAAAGAAAGGGACACCAAAGCAGGCACCAAATAAAGCAACTCCCTGCTGAGGCAAGGAAGCTAATCCTCTCCATATGGGAAGGAAATACACTTAATTATGTATTTATGCATGTCATTGCAGGCTTGTATCTTGTTTCACTTTCATCCACAGTGATCCAAACCCATTTCAATATCATGAGTAAACAGTTCTGGTTTACAATAACAGAGGCACAGACGCTCAGCGCTTCCCAGCCAGCCCCTGGCAGGACAAGGCTGTCCTGGGCAGTTTTCCTGGTACTGGGACCAGCCATAGAATCATAGAATCAGCCAGGTTGGAAGAGAGCTCCAAGCTCAGCCAGTCCAACCTAGCACCCAGCCCTAGACAATCAACCAGACCATGGCACTAAGTGCCCCAGCCAGGCTTGGCTTCAACACCTCCAGCCACGGCCACTCCACCACCTCCCTGGGCAGCCCATTCCAGTGCCAATCACTCTCTCTGACAACAACTTCCTCCTAACATCCAGCCTCAACCTGCCCTGGCACAGCTTGAGGCTGTGTCCCCTTGTTCTGTTGCTGGCTGCCTGGCAGCAGAGCCCAACCCCACCTGGCTACAGCCTCCCTGCAGGTAGTTGTAGACAGCAATGAGGTCACCCCTGAGCCATGGAGCAGGACTCCACTCTATTAGGTGCTGATCACCACAAGAACCAGAGGGCAATCACTGCCAGCCTGAAGCTGTTTCCTCAGTGACAGGGGTTGGCTAAACCACGTCCAGGCAAAGCCTTAACCCTAAGGACAGCAGAATACACACAAGCAACAAATCATCCCTGGAACCTACCCAGGCCACACTGACATACATTTAAAATACTATTGGAATTCCATCCAGGAAGCCCAAACCATTGTCTGTGCTTGCAGGGACACTGGGCAGGCTGAGCAGATGTGCAAGCAGCACCCACTGCTCATGCCCAGCCACAGAGCCCAGCCAGTAATTGCTGTCCCTGTTTGTTCTGATCCTTATTCCACACCCAACCATTAACGCAGCACTGACCCCGTCCCTGAGCACTGTCCCTGTCCCTGAGCACTGTCCCTGTCCCTGAGCACTGTCCCTGCATGACCTCCAGAGAAGTTGTGGAGTCTCCTTCTCTGCAGACTTTCCAAACTCACCTGGATGCATTCTTGTGCTAACTACCCTGGGTGACCCTGCCTTGGCAGGGGGCTTGGACTGGATGATCTCTGGAGGTCCCTTCCAACCTCCGAAGTTCAGTGATTATGTGATTCTGTGACTGCTGGCTGGCAGACACAGGAGCTGAGGTCCTCTGTCCATAACCCTCCCTAGAGCAGTGGGAAGGCTTTGCACACCAAGGTGTTCCTGTGGCACTGGGATGTCTCTGCTGGCCAGGTCCAGGCCCTGGCTCTCAGTCAGTGCCAGAGATGGCTCCATGCCAGCTGACTCCAGCTGAGCCCTGGCCCTTAGGCAATCAGTTCCACTTTTCTCATTACCTCCACCTCCACCATTACAGATCCTTGAGCAATCCTGAACACTTCCATTTGTCCCCAGAAGGCCTCTTGTTTCCTAAAGGGGAATCATTCCATCTGCCCCAGACTGTCCTCGGGCACAAGTAGCAGGAGGAGCTGAGGAATCCACACTCTGCTGTGTCCAAGTCCCCCAAAGGCAGCAGACACTCTGCTCTTCCCAGGAGGGACCACCACGTTTTTGAAGCCTCACCAAAGAGCAGGAACAATGCCATGCTCACCCACTCCATTTGCTTTTCCTCCTTCCTACTGATGCCTTACACTGAGCTCCTATTTTCACTGCAGCACCATGGTGTTGTGCTGACTGTTCTCCCACAGCCCCAAATCCCCTCCCTGATCAGTATGCTGCATGGCTCTGCCATTCCACCTCTGCTCTCACTTTTGCTGCATTGCCCCTAAGATGTAACATGTTACATTTGTCTGCATTCAAAGGATGTGCTCCATTTTTTCGGCCTCAAACAGCCTCCAGCCCTTCTAAAGGGCTACCTCCCTGCTCAGCACATCCTCTGCTTTCAGCTAAAATGAGCTGAAATAGCACAGTTCCCCCCAAACACACACACAAGGCAATGCTGGGAAGAGAAATTCTTAAGAGCACCACACAACTTCAGATCCTGAAGTGTGGGGGAACTTTTGAAGCATCATGTCCAGAAGGCTGGATTCAGAAGTGCCAAGCAATCAGCAGTTATGATGCTTGATACTTTGGGCATGGAAGACAAAGACCTCCAGCTAATTATTCAGTCTAAAGCACAGTTTAGTAACCTCACTGCTGGCCTTACCCTGACATTAGCAGCAAATCCCTGCTGAAATCTATTTTAAAATCAAATCAGCCAATCTTGTACCAGGTCCTAAGCTGCTTTTTGGCAGTTCAGGAGTGAATCCTGTCTCTGTTCCTTTGTTTAAAGCTATTTTAATTATTATTAATATCAGTCTTTCTTTTTTTTAACCCAGTAGCATCAAGAAGCCTTAGGGAGTTTGACAGCAGAGGCACCTTGTGCTAGCTGCTGCCCATCACCAAGGCTCTGTTCAGCACAGAGAAGGCTTGGGAGGGACCAAGACTGCAGGGAAGAGAGACCTGGCCAGATTCACAGATTCATCACTCTCCTCACTTAAACACCCTGCAAACAGGTTCATCAGCACAGCTCCAGGAAGCCAAGGGGAGCTCTGCAGCTGCATCCCAGTTTGCCACTTCAGAAAGCTCATCCAAGTCCAAGCCATCCAATCCAGACCCACTGCCTCCCAGGGCAGCAATACCTTTGAAGCATCCTGAGTTAGTTAAAACCCACCTGGAAAGCCCAGGTTGGCCATCTCTAATCAAATTACACTTTCCAAGCTGTTCCCTCCCCAAACCCCATCAAATGCTTCCTCCTATTTTCCCCACAACTGGTGTTACAGAGTAATTACTCCTGGATCTTTTTGCCCCTCTTGAATAATTGCTGTTAGATTTGCCACTTGCTGGTCCTGGGGAATGTGACCTGTCGCTGCAGAGCCTCTAAAAATATCAGCTAACACTTCACAATTTTCTCTCCTTTATTTCCTTCTGCAGCAGTGGATGTGCCCTCCCAGGACCAGGTACCAGATACCTGATCTGCCTCTGAGCAGAAAAGCTTTCAGTGATGATTTCTGCAGCCATTTGCACAGTAACACCTTCACATGCCTGGGAATGGCAAGTCAGACCCTCCACTGGTGCCAGCTGGCACAGCCTCACCGCTCCCACCAGCTGCCCCAGCTCACATCAGTCACAAGGGTCGCTAAGGACTTCTGCACATTCACCTGCCCCTTTGCTCTGCTCTGCTGAGGCCACAGCAGGGTTGCAGGGTCCAGTTCTGGGCTCCCCCCGTTCAAGAGGGACAAAGAACTACTGGAGAGAGTCTGGTGGAGACCATGAAAATGCTGAGGGGCCTGGAGCAGCATTGTGAGAAGAGGAGGCTGAGAGCTCCGGAGCCGAGAGCCTGGAGAAGAGCAGCCTGAGAGGGGACCTTATCAATGCTCAGCAAAGAGCTAAAGGCTGGGGGGGCAAGAGGGTGAGGCTGGGCTCTTCTGGAGCTGCTCGAGCTACCACCCCGTGGTTCTAAGCTCTCTGTTAAAAGGATGAGATGCCTCAGGCTGTGCCCAGCCTCCCTTCCCTGCACAGCCACACCTCACCCCGCGGCCCGGGCAGCAGCGCAGGCTGCCTGCGCTCGGCAGTGCTGCTCGGACTGCACAGCAGGGTGACCCCATGGCCTTTGCCAGCAGTCTCCAGTGCCCAGAGTCACACGATTCCTAACGGCCCTCTTCTGGCGCTGGACAGGGCAGAGGGCAAGGTCTGGAATGCCACCAGGGCGGCTGCTCACCGAGGAAGGACAATCAGCCCTTGTCTGCACCCCCAGCGGTGCCGGCTGTGACAAGGCTGCAGTCAGCTCGGCGGTGACATAAACAAGCTGCCTGACCACTGCCTTTCCTCCTCAGCCTCCTCCCTCCCTTCCCGGGCATCTCTGGCGTTCCTCCTCCGGCTGTGCCGCTCGGCACCGCTCAGCTGCCCTGCGCCTGGCAGCTCTGTGCTCGGCGACAGCGGACACCCCTGCTGCAGAACACAGACAGTGCTTTAGCCACAAAGAGCTGCTTGTTAAACGCAAAATGCATCTCCAAGATGAGCCAACCCTCGTCTAATTACTCGTCTGGAGGCAGGGGAGAGAAAGATCTCAGCGTGGTTTGTTTGACTGTAAACCGCTGATGATGGCAACTCACAGCTCGGGAACTCCTCTAATTCCAGCCGCCTCCAAGTGCTTCAGCATGGCCCTAGCTCACCAAACGATGTAATCACAGCATCAAAACCCCATTTCCTCCTGCTCAAGTGCTGTGCTGAGCTGGGGACCAGACTATGACACTGCACATGCCTGTGAGACAGAATTCATCCGTCCTGCTTCACCGCTGAGAAGAAAACCAAGCTGGTGGAGCAGCTCAGACTTAGACATTGTGATGCTAGGTGTGTCCAAATCAAACAGAGGGAGGAAGGGGGATCCAAAGACAACAGGCTAGAGGCAGACCCTGTTTTAAAGAGGTTTATCTTTTCATCCCTGTGCCACAGAGACCAGGCTGGCAGGCAGAGAAGGAAGAGGAGCATATGGGAGAGATGAGTGCCTCTGCCTGGGCTCTGGAAAAATGATCTTAACTGTTCCTTTCCCTCAAAACAGGCACCCACTGCTAGTGCACTGGGAAGTTTTCCAGCACTGAGAAGTCCTTTTCACCTTGCAAAGCAGAGGTACATTCTTCTTCACTTCACATGAGCATCTCCTCTGTGTTGGTCTCAGTTTTTGGTCTTGGATTTTGTGTTTCTCTTCCTTAAAAGCCTTGGAAAACACTGGAAAACTGGCACCAACTCAACATGCTGTATTCAAACCTTGCCTCTGGTTTCACAAAAGGCTTTATGGAAATAGCCTTTTCATGCTCCAGGGCCTGCAGGCAAACCCTAGGGGATGTCTGCCTTACCCAGAGCTGTTTTACAGGACCGTCTCAGGCAGAACTCGCAGCACTCCATGTGCTGGGATTCCTTCCCCCAAGTTCCTAAGTGGGGCTTTGGAAGAAGTGTGCCTCAGGAGGATCCTCCTTGTGTTTTACACTGAACCCACCTGTGTGTCCAGGGAGCTGTTTTCCAGCCCCATGTTGTGCAGACACAGCCCATAAAGCTCACAGTTCACTCTCTCCCTGTCCATTCTTACTGTCTTGATTTAAAGAGCTTCCAGTAACTGGGACACAGAATCATAGACTCAGTCAGGGTTGGAAGGCACCACAAGGAGCAGCCAGTCCCAACCCCCCTGCCATGCCCAGGGAAACCCTACCCTAGAGCAGGCTGCCCACAGCCTCAGCCAGCCTGGCCTCAAACACCTCCAGCCATGGGGCCTCAACCACCTCCCTGGGCAACCCCTGCCAGGCTCTCACCACTCTCCTGCTCAACAACTTCCTCCTCACCTCCAGCCTCACTCTCCCCACCTCCAGCTTTGCTCCATTCCCCCCACTCCTGGCACTCCCTGGGAGCCTATTAAGTCCCTCCCCAGCTTTTTTGTAGCCCACTTCAGATGCTGTAAGGCCACAAGAAGGTCACCTGGGAGCCTCCTCTTCTCCATAGCAGCAAACTTCACACAGAGCAAACAGGAGGTGAGGGCAAATTTCCCATTCCATCGCCCGAGAGCTGACTGCATCCCAGGCAAGAGAGCAGCCAGGACGTGGTTTATTTACACTCCTCAAACAAGGCACTTGGGCTTTGGGCTTGGGGTTTTTGTGTGTGTGTTTTGGGGTTTTTAAAACCAACTTTTGTCAAGTGAGTTTGTCTAAAAGCTTCTCATAAAGCCCTGAATGTGTTCTGCTGAGCAAAGCCAGCTCTGCGTTCGCTGTGCTCCAAGCTTCCACGGCACCTTCCTGCACCACAACCGCACCGCCAGAGAGCAGCGACATAAAACTGAAGGGAGTGAGTCAAGGCTGTTAGCATCCAAACCACCACACATAAAACTTCCCATTGTGGGCCTCAGAGGCTCCTTAAAGCTCAGGGAACGTCAGCAGCCTAACTGTGCTGGGGACTGGGAGCTGTTTGAAGGCTGATTTAGCACAGTTTCTTTCAGGTTCAGAGCCACTTCAGCTGGCAGCTCCTGGCTTGGAGTCACTCTGATATGGGTCAAGAACTGGCTGGAAAGCTGAGCCCAGAGAGTGGTGGTGAATGGTGTCACATCCAGTTGGCAGCTGGCACTAGTGGTGTGTCCCAGGGATCAGTGCTGGACATGGTCCTATTCAACAATATCTTTACTGATGATCTGGATCAGGGGATTGAGTCCAGCAGCGGTCAGTTTGCAGATGACACCAAGCTAGGAGCAGCTGTGGAGCTGTTGGAGGGTAGCAGAGCCCTGCAGAGGGACCTGGCCAGGCTGGATGGGTGGGCAGAGGCCAAGGGGATGAGACTGAACAAGGCCAAGTGCAGGGTTCTACACTTTGGCCACAACAACTCCAGGTAGTGCTACAGGCTGGGGCCAGAGTGGCTGAGAGCAGCCAGGCAAAGAGGGAGCTGGGGGTGCTGGGAGAGAGGAGCTGAAGAAGAGGCAGCAGTGCCCCAGGTGGGCAGCAGAGCCAATGGCATCCTGGGCTGGCTCAGGAGCAGTGTGGGCAGCAGGACAAGGGAGCTTCTTCTGCTTGGGCAGGGCTGGGTGCTAGGTTGGGCTGGGTGAGCTTGGAGCTCTCTTCCAACCTACTTGATTCTCTGATTCTATGATCTGCTCAAGTGTTCTGGGTCAGCCAGACCATGGAGCAGTCCAACAACAATGAATTAAAGGCTTGCTAAAAGCAGACAGGATAGATGCAGGAGAAAAGAATTTATCCACTGCTCTGAAATAAGTCCTGGGCTGACCCTCAGCAGAGTGCTTCCAGAGCCACACAGTGCTCAACGGTGCTCAGCCCTTCCTGCAGACCCAGCTGAAGAGACTGACACTGAAGAGAGCCTAAAGCTCTGCCCAACCCTGGCAATGGTGGGTAAGTAACATTGGGGTTCAGTAAAGAGCCCCCCTTAGCTTTTGGCAACAGTGTCAGAGGCAGATCCTTCACACAGCCCCACCACAGCCTTTGCTTTGATGAGGTCAGGGCAGAATTTAACGATAGGAAACAGCTCTGTCTGGCCTGGCTGCTGCTGGGAGTCAAAAGACCCAGGCAGAGACTTTTCTTTCCTAAAATGCCTGCTGCAGGAGCAGTGCAGTCTGTGAGTAATTCCTACTGCATTGCAAACAAACAAGCAGGGATGAATGTTTGCAGAGCCTGTGCAGACTCTGCAGCAGGTAGCCAGAGCAAGGAAAGCCTCAGCTCATACTGCTGCTTCTGTGAGATGTGCTAAATCAACTTCCAGTGCTGGCAATTCTCCTGCAGGAAGGAGCTCTTCCTCCTTCCTTCATATAATTTGACCCCCAGGGCATAAGAGCTTTCTCCTCTGCAGCTCTTGCCCATCAGTGCATCTTCTTTGCATCTCTTTTCCCCTTCAACTCATTCACACTCTCTTCTCAACTCAGCTGGAAGCATCTCTTTTCCCCCTTGCCCATGACTCTTAATTTCTCTCTCCCTTGGCAGTTATTTAACTCATTAACTGAATTAATTTTAACCCTAAAGCACTTTGGGTGAATAGATTTTACGAAAGATCTGATGCAAAATCAGGTCTTGGGGGCCTTGTGCCACTGTAGGTGCACAAAGGAGCCTCAGAGTGACTGAGAATCAGCTCCTTCCTTCACAGACTGTGCAAGGGCTCAGTCTCGGTGCCACTCACAGGCTCCATTTAATGACAAAGTGGCTCTGTGGCTGATGGAGGTCCCAAGCCTCTGATGCAGACTAAATAGCCAAGCAGCACCAACAGTGGGGAAATTACTCTTGGGTCTGTATGAAACAAGGCTCTCCATCCTTTTGCTTCTTGGAGAAGCTCCTTCTCACTTCAGAGTGCTCTCGTACTGGAGCAGACCCCAGCAGGGTGGTTCTGCCTTTTGCTCTAGGAGGAGGCTGTTTGGCAGGGATAAAAGCAAGAATATGGGAGCTGCCCTAAGGAACTGCCCTGGTGAGAGGCCTGGAACACAAATCCTATGAGAGGCTGAAGGAGCTGGGGGTGTGCAGCCTGGAGATGCGGAGGCTCAGGGCTGAGCTCATTGCTGTCTACAGCTCCCTGAAGGGAGGCTGTAGCCAGGTGGGGTTGGGCTCTGCTGCCAGGCACCCAGCAACAGAACAAGGGGACACAGTCTCAAGTTGTGCCAGGGCAGGTTGAGGCTGGATGTTAGGAGGATGTTCCTTCCAAAGAGAGTGATTGGCACTGGAATAGGCTGACCAGGGAGGTGGTGGAGTTGCAGTGCCTGGAGGTGTTGAAGCCAAGCCTGGCTGGGGCACTTAGTGCCATGGTCTGGCTGATTGGCCAGGGCTGGGTGCTACTTTGGACTGGATGATCTTGGAGATCTCTTCCAGCCTGGTTGATTCTATGATGGTTCTATGATGTTTGCTGTGCTGGGGGCACTCAGAGAAGCTTCTCTCAGGTTAGTTAACATTTTGTTCAGCACAATTGCACTGCAGACAAAGGTCTAAGGATGTGAGGCACTGATTGCAACCTGCTGGCACCCAGAAAAGGGGCAATGTCAGGTAGCTGTGCCTGGGTGGCTCTGGAGCCTACAGGATCCCAGATGAATGCTTGGGTAAGGAGCATCCTGCAGACATTCCAGAGGTGAGCTCAGAAGCACCACAGGGGATCCAGTTCTGGGCTCCTCAACTCAAGAGAGATGTTGAGGTGCTGGAACATGTCCAGAGAAGGGCAACAAAGCTGGAGAGGGGCCTGGAGCACAGCCCTGTGAGGAGAGGCTGAGGGAGCTGGGGTTGTTTAGCCTGGAGAAGAAGAGGCTCAGGGCAGAGCTCATTGCTGTCTACAACTACCTGAAGGTTGGGGTTGGTCTCTTCTCCCAGGCAACCAGCAACAGGACAAGGGGACACAGCCTCAAGTTGTGCCAAGGGAAGTATAGGCTGGATGTTAGGAGGAAGTTCTTCACAGAGAGAGTGATTGGCATTGGAATGGGCTGCCCAGGGAGGTGGTGGAGTCACTGTGCCTGGAGGTGTTCAGGAAAAGCCTGGATGAGGCACTTAGTGCCATGGTCTGGTTGACTGGATAGGGCTGGGTGCTAGGTTGGACTGGATGATCTTGGAGGTCTCTTCCAACCTGATTGATTCTATTCTATTCTATTCTATTCTATTCTATTCTATTCTATTCTATTCTATTCTATTCTATTCTATCCTATCCTATCCTATTCTATCCTATCCTATTCTATCCTATCCTATTCTATCCTATCCTATTCTATTCTATCCTGTCCCTTCAGCAGAGAAAATTGACCCCGGATTCAGCAGTGGACTTGGTGGTGGTTTCCCCTGGAAGCAGCAAACAAGGAGCAGGGCTGAGAAGCTCAGCCAAGCTAATTTGGCCAGTTATGACTGGGCTGAAAGGTGACACTGAACACTGAAATGGTTTATCCCCTTCTTGTTAGTGGCATCATTCAATCAGGACTACTAAGCCTCCAAGTGAAGGGATTGCAACTACCGAGGGAATTACTCACTCCAGCCAGGAAGTGTGGGGTTTGTTAGTTCAAACAGCATCTGTAGGGAGCTGGTAAACAACAGCTGAGATGATGAAAGATCACATCAGCTCCTTGCTTTGAAGTAAAAGATATTAAACCCATGAGTGAATGAGTTCTTATCATGGCTAAGTCCCCCCTGCATGCTGATCCCCAAGAACCTGGCACAGTCCCTGCTGCATAACAAGGGAAAGCCACAGAAGTACCAACCAGGCACTTGAAAGTGACGTGGCAAAAGGAGGGAGGCCTATTTCTGGTGTTGCTGCCATTAAAGGCAATTTGTTACTTTATGCCTGGAATGAAATCAAACATTCTTCCAGGCCCAGAGAGGCATTTTCAGTCTCAGAAACCTAAGCTAAGTTGTCACCTGGATGGATGGATTATGAATGCTCAGAAGCAGACCAATTAGAGGCATCTGTACATGGAGGGGTTGGCAAAAAACATGCAGACATGGCACTGGGGACATTGTTTAATGGCCACAGTGGTGCTGGGTTGAGGGTTGGACTTGATGTTCTCAGAGGCCTTTTCCAACCTTGATTCTGTGACTTGGTGCCGTGAGCAAAAGGGGACACAGTCTCAATTGGTGCCAGAGAAGGTCTAGGCTGGATGTTAGGAGGAAGTTGTTGGCAGAGAGAGTGATTGGCATTGGAATGGGCTGCCCAGGGAGGTGGTGGAGTCGCTGTGGCTGGAGGTGTTGAAGCCAAGCCTGGATGGGACACTTAGTGCCATGGTCTGGTTGCTTGGGCAGAGCTGGGTGCTAGGTTGGGCTGGCTGAGCTTGGAGCTCTCNCCTCTCTTCCATTCTATCCCATTCCACTCTAGTCTAACCCGTTCCATTCTATTTTATCCCATTCCATTCTATTCCATTCTAGGCAGGGGCACACTGGAACAGCAGACTCAAGTGCCCTTGATCTCTCTCATCTGCACAGGTCTGAGGTGTTCGGTGTTTAACCATCGAGGTACAAACCCAAGTGAGGTGCCTCTGCCCCTTGGCAGTCAGACACTCTGGAGCAATGGACCCAGCTGCTTCTGGAAGCTCTGTCCAGCTCCCTGAACACTGCCTGGCAGTCCTGCAAATCCAAGCACACAGAGCTTACACTCCTGTCACTGCCAGCTTCTGTCATTTTAATCCACAGAGAAAAACCTCCTCACTCACTCCCTCCTTACCCAGCATCTGCTTCCTCCAGCTCTTCTAAACCTGCTCAAAGTTTGCATGGTGTTTCCCTTTTCCTTTCCCTGCCAGTAACCTCTGCACCTTGCTTTTCCCTCTGAGCTAATGAATCCTGTCTGGTTTTTCACCCTTAACAAAAACAGGACCCACAGAATCCAGCCAATAAGGCACTGGACTGGGACAGTGGGGAAGGGCTTTGGAGAAGGGCTTGACTCTGGATAGTCCTAACCAGGTCATCTCCTTCCAGCCCAGAGTGGTTGGGTCTGATTCAATCAGCTTTGAAACCTGGAATGTGAAAACAAATCTGTTCAGGTTCCCTCTCCCTGCTTACAAGACTTAGCACCTTTACAGAAGGAGCAGGGAGAGAAACACAGCCTGTGCAAATGAATTAATTAGACCTGATGGAAGCACACAGAGGCTTGGGGGAGCAGCTTCCAAAGTACCAATCGGTGGGGAAAAAAACTGAGTTGCATTCCTCAGTGCCTTAAAAACAGAGATGAGAACAACCAGGGTGGAGAGAAACCTGCTTGTGTCAGAAGTGACACACAGGTCATCGTGCATGGGGCAGGCAGCTGTCAGAACAGGCTGCTCCCTCTCTCACCCTCCCCTGATCTAAAGGGAGCTGCTTGCATTATGGGGCTACAAATAATGCAATAAAGAAACAAATCCAGTTTCATTTGACTCTTGCTGCACTGTACACCAGAGCTGCATGCTTTACAAGTCTGCCAGAGTGAAATAAAGAGTAAGACTTCCTGAATGTCTGCAGCACTTCTCAAGTTATGAGGCAGAGGGAAGAAAAAAATCATCAGTAATTGCCTTACATATAAATGTGAAAACAATTTTAGAGCTCCCTGGTCCTGCATCAACACACACATGTCTTTAGCAGCTCTGAGCTGCACAGGATCAGAGCACATCAGAGCAGTGAGGAAGGTAAGGGTTACACTCCACACTTCTCTGTTGACCTGTTTATAGCCAAGCATTTGCAAAGTGACTCTTCCCTCCCCCGAGGTGTGTATGGGGATGCTGAGAGCTCCACAGCTTAGAATCAGAGAATCATAGAATCAATCAGGTTGGAAGAAAGCTCCAAGCTCAGCCAGTCCAACCTAGCACCCAGCCCTGGCCAATCAACCAGACCATGGCACTAAGTGCCCCAGCCAGGCTTGGCTTCAACACCTCCAGCCACAGCAACTCCACCACCTCCCTGGGCAGCCCATTCCAATGCCAATCACTCTCTCTGACAACTTCCTCCTAACATCCAGCGTGAACCTGCTCTGGCACAACTTGAGGCTGTGTTCCCTTGTTCTGTTGCTGGTTGCCTGGCAGCAGAGCCCAACCCCACCTGGCTACAGCCTCCCTGCAGGGAGCTGTAGACAGCAATGAGCTCTGCCCTGAGCTCCTCCAGGCTGCACACCCCCANGTTTCATGTTCAGCTTGTTTTGCAAGGTGCAGCAACATAAAACTCTGCAAGCATCTCCATGAGCTCTGCTCTCCTGTGAAGGCATAGAGCAAGAGGAAGAGGAATCTGACACAAACAGACCTGCACCACGATCAGGAGCTGGGTTGAATTCCATTGCATTGCTACCTCTGTGCTAAGACGGCCACATGAACCAGCCCCCACTCCACTCCATCCATCAACAACACAGCACATACTCTGCCAAGGAAAAGGAAAAATCAATACCATGCAATTAAGAATATTCCTTCTAAGCAGCAGTAACCTGCCTGGCCACTGGCAAAGGCACCTGAAAGCTTCTAGAGTACAAACACAACAGAAACAAACCTGACTGGACGTCCTCCTCCAGCAGCCATAAGGAAACCCAAGGGAGCTGAGTGCCACTTGAGGGGGAAACAAAGCACTTACCTCAGAGTAGTGATTGCCAGAAACCATTTGAAAAAAAACAACCCCACAAACCAACCAGCAACCCAGAGCACTGCACCCTGCCTGCAGCCCTGCACTCCAGCTCCATCTGTGAGCAGCAGGCAAAGCTCGTTGGGAGAGGGCTGCAATTCAGCAGTTGGATTAATGAATGCATTGAGCAGTGAGGATGTGCATGGCCAGCACACTGGGCTTGGGTCCTGGCATGGAAGGATGCCACAGGCTCATGAAGGTTCCTTCCTTGGGTTGGAAGGAACCTTCAAAGGTCATTAAGTCCAAGCCTGCTGCAGGTGGCACAGGAATTGCCAAAGCAACCTCTAACATTTGCACACACAGTGATTTTTCTCCCCAGATCCTTATTCCTTCCCACCCCTCCCTCCTTCCTTCACAGTGCTACTCATCACACCTAAAATGAGAAAAACACACAGTGACCAGTTCAAGTCCCTGATCCAAAGACAAAGGGAGTTCCCCCGAGGTGCTGTGCCTGCAGCACTGTGAAGCTGCACAGACTTCTCTCCTGCATGCAGGCTGCAGAGCCCTGCATTACAAGCTGCAGTCAGGAGGAGCTCAGACACCACACAAAATGAGGTTTGATTCCTATGGAAAGAGACAAACGTGCAAACTAAGCTGGGCTTGAACTTGAACCATCATGGGCTGCTTGAGTGCCAAAGGGGCCAGCCTGAACAGTCTGGAATGTTCAAGGCTCTGCTTTAGTGCCCACTGGAATCAATTATTGATTGCAGCAGGAGCTGGAAGATGTCTCCTGTGAGTCCCCCAAAGGGACGCAGGAAGTTCATGGCAGAGCTCAGAACCAGCCCTGATTTCCAGACTTCCCATCCCACCATATGTCCATCTGTCCTTTTACATCTTTCTGGGTTCCTTTCACAAGCAACTCCCCCCACCCCTGCCCCCATCTCTGCTGGGAAGGAGTAGATGGCACTTCAGCTCCTCTAGCTGCACTGTGTCAGCTCTCTGCCACTTGGGATGTGCTGTCGCTTCCATGGAAACAGAATCATGAATCTTTTTCCCAGGAAATGCCTTGAAACTGCCTTCATTTTGTGGTGTTGTTTCTAGGCAAGCCTGTGTGCATGCCCAGGCTGTAGGGCTTTTGCTGCTCTTTACTGGAGAAACAACCTCTTGGAACCCAAACTGGTTGCAAATTTAATCTCAGCATCAAATAGTCTCTCTCTTTTTTTTTTTTGGTCCCCATAGGAGTTCCCCTCCCCTGCCTGAGACCTCTCTGCCAACATTGGCCATGCAGTTTGGATGGCAGGTGGGTATGGAAACCTTCACTGGTTTATCTGCACCTGTTGTGCTCAAGGCAGCTCTGTCCCACTGAAGGAGAAGGGGAAGCTCCACCACAGCAGGTGGCCAATGATAAGTGCCCTCCACCACCTTGGTCAGTGCTGGTGACTGGGCTGGAACAGAAGACAGCCTACAGCCTGGGCTGCCAAGCCAGATCCTACCACTTGAAATCGGGAAAGATCAGCATCACCTCCTGAATAAAGGCCAGAAGAGGCAACAGAACCACCCTGACAGTCACCCACGGCCAGGCAGCTCCTCCAAGACCTGGGGAGAAGCTAAAGAGTGAAGAAGTCCCTAGGAAGGCTGCTGAACAGATCAAGCCAGCAGAGCATCCACAGGGTGTGTGCAGTCTCCTTCTCTGGAGAGTTTCCAACCCCAGCTGGCCACTGTGATCCCAGACAAGCTGCTGTGGGTGCCCTGCTGGATCAAGTGGGTCGGACTGGATCATTCCCAAAGGTCCCTTCCAAGCCCAGCATTCTGTACCATTCTGCTCTGAATCCATTCCTCAAACTCTGGCTTCAGACAAAACGTTTTTACAGATTTCTTAGAAGGGAGAGCACTTTGAGTGCTCACTTTGCAGTGCTGTCACTGTGTTCACTCCAGATCAGCTTCTAAAACATGGACAGTGCCAAATGAAAGCTCCCCCCGACGGCAGCAGCGCTCCCAGCCCCCGGAGAGAACGGAGCAGCCGCAGGGGCGAGGGTGATGTTCTCTGAGCAAGGGCCTCTGCAGGGAGCTGGGACACGCCAGGGTGAAGCTATGTGGCAGGGTAAAGCTGTTGGGAGCAAAGCTGTGAGCAGCAAAGGCTGAGAAACTTTGCTCTGCCGTGCCCCAGCCCCAGCCGGCAGCGCCGAGCGAGCGGCGCCGGCTGCAGAGGAGCAGCTCCTGCTCTCCGCAGGCACCTCCAGGCTGCTGTCCTGGGTCGAAGCCTGAGGGAAACTTGCTGCTGCTGCTTCTTCTTCTTTTCTTTAATCTCATTCCTATCTCTTCCTATTTTTCCTCCCTCCTGCAAACAATTAATTATAAAGCTACACCTAAATTATAAATTACCAAGTTTAGGTGGGGGGGAGGGGGGAGGGGAATGCTTAAAATTCTGCCAGGCTGCTCTGTCAGGACCGGAGTGAAGCAGCTGTTTTGGAAATGTTGCCTTTTCCTTTGTTCCGAATGCTATTTAAACATTGGCAGGGGGCCTCATTAAAGATGAATCGATGAATTAGTAAGCAGTGTTGTAGCCAGAAGAGACAGCATGTGCTCCTGTGGTGAAAACAGATTTACACAAAAGAAAGCAGGGGAGGGGGAGAAAATGCCCCTCTCGATGTGTAACCAAGTCACTGCTGTACAATATTCCATCAAAGCTGCACCAATCCCAGGCAGCATCCCCCAGAATTTCCAATATAAATTCATATTTGGGGAGAGAAGTTGGAACTGGATGCAAAGTTTCCTCTGGGCTAAAATGTAATAGACAAGTTTTGAACCCTAGAGCATTTTAGTTACCAAAATGTTATGAAGTGTGAAATAAAAATAATTAGGAATAGAGCATGGGAATCGGCAAGCAGGAGGCTATAATCCAGCTGAAAAAGCAAAGAGAGATATCACAGCAGCTATCAGAGCTGATGCCTGTGTTAATGTGCTAATGGCACTTCACTTTTGGCACCAGACTTCAGTGGAGGCCTCAGGAAAAAAAGGTTCAGCTTCAGCTGAAGGACCTGCAGGGGAGAGGGTCCCAGAATCCAGGATGATGAGGGGATAAATATCAAGGGACAGACTAGAAGTGGAACTGCTGCTCTGGCTCTGAAATGCAAGGAATTCAGTGAAGGCAAAGACCTGGCACAGCTCCTGCCCTCAGCCTTCCTTTGGCCTTCACCTCTGTGCTCAGCACTGCTCAGGCCACAGCTTGAGTGCTGTGTCCAGTTCTGGGCTCCTCCATGCAAGAGAGATGTTGAGGTGCTGGAAGGTGTCCAGAGAAGGGCAGCAAGGCTGGGGAGGGGCCTGGAGCACAGCCCTGTGAGGAGAGGCTGAGGGAGCTGGGGGTGTGCAGCCTGCAGCAGAGGAGGCTCAGGGCAGAGCTCATTGCTGTCTACAACTACCTGAAGAGAGGTTGTAGCCAGGTGGGGTTGGGCTCTGCTGCCAGGCAACCAGAGACAGAACAAATCTCAAGCTGTGCCAGGGCAGGTTTAGGCTGGAAGTGAGGAAGAAATTCTTCATGGAAAGAGTGATTGGCATTGGAATGGGCTGCCCAAGGAGGTGGTGGAGTCCTCATCCTTGGAGGTGTTTAAAAGGAGGCTGGATGAGGCACTGAGTGCCATGGTTTAATTAATTAGAGGGGTCAGGTGATAGGTTGGACTGGATGATCTTGGAGGTCTTTTCCAACCTGTTTAATTCTGTGATTCTTGCTCCAGCACCAGGAGGAGCAGAACAGGAGCAAGGTAGAAGCAGTTCCGTGCCATAGTAATGAGAATGGTGCTTCCCAATGGCTGAATGGACCTTGCACATCCCCTACTCACAGGGCCATGCCCACCACCTGATCCTGAGGGTGCCAGCAAACAGCTGGACGTAGCCTTGTCCTCTGCCAGCAGACAGCTGATGAGCAGCCGAACAGAGCTGAGCTCTGACTGCACCTCTCAGCTCAGCACCCCAAAACCAGATCCAAGTTCTGAGTTCTGCAGAACCCCCCTGGATGACTCCTAAGGAACACCTGAAACAAATCTCTGCCACTTTTTCCCCACAGAGGCCTCCCCCTGGGAGGGCTCTCAACTCCTTTGCCAGTCACAGCCAAACCACAATCACTGGAAGCTGCATTTTGCGTTTAGAATCATAGAATCATAGAATGGTTTAGGTTGGAAGGGACCTCAAGGATCATCCAGCTCCAACCCCCTGCCATAGGCAGGGACACCTCCCACTAGAGCAGGTTGCTCAAGGCCTCATCCAGCCTGGCCTTAAACACCTCCAGGGAGGTTGTGGAGCACAGAAGCACCCAATGTGATCNCTGTTTGAAACAGAACAGGCAGCAGCGCATCGGTGACCTGCTCCCTGCCTAACCCAGCCTCAGCAAGTTGTGTTTCTCTAACAACATTTGCCCTCTGCCTAACAAATAGAAGCACAAAAACCTAGCTGGTGTTTTTAGGAGACTACAGAAGGAGGGAAGAGGAATAATCCATTACTGTTGTCCTCAGCTGGGAGCTGCTAATTCTGCTGGCTGTGTCCCAGGCACTCCGCAGGCAGAGGTCACATTAAACCTGCATGCAGCCCACAGAAGACTCCAAGTAACTTGCAGACACAAAAAAGTCAGAGCAAACACAACCACTGAGTTCTGCAAGCGGAGAACTGAGGCACAAAAAGGTTTTGTCACTTACTCAAGGTCACCCTGGCAAAGCTCTAGCGAAGCCACAGACCGAACGCAGACGTCTCATGTCCCCTTTCATACGGGAGCCGCCCTGCAAATCACAAACCAGGGGAAAGGAAGCAGCTACCAAGTAAACACAGGACTTCTGCACGACTGCAGCAGGGCTTTAACTCATAAAGCATCTGTATTGCTCCAGCTTCTCAGTCTCCAACTCATTTTGGAACTATCACTATTAATAAAGCTCAAGGAGACTCCTAAAAACCTGCAAGAGGTTAGCTGCCCCTTTACCAGAGGACCATTTATCCTACTTTGGTCAGTGGAAAAGTGTCAACATTTTCAACTGCTTTAGGTTTTTCTCCACACTGAGAACTTGGAGCAAAGAAAAATTAGTGCAATTTATGGCTTGCTTGCTACAAGGCTGGACCCCCTCTGCTGCTTTGCTGGTTTACATCATTTACTAATCCAGGTCTGGTTCAAGACACTTTGCATCAGATGTATTTTGGTTTTCACAGAAGAAAAAACCCCAACCCTAAACTCCTCTTGGCAAACATCATCTAATTTAGTGCCCTTCACACAGAGACCCTGGGGCACAGAGCAGTTGGGTGACAGCACTGGCACACACACATCCTGGGCTGGAGCTGAGACCCACATGTAAGCAAGAGACCTTCCCAAAGCAGAGGAACATCCACAGCTTTTCACCTGAATTCTGACTCCCTCCTATCAAAAATCACAGAGTGGGGGTGGGGGGGGGAAGGGACCTCTGGGGATCGTCCAGCCCAACGCCCTTGCTCCAGCAGGGTTGCCCACAGCAGCTTGCCCAGGATCTCAATGTCCAGGTGGCTTTTGAAAGTCTCCAGAGAAGAAGACTCCACAACCTCTCTGGACAGCAGGGCTCCAGCACCCTCACACCAAAGTAGCTTCTCCTCAAGTTCAAGTGAAATAATCTCTCTGAGCCTCCAGATTTCTCTCGTGGTGTCCGCACTCTCTGCAGCATCCATAGGAGACAGCTGTGGGATAACAGAAAGTTCCTCACGGAGCCAACCCTGCTCTCACACCTCAGGTGCCAAGAGCTGCTGAATGTGAGCAGTTTGGTTTCCCCTTTAAACCAACTTCTGAGACCTTTATGTCATTTGAAGTTTGTTATTAGGGATATTAAGAGCAGATTTTTTTTTTTTAATTAACTTTCTGTCCCCTGACTCCTCCCCAGCTGCTTCCTCCACATTATTCTGCACAATGACTCCTGGTGACCATGACCCAGATTCTCACCCAAGCAGAGATTTGATCAGGCAGAGCTGAGACCATAGAGAAGTGAGGTTGGACTCCCTGGTTCACACCGGGCAGCCACACCAGACCTCACTTGATGGCTTAAGTTAGAGCAACCCAGAGGACACTGCACCCCCAGAGTGAGACAATCAGACTGACTGGAGCTGGCAGCACAGGCAAAGTTGGTGCCTGCAGCTCTCCTGCCTCCCACAAATGCACACCTGTAGAGGAACAGGTCAGTTCAGAAACACACACCCCCCCCATGAGTCACTGCCATGGATGGCTTAAATTAAAGCAACCCAGAGGACACTGCACCCCCAGAGTGAGACAATCAGACTGACTGGATCTGGCAGCACAGGCAAAGTTGGTGCCTGCAGCTCTCCTGTCTCCCACAAATGCACACCTGTAAAGGAACAGGTCAGTTCAGAACCCCCCAACCCTCCTCCATAACTCATTGCCATGGATGGCTTAAGTTAGAACAACCCAGAGGACACTGCACCCCCAGAGTGAGACAATCAGACTGACTGGAGCTGGCAGCACAGGCAAAGTTGGTGCCTGCAGCTCCCCTGTCTCCCACAAACGCACACCTGTAGAGGAACAGGTCAGTTCAGATCCCCCTCTCCACGAGTCACTGCCATGGACAGGTAAAGTCCCATCCCACCACTTTGTGCCATCAGGCACATGGGAAAGCTTTGCCCTCTTTGCCTCCACAGTGAACAGCATTTTTATTCCTTGCCAAATTAAGGGCTAGGAAAATAAAACACCACTTAGTGTCACTCAAGGGGCAATCTTTGGCCCACAAAGCACACCCTGCTTTAAATGAACTGCTAAAAACCCACAGAGGTGAGGGAAATTCTCCATCAGATTGTTTCCAAGAAGCACCAAGAGAAATGCCAAAGGTAAGATGGAATCTGAATTATTGGATTATTTACACCAAGGGGATCAAAAGTGCTTAAAGAAAGGTTGAGAGAGGACAGCTGGAGAGGGCAAAGCAAGCCAGAAAGGGCAGTGCCATACTGGTGCAGAGCCCAGAGATGGTTACACACCTTTGCAGCAGGTTGTCAGACCCCACCTGGAGTACTGTGTGCAGTTCTGGAGCCCCCAGCACAAGAAGGACATGGAACTGCTGGAGCTACTCCAGAGGAGAGCCACGAAGATGCTCAGAGGGCTGCAGCAGCTCTACTACGAGGACAGGCTGAGAGAGTTGGGGCTGTGCAGCCTGGAGAGGAGAAGGCTTTGAGGAGACCTTAGAGTGGCTTTGCAGTATCTGAAGGGAGCCTACAGGAAGGCTGGGGAGAGACTATTGACAAGGTCTGGGAATGTCAGGACGAGGGGGAATGGGTTTGAACTGGCAGAGAGGAGATTTAGAGTGGATGTTAGGAGGAAGTTCTTTCCAGTGAGGGTGGTGAGACACTGGCACAGGTTGCCCAGGGAGGTTGTGGAGCACAGAAGCACCCAATGTGATCTTTGATCACATTGGGTGCTTCTGTGCTCCACAACCTCCCTGGAGGTGTTTAAGGCCAGGCTGGATGAGGCCTTGAGCAGCCTGCTCTAGTGGGAGGTGTCCCTGCCTATGGCAGGGGGGTTGGAGCTGGATGATCCTTGAGCTCCCTTCCAACCTAACCCATTCTATGATTCTAAAACCAGCTACACAAACGACCACATCTCAGCTGGCTGCTCCCGGCCAGCGCCGCAGCTTCCACTCAGAAGGTTTGCTTCGTGCCCTTGCTGCTGCTCTGCCTTTGCTCTACCTTCTCGAGGTAGGGGCATAAAAAAAATAAATAAATAAAGAAATAAAACCTGTACCTAAAAAAAAAAAAATAAAAAAATTAAATAAATAACTGTGCTTGGCTCTATTGATTTCTGCTGCAGCAAAGCCCCTGACATTCTGGTGCGATGAAGATATTGCTCTGGACCCTGTGTGCCTCCTCATACTTCTCCTCTGCTTATGAGGGTCTCTAAGGATGGTATTAAAGATATTGTAGTTCCCACTTTCCGACTCTGGGATATCAGTGAGATTCTCCTGTGTAAAGAATAATTATCAGCACTGCTGTTACCTCTAGTAAGTGTGTAATTACATGCTCTGGTTTGTGGGCTGTAGGCTCTGCAATTTTAAATTATACAGTAATGACAAATTCTCTCTTTTTTCACCACCTTCTCCCAAATCATCATCATCATCATCATCAACATCATTATAACAGAAAGCAAACCTTCTTCTCCTGTTAGCATTAACAGTTTGCATTTGGTTGTGGGTTTTGTTGGTTGTTTTTTTCTTTGAGGCTGAAAGAAGCTTTGACATTCACAATTTCTGGGGGGAACAGAAGAGGAGAGATAATAGAGGGAGGAAAGGGATGAATAGAAGCACACAGAGAGAAGCCTGAACGCAGAGAGGGCACAGGCATGGAATAATAGAGGATTGAATACATCCAACAGGATTTGTCCTGCTCTTATTGGAAAGCCTGGTCAATAGCAGGAGCCCAGTGCAGGCTGGAATCCTCTCCCCAACATGGGAAGTGTCTCTTCACAAAGCCAGACTGAGATCTCTGCACAGAAGGCCATCAGCCCCAGTGAAGGAAATCAACCTGACCGTGATGAACAGGTGGAATGGGTTCAAGAGATCAGATGCCAGAGCTCTCCTCGCCTCTCTCTTGACCACCACACCAATCAGCAATTAAATGTTAATCAAAGACACTGCCTGTGTGCAGAGATTGCTGGAAGCCAGCAGCAGCACAGCTCTGTGCCCACACAAAAGCAGGAGACACCTTCATGGGCAAACAGAGCCTGCTCAGGAAGCAGGGACTGCAGCCATGCCAGAGCAGCGCTTGCCTGTGCCAGCAGAACCTTTCTTGCCACGGACAGAGGGACAGATTTGCAGCTCGTTTGGCTTCCAGAGAATCAAACCAGTTTATTACTGCTGAAAATTCACTAACATTGCTTTTGTGTTTCTGCTCCTGCTCAGGTCCAGACCAGCAGGTCATGTCTGGGCACCAGAAGCTCTGTGAGGAGGAGCTGCTTGCAGTGAGCAGGGGACAGCAATGGTCTTCTTCCATTGTATTTGGTCTGTATAGGAAGTAGTGGAGAATGGTTTCCTTTTACAGGATTTCCCATCCATCCTATAGGATTGAGATGCTGGAAGGTGTCCAGAGAAGGGCAGCAAAGCTGGTGAAAGGCCTGGAGCACAGCCCTGTGAGGAGAGGCTGAGGGAGCTGGGGGTGTGCAGCCTGCAGCAGAGGAGGCTCAGGGCAGAGCTCATTGCTGTCTGCAGCTCCCTGCAGGGAGGCTGTAGCCAGGTGGGGGTCAGACTCTTCTTCCAGGCAGCCAGGGACAGAACAGGGGGACACAGCCTCAAGCTGTGCCAGGAGAGGTTCAGGCTGGACGTTAGGAGGAAGTTGTTGTCAGAGAGAGTGATTGGCATTGGAATGGGCTGCCCAGGGAGGTGGTGGAGTGGCTGTGCCTGGAGGTGTTGAAGCCAAGCCTGGCTGGGGCACTTAGTGCCATGGTCTGGTTGGTTGGTTGGGCAGGGCTGGGTGCTAGGTTGTGCTGGCTGAGCTTGGAGCTCTCTTCCAACCTGCTTGATTCTAAGATTCTGTGACTTAATCCAGGACTCCAGAAGGTTTCAGCTAGCACTAAGAGCTCTCTTTCTCATGCTCAGTTTTAGAGCTCTTTCAGCTCCTGTGTCAGAATGCCACTGACATGGAAGCAAAGAGGGCAGCTTGGAACCAGCTCCCACTCTAAGTCAGGGAGACCTGAGGACTAACTTGCCTCAGAAAAAATCCTGTTAACATCTGTGGGATTAGTTAGATGCTGATGTGTATGATTGGATCAGACTCAAAAGACAAGAATCAAGCCCTAAAAGAATGAGGTGAGGGACAGGCACGACTGGGACATGAAAAATAGGAATTAAGTCAAGCATGCAAAATTGTCATTAAAATTTACCAGGCCAGGGACTAAATATCTCTGTCTGCCTCACAAAGCCAGCTGGAGAAAGCCCTATAAAAATTAATAGGCACTGAGTCAATTGCAGGCTACAGGAACAGGGGCAGAGAAAGGATTCCCAATCCTACAAGGAAAAGGTGAAGTTTCCAACATGTTTTCTTTTGTTAAATGCAGAGCTCTGAAATCCTGCAATAGGAATAAAACCTGAAGAGAATTTTAGGAGAGGAAATAATTTACAATTAAATGGCATGAAGGCAGAGGGGGGAAGCCAACATTGTGCTTGCCTTGGGGAGAAAAAAAAATGACTTGCCCAGAGGTAGTAGAATTTTACTTCTGAGTCACATCTGGGATGAATCTGAATGGCTTTGTGCTGTCCAAGGGGAAAGTTGCTTCGGTGGCATCTTTAGGTTGTTAGCAACATCTTGTCTGGGTGGCTCTGTGATACAGCAGAGGTTCTGCACACATCTAACAACAGGTCCCTCAGCTCCCTGAAGGGAGGTTGTAGCCAGGTGGGGTTGGGCTCTGCTGCCAGGCAACCAGCAACAGAACCAGGGGACACAGCCTCAAGTTGTGCCAGGGCAGGTCCAGGCTGGATGTTAGGAGGAAGTTGTGGGCAGAAAGAGTGATTGGCATTGGAATGGGCTGCCCAGGGAGGTGGTGGAGTTGCTGTGCCTGGAGGTGTTGAAGCCAAGCCTGGATGAGGCACTTAGTGCCATGGTCTAACTGACTGAATAGGGCTGGGTGCTAGGCTGGGCTGGATGATTTTGCAGGTCTCTTCCAACCCTATTGATTCTATGATTTTATGACTCCAGAGAAGAGCTGGTGCTCCAGGAATGAGTGTGAAGAGATGCTGGCCAAGAGGAGAGTGAGCCTCAGTCCGAGGCCATGGCCTGCCATGATTCCTGGCACTGTATTCCAAGGCTGTTGGGAAGGCCAAGACAGCAGAGGGCCACTTGGTTTACAGATGAGCACAGATAGAGGTGAAATTCTACAAGGAAAGAGAATCAGCTGCATAAATTAAACTGATTCAGAAGCAATTTCTGTCTCTCCAAGCCAGAATAAAGTGACACCTTAAATTCCAGGGTATAACCTCTCAATAAAGATAACAGCAGATAAGAGCTTATAGAGACCAGAGATATTAGCTGCAGAGCTTTTAGATCACACACCTAAAAAGAGATAATAGAGATATCACAGATATGAGAGACCTGATTATGGATTCACAGATATTAGAGTATAGATTAGGGATAACAGAGATATGAGAGACCAGATTATGGATTCACAGATATTAGAGAACAGATTATGGATAACACAGATAGTAAAGGACAGATTATGGATCGAGGCATTAGATCACAGTTATGGATAGCACAGATATTAGAGAACAGATTATGGATCCAGGTATTAGATAACATTATGGATAACAGAGATATGATAGAACAGATTATGGATTCACAGATATTAAAGAACAGATTATGGATTCACAGATATTAAAGAATAGATTATGGATAGCACAGATACTAAAGAACAGATTATAGATCCAGGTATTAGAGAACAGATTATGGATAACACAGATATTAGAGAACAGATTATAGATCCAAGTATTAGAGAACAGATTATGGATCCAGGTATTAGATAACATTATGGATAACAGAGATATGATAGAACAGATTATGGATTCACAGATATTAAAGAACAGATTATGGATAGCACAGATACTAGAGAACAGATTATGGATCCAGGCATTAGAGAACAGTTATGGATAACACAGAAATTAGACAACAATTATGGATAGCACAGATATAGAGAACAGATTATGGATAGCACAGATACTAAAGAACAGATTATGGATAGCACAGATACTAAAGAACAGATTATAGATCCAAGTATTAGAGAACAGATTATGGATAACACAGATATTAGAGAACAGATTATAGATCCAAGTATTAGATAACATTATGGATAACACAGATATAATAGAACAGATTATGGATAACACAGGCATTAGAGAACAGATTATGGATCCAGGCATTAGAGAACAGTTACGGATAACACAGAAATTAGAGAACAGATTATGGATTCACAGATATTAGACAACAATTATGGATAGCACAGATATAGAGAACAGAGTATGGATAGCACAGATATTAAAGGACAGATTATGGATCTAGGCATTAGATAATAGTTATGGACAACACAGATATTAGAGAACAGTTATGGATAGCACAGATATTAGAGAACAGATTATGGATCCAGGTATTAGATCACAATTATGGATTGACAGATATTAGAGAACAGATTATGGATAACACAGATATAGAGAACAGAGTATGGATAGCACAGATATTAGAGAACAGTTATGGATAACACAGATATTAAAGAACAGATTATGGATTCACAGATATTAAAGAATAGATTGTGGATTCACAGATATTAGACAACAGTTATGGATAACACAGATATAGAGAACAGATTATGGATCCAGGCATTAGATCACAGTTATGGATTCACAGATATTAGAGAACAGATTATGGATCCAGGTATTAGATCACAATTATGGATTGACAGATATTAGAGAACAGATTATGGATAACACAGACATTAAAGACCAGATTATGGATCCAGGCATTAGATACCAGTTATGGGTAGCACAGATATTAGAGAACAGATTATGGCTTCAAATATATCAGATAACAGTTATAGATTCACAGATCTTAGATAATAGATTACAGATTGACAGATATTAGAGAATAGATTATGGATAACACAGCTATTAGATGCAGAGCTTTGCCCCCAATTCCCCTACAAAATCTTTAGGACAGATTTGGTTTCTCCATTCAGTTGGGAAAAAGGCTGCCAAAGTTCAGCTCTGGCTGAAGCTTTTCCTCCCAGACCAAAGGCAACCTTTGTTACTTCTTTGTTACTTGCAAAGACAGCTCTGAAAGCCACCAGCAGCCCCTCAGGCCTTTCTTGGGGTTCACACTTTGGGTTTTGAATGAATCTCTCTCTCTGGATTTTAATTGACAGTGAAAACCTGATTTCTGAAGGCAAGGTAAGGCACTGAAGGTAAGTGATCAAAACACTGCCCCTGCAATAAATCACTGTAGCCCAGGTCACGGTCTGGAGTGCGAATGCAGCGTTCAATAAAGAAACACACTGCACCTTCCAGCTTCCAGCCGACCCCAGCTAATTGACCTCATTGTGGTCCCACCATTAATCATTCTGGCACAAGGGGCAAGAGGCAGCTTCCCTGCATAGACTTTCAGGAGGTGGGGGGTGGAAATAAAAGGTAAGATGAAATCATAGACAATTCTTCCTTAATTAACTCATTGCTTTGTTAGATGTCACTGCTCCACCAGTGCAATACCAAGAACAATATGCATGGCTTGGCCACTTTGTGTTCACTTAGCCCAGCCATGCCCAGCACAGCAAATAAAAGTGGCTGTGAACAATCACTTGGTACCAAATGGCACAAAGGCAGGGAAGAGCTCAACAGAGCCAAGCTGCTGTTGAGTGCCCAGCCTAAGTCACTGCAGCCTTGCTGAAAACTTCACATTTCTGAGCTTAATTCCATGCATGGCTCTGCAGCCACCTAGGCAACAGCAGAGGGAAATCGCTGCTAGGTCTACACAGGGGTCCCACACACATCTGTCAGGACAGTGCTGTGAAGACCACACGAGGAAGCTGTGAAACATCAGCTCTTACCAAGTGCCACTCAAGATTCAAACCCACCCTGTGGCACCTGTACCTGACACCGTCTCACAGGGCAGTGTCCCATGGGTGCACAGATGTGGAATCACCTCCTAGCTCCAGCAGCTGCTAGGTGCTGGGGTACCAGGGCATGACAGGATTTACACTTGGCCAGTGCTTGGTTTTCAACAACCTCAAGTGCTGGAACCAAGTTCCCACTAACAAGAGCATTCCAGCAGGTCAAACCCTTTGTTTGGAAGAGATGCTCCAATCTTTCCTGGAACTCTTTTCCTTTCTTCTCCATTTCTCCCCATTTGCAGTGACTGAATGCTTGAATGCTTCCCTGCCAGCAATTCAAACGAGGGGACAATCTCCTTGGAGCTGCAGACACAGAACCTATTAATAAGCAAATGGAAAGAGCTGGCAAATATTCCTCATTGTTTAATTCAGCAGCCACAAGAGTCTGAAGCATTTCTCTCCAGGGTCCCAGCCATGTAGAGTCGGTGTGGGAGATGGTTTAATGCTATTGTCTTGAGCAAACCATCTCAAAGTCTCACACACAGCAAGGACTCACAGGATGAAGCCTCTCATTTAGACAGACAGGTCCAGATTTTAGTGGGAGCAAGTCTTTAATGCTCTGCATGCTGCCCACACCTGTGCAAGGTCTGAATTTGTGGGTGCAAAGGAGTCAGAGCTTTGGGGACATGACAGAGCCTGCAGAGCTGCTGAGCTGTGTGAAGGTGGCTGCAGAGAAGATCGAGCCCCTGTCCCCAGCTGCAGAACTGGCACTTCGGGGGCTGGTTTAATCATAGAACAGTTTAGGCTGGAAGGGACCCCAAGGATCATCCAGCTCCAACCCCCTGCCATAGGCAGGGACACCTCCCACTAGAGCAATCTGCTCAAGGCCTCATCCAGCCTGGCCTTAAACACCTCCAGGGAGGAAGCATCCACAACCTCCCTGGGCAACCTGTGCCAGTGTCTCACCACCCTCACTGTAAAGAACTTCCTCCTAACATCCACTCTAAATCTCCCCTCTGCCAG